>JAJKFI010000055.1:6981414-6998297 GCA_029204185.1 Lerista edwardsae
TTATTATTATTATTATTATTATTATTATTATTATTATTATTATTATTGATTTGATTTTTACCCCGCCTTTTTGCCCGGAGGCACTCAAGGCGGCATTACAATAAAAAAAATACAATATAAAATTAACATTAAAAAGCAATTAAAAACAATGTTAAAAACAATACAAACAACAAAATTAAAACAGATACAATTTAAAAAACAACACGCCCAGTGGATCATAAAATCAACTATAAAAATACACAAACCAGCCAGCCAGCCAGCCTGTCAACAGTTAAAAGCTTTTTGAAATAAAAAGGTCTTCAGCCCCCGCCGAAATGTTAACAACGAGGGAGCAGTTCTCAATTCTAAGGGGAGGGTGTTCCAGAGTTGGGGGGGCCACCACCGAAAAGGCCCTCTTCCTGGCCGCTGCTCCTCTCACTTCTCCTGGTGGCGGCACAGTCAAAAAGGCCCCCCCCAGATGATCTAAGAGTACGGGTTGGATTATATGGAAGGAGGCGGTCCCTCAAATACCCCGGACCCAAGCCGTAAAGGGCTTTAAAAGTCAAAACCAGCACCTTGAATTGGGCCCGGAACAGAACCGGCAGCCAGTGTAGTCGCCGAAGCAACGGCCCGACAGAGTCAAACCGACGTGCCCCAGCAACCACCCGAGCCGCCGCGTTCTGTACTAGTTGTAATTTCCGGACCGTCTTCAAAGGCAGCCCCACGTAGAGCGCATTGCAATAGTCTAATCTAGATGTCACTAGGGCATTGGTCACTGTGGCCAGGTCCGCGCAGCTCAGGTACGGTCGCAGCTGGCGAATCAGCCGAAGCTGAACAAAGGCTCCCCTGGCCACCGCCTCCACAAAAAAGGAGGAAGCCAAGCTGCGAGGAGACTCCCTCCCCCCGCACGTTTTTGTTCTGTAAATCAGCTGGATGTGCACTTCAGCACAGGCTTTGAACAACAGGTGCCTGCACAGTCCCCAAGGCATTTGTTTTTGTTTTTGTTTTAAATAAAGCTTTCTGTAACAGTGGGCAGCAATGGGGAAATTGCTTGCTTGCAACTTTCTTTTAGTGGTTTTTCAGCTTTAGAGCAAGCACACAAACACACATACAAACACACACAAAAATCAGACACAGCAGTTGCTACTTATCACCACTGACCTATAGTAATGAGGGCCCAATCCTATCCAGCTTTCCACCGCTGATGCAGCTGAGCCATGCACTGGGGTATGCACTACATCCTGCGGTGGAGAGAACTGTCATGGAGGCCTCCTCAAGGTAAGATAACGTTTGTTCCCTTACGTCGGGGCTGCACTGTGGCTGCACTGGCACTAGCAACTTGGATGGGATTGGGCCCTGAGTGTCTGTGGTTCTCATGCAGTCACATGGCCATTATAGTAGCAGTGGGTATGTTATTGGGGGGAAAGTTGCATTTTACCCAGGAATGAGATACAGCTCACCGACAGCCCAATCCTATCCCCCACCAGCCACTGTGATACGCTGGTACTACAGCAGCAATTTTCAACATTTTTCATCTCATGGCACACTAAAAAGGCACTAAAATTGTCGAGGCACACCATCATTTTTTTTAACAATTGACAAGGCACACCATGCTACCAGTGTGGGGCTCACATCCCCCATCAGCCCTACTAGTAAATGACCTACCCCAAGCTCCTGCGGCACAACTGCGGATCATTCGCAGCGCATCAGTGTACCACGGCACAGTGGTTGAGAATGGCTGTGCTGTGATGGTGATAGTGGGGTTGACCAGGCTACTTAGCTGGGCTAAGGCTGAGGAGCCTCAGGACTGTGTTGGGCTGGAGAAGGAGAATAAGATCTTGGCCGGCACCATTGCTGCCGAGATCCCCCACCTCCTGACTCCGAATACTCCCAGTTTGGCCCTGCCCTGATCCTCTCCTGAACTGCTCCCACTGCCACCTTACCAGCTCCAGCATAGGCTGGGTGAGCTGGTAGCATGCCAGCTGGTGGCATGCGGAAGCACACAACAGCAATGTGGCTTATGACCTGGACGTACGACAGTGGATTGTGAGATCCGCTGCCGTAGTCTCTGTACAGGAATAGGCCATAAAACTATAATCTTGTACACGTCTTCTGAGAAGTCAGATCATTTAGTTCAGTGAAACTTACTCTAGGTAAGTGCGTATAGGATTGTGGCCCAAGTCCTGGGGAAATGTGATATTAGTCCAACAATTGAAGTACGGCTTCAATGAAAGATCCAAATGAAGTTAGTTGTGATTGTCCCATTTCAATCAGGCATGACTAACTGAAACATTTTCAATGGGCCTTGAATGACTTAATAATGATTAGCTTTAGCTGGCTCAGTGCTACAGCAGGCAAAAAAAATGGGTAATGGATGCACATTTATTGTGTTTAAAATGAATTGTGTGGAAAGGGCCTCAGCACAATTTCTCTTCCAATTAAAAATGATCTGAAAGTCAACTTGCAGTTCTCACTTCACTTACTGTTGAAGTCAAATCAAGGTGAGTGAATCAAGGTGAGTTTTACTTGGCCATTTACTTTGTCTGTGTTGAAAAAAAGTGATCAGCTGTTCAATTTTTTTTCTTGTTTGTTTTTTTGTGCACCAGGAGACCAACAACAAGTTTGTGCATGCTTTGGCTCAACAGTCCATGGTTGTAAGAAATGCCATATGATTTTTAAATAAAAATACACAGCTTTGTCACACTAATCTAATCAGATAACAAGTAGTATAGATTGGAGTCCTGCAATCTCCTGTGTGACAAAGCTGTGTAAAGGTAAAGGTTTCCCCACAACCGAATGGTCTAGTCATGACCAACTGTAGGGGGCGGTTTCAAAGCCTGTAGATCTCTGTTTCAAAGCCTGTAGAGCCGGCATTTTGTCTGAGGACAAGCTTCCGTGGTCATGTGGCTGGCATGACTATATGCCGTAGCACACGGAACACCGTTACCTTCCCACCGAAGTGGTACCTATTTATCTACTCGCATTTTTAGGTGCTTTCGAACTGCTAGGTTGGCAGGAGCTGGGACAAGCAACGGGAGCTTACGCCGTCACGCAGTCTTGAACTCCCAACCTTCCGGTCGGAAAGCCCAGCAGCAGCGGTTTAACCCACTATGCCACCATGTCCCTATAAAGCTGTGTATTTTTATTTCAATCTGATTAGATTTCCCATATTGCCTTCTTTCAATGAGAGAGGGAAAAGGGATGCTGAATTCTGTGTGTGTGTGCGCGCACATGCACAATCCAAACTGTGCTCTAGGCTTGCACATATTGCTTGTGCTGGCCTCCAAATGTCACAAACACATTGTAAAGTGTGTTTGTGCCATTTTTTTTTGAGAGAGACAGGCCAGCGCACGGACATTTGCTAGCCTTGCCATTCCATCACCTGTGCCCAGAGGCCTTGCAAGGTCAGTACCTTGCTGATCTCCTGGGACTCCAGGAGGGAGGTGGAACGGGATGGGGGGACAGGTGGAAAGGGGCGGAGAACAGGTGGGCCTGTGGGTAGGAGGGGCAGAGGGAGGAACCGGCACTTGGGCCAGATCCTAACCACTGTTCCCAGCCCAGGTAGACCCAATTTGACCTCTTGGACTTGTACCATGATTTCGGCAGTGCAGCTCTGAGTAGCCCCATTGCAGCCACTGCATGCTACCCGGGGGAAGAGGAATATTTTCAATGCCTCTTCCAGTTCTTTGCTAAAACTTCACAATGCTTTCACTATTTCTGCCCTCTCTTTTAGTGGTCTCTCCTCTCATACAGCTTTGCTGAGAAAGTCATGGTGGTGAAGCTGGCCTACTTGTCTCCAAGTCATGCCAGTTCCAGCCCCTGCCACTACCACCCCATCAGATGACTTCCCTATCTTTGAAACCTCTTTGCGAGCCTCTGAATCTGAGTTCTACAGAATCTCATCAGCAATGAAATCAGTTTGTCTTCTATTGCCGATGCTCAGAGGCATAGTTAAAGAAGTGCAGATGGGTGCAATTGAGTAGGCAACAAGCTTTAGGCGGGCAACAAGTTGAGCTTGACACTACTGACCAAAACTGTAAAAACCTTGGTATGTATGAATAATAGCATCATGTTATATATCATTGGAAAGGTAATCTGAAGCAGAATGCAATGAAACAAATCAGAGTATAATATATTCATTCTATCAAACATTATGGCCCAAAACCCAAGAAAATGAAAAATATAACTGTGATGTCACTACCTGTTGAGACATCATTTCTGGAGCATCATTTTTTCCCTCTGCAGTG
Source organism: Lerista edwardsae (assembly GCA_029204185.1). Taxonomy (NCBI): domain Eukaryota; kingdom Metazoa; phylum Chordata; class Lepidosauria; order Squamata; family Scincidae; genus Lerista; species Lerista edwardsae. The sequence goes on from JAJKFI010000055.1 coordinate 6,985,641, forward strand.
GGCTACATTTTTATTAGCTATGCCACTGCCTATGCGCAGTCACAGGTCAGTGAAATCCTGTGCATGCCCAGTACAAAATGACAGGATCTCTAGAAAGTGCCATAGATTTCTCTGCAAAACACAGGGGTTCCACAGCTGATCAGCTGATTTGGAAAGGGTTCCTTGAGAGTAGGAAGTCTAAACTGTATTTCCATAAAGGGTTGTATGTGAATACCTGTACGGGCAACACCTCTAATGCACCATGAGACTGCTAGAAGGCAGGCATATCTTTGGCATCAACCCTTTTCCGAAATATGTAAATTCAAACTTGGCTTGGAATACAAAGGATTTTATCAAAATTAAAGGTTTTTGGTTCAAGTGAGAAAATAAAAAGCCACTGTTGTTTTTATTGCTCTTCTGTCCTTTCCTGACTCATCAATCAGGATGATGAGTAAAATGGCAATATCCTTAATAGGTATGATTATTCAATGTTGCTATTTGCAGGGAAACTTCTAATCTAGGACATTTTAATGGATTGTTGAGAAACCTTTTCTTTTTCCCCAATTTTTTTGTTTCTTTTCTTAATATTTGTTTTTCCCTGATATGAAGCATTCACAGATATTATGAAGGCACAAATAGACAAAATGTGTTGTGCTTATATTTCTCTCATTTATGCTTCTATTTCCCTCATTTACAAGACGTGCTTTTTTTCTTTGAAGCATGCAGATAATCAATGCCAGATAGTTACTATACATATTGGTTGAGTGTGACTACCATTAATATCATGTGTTTCAGATAAGAGTGTAAATTAATCCAGATCAATTTTTCTCCAATAAATAACTAGTTAACCTGTGAAAAGAGTAAAACCAAGTTGCAGAGAATTTGACACTCCCAGGAAGAGGTTGCCATATTGTTCACATATTACACAGAAGCAAACATTGTGTTCTCCTTAACAGTGTTTATATATAATAAATTCATCAGCATTACAGGAACTGAAGATGAAAAAAAGATAACCTGCTCTGCCAGTGTAGGCTTGTTTGTTCTGATGGCAATTTTGCACATTTCAATATTAAAGTGATTGCTTCCTCATGGAGCTAAATCTTCATTTTAGTCTTGGGGCTGATGATTTTTCTTCTCTACCAAGCACACTGTAGTAGGACCAACACAGCCCAATCCTACCCAATACTCACTCACTCCCCTCTGCCCATGCATGCACTGATACAACTGTGCCACTGGAGCATGCTCTGCATTTTGCGGGGGGAGGCAGTCCCCGAGGTCTCCTCTGAACAAGGGAACATTTGCCCAGGCATAAGCCTCTGGGGCCTGCATGGGTCTACTCAGAACTGTGCCAGCAATTTAGGAGATCAAGGCTGGGAAGGCAGATAGGATATTGATGTAGCTGCTGCTGCAGATACTGCCCCATTCCCAGCCTTCAGCCACTCTCCTTCCCTGCCCCATTCCACTCAGCCCCTCCTCCCTCCTATTCTGGCTTACCAGTGTCGGGGACCCAGATGGACCATTAGCATGCCATCCTGACGGTTCTCTGCATGAGCTGGTGGCCTGGGTGAATAAAACAGCATGTCGCAACAGCCATAAAGGACCTGACACTGCCGGAACTCTAGCTCCAGCAGCATAAGGACCGCATACAAGTGGGCTATTAGTCTTTCTGGATATATTGTTATGATATCCTAAGACCTGTTAGAGAGATGATCTGATTGGACAATCTGAACACTCCTGCTTTCCATGAGTTTTAATCTGAATTTATCATAAAGACAAGATCTGCTTTCTGGACCTTGATCCATAATTCTAACTGAATCAAATCTGAATTTGCACAACAATCTTAAGTACACTTACTAAGAAATAAAGTTTGTTAAAGGCAGCAGGTGACTTCATACATGTATTAAGACACTATTTTTGCCGGGACATGGTAGTCTGTACTGCACTGTACTGTAACAATGTCACAGTATCATTTTCCAACACATATTCAGCCTCTTATACATTTTTCATGTGTGGAATGCACTAGTATGTTATTATAACAACATTGCACATGTGCCTCTCTGCATGATGGAGGAAACATAATAGCTTGGGTGTGTGTTACACATGTGCAAAAAAAAAATCTTAAAATGCCTTCAGAAATGGGAACAGGTGCTTTGTTGTTAAAAACACATAAGAACACCACCTTTTTGCTATGAAAATATCTGAATAAAAACATAAAATGCCACATTTTGGTGTTTAAGATATTTTCCAGAAATCAAAATAGATTACTTTTCCAATTAGACATAATACTGTGACTGCATCTGCTGACACTATATCACCTACCTAGTACACTTTTAAAGCATTTAAAATTAATAAAAATGAGAACTTGGGATGAGAATAAAAACACAACTTCAATTTTTGCCTTTCAAATCACGAAATCTGCAAAAAACAACAACAAACAAACACACACACACACACACACACACACACACACACACAAAACACCCACCATTTTCAAACACCTCTAGAAATGGGATACTAGTCCCATTTATATTGGTTGAACAAAATCAGTATATTTGTTCTGATTTAAGAGAGCTGAGCATCAGTCCATTAGCTAAAGACGACAACTTGGATTATTGAGTTTAAAATAATCAAACAATCCCAAAAGGTGCACTTTTAAACACTTGATACAATCCTGTGATCATAGCAACAGCGGCTAACTCATGTGTTGATTAAATATTTTTCAAGCATGACTTTATAATTGTTGGCAGAACTGTGGTGGCTACAAGTTTTGTTTTAAACCACAGGGAGTTGCAGCAGGTGTGCCAACAACTTCAATTCAGCAGACTCCTTTGCAGAGCAAGTCCATTACCAGGCAGTATGTACCAATATGATTGATTATATGCTGTCATACGTTTTTATCCACATACTCCATGCAAGGAAACGTGCTGGCTTATAAATTCTAATGGAAGCAACATGAAGGACGACAAAGTGAATGATAAATACAAGCAGTAAAGCTTTTTGGTTTAGCACAGCTTTAGGAATGCATCTTTCTGGCAACACATCTTGAAGTTTGTTCCAGCAGTCATGCTAACGCAGATGTGTTTGCTTGTTTAGCTTTGATCAAATTGATCTTGTCCCTCTCACCAGCAACATGCCTAGCTTAGTTCCTATAGCCAGCAGTCTTTATTTTGGCTTGGACACTGCTGAATTTGTTTCTCCTGCTTTTCTTATGATGTGTTTGGTGTTTAGGAAAGATTGATGACTTTGGGAAGAAAAACCCATTACAGTTATCCACAGGCTACAGAGACCAATGCTGTGGGAGAAAAAAAATGTTCCTGGCCTCTCTGCCACTGTCCACTTCTCCTGACCTGGAAGGAGCCTCTTCCAGTGGTCTTTAATATTGTCTCTTGAGGGCACAGCTAATAGGCCTTATGTTGTGACAGGTATGATAGACTTTACAAAGTGGACAGAGTTCTGGTCTCTGTTCAATAGAGCATGTATTTTCTTCAGCAGCAGCATCACACTAGCTACAACTGCTGATGAGAACTAAGACTTGAGTACATTCCCAAGTGATAATGTGGCCAAAGCTATGATTGTTTTCATGGATGGTCATGCAGATGAGGCCTAAAAGCAGAACTAGGCATTAAACCCATGGAGTCCCATTAAACTCAAATTTATGAGAAGGTAACCTGCTCGACAGGCAAAGTTTTGTTTGTTTATTTCAAAGATTTAACCTCAGAACAGGAAGCTATTGTGAGGCAATGGTGGCAATGCTATGGCAATCAATGGTTTAATAGGAATTTCCACAAGCATAAGAGCAGATTCCCATGCACATCTGAACTTGTGCTTGGAACCTAGGAGTCCCCTAGATATCCAGAAGTTAATTATCACATCAGCTACCCAAGACAATTAAGCACAATAAACTGTATAGGTGTGTCTGTCTGCAATGCACTCAAAACACATATTCTTATACATAAAAGTATGTAATGTATGTGCCCGTTCAACAATGTAATGTGTGAATTTTTAACTTTAACCATTAGGAGCCTGAGAGCCCAATCCTATTCAACTTTCCAGTGCTGATGCAGCCACAATACAGCCCTGAGGTAAGGGAACATTTGTTCCCTTACCTTGAAGAGGCCTCCATGACTCCTTCATCACAGGATGCAGTGCATGCCCCTTTAGCATGGATACATCAGCACTGGAACATTGGATAGGACTGGGCTGTGAATCTGATACTCTGTATCATGACAGCACCTTGAAGACATTCTCTTCTGATACCCAAAGATGTGTGATGAAAAGGCTTAGGATGTTCATGGTGATTATTATGACCCACATTATTTAAGAAGTACATCATCTCCTATTTTTCCTCTCTGTTCTCAGTTGTTTTTGTGCTCCTTGCTCTTTTCTTGGGAGCTCTGAGGAGGTAGGTGGGTTAGGGAAAAACAACTCTCAGTGCTAGAAATTGGCCATGGAAATCCAACATGTGGCAGAAGAAAATGGTACCCATTTTATGCTACTCCCAATACACAGTGGACAAGCCAAGTGTGAAATACTTCTCTCAGAGCATGCGCCAAAGTGCTTTTGAAATAGTCATTTCATGCGCAAGTGGTAGAAGTTAGTGGTTGGAATTCTGATGCCCTTTTTTTGTCACAACGGAGCTGAAGCACCCCAATACCAAAATGGTCCAACATTAAAACAACTGGTTCACAATGGCAAGTTTCAATGTTTGTTGATTCAGACAAGACTGTTCCACTGAAAAGTGGTGCACTGAACGGGTAAGCTCAGTACTGGGCAGAAATTCAGTACATTTAAGCAGTACATTTATGGTAGGGGGGGCGAGTTTGCAGTTGGATGGTAAATCTGATCAGATAAATTCTAGTCCCTTCCAGCCTTAGGACTTTATATAATTGAAACAATTCATTCCCAGCCTTATATTCCTACTGATTTCCCCTTAACACTGCCCAACCAACTACAACCATTTTTTCTCGCTTTCACAGTTCTCACTGTCCTCCCCAATAAAATGAAAAAAAGCAGATTTTGTTTCCTCGTTTGCTTGGAGTTGCTTTGAGCAAAGGAAAAGGGATAAGGAAATGCAAGCTTGCCTTTGGGGAAGCTAGGGGCTACTTCCAGACAAAACTGTTATCCATTAACATCCAATTATCACCTGGTCCAAGCCATTAATTATAAATCAGCCTCCTAATTGGGATAATTAGCTCTCTGCTGCTTAATGTAGTGTGACTGATGCTTTTGGAGAGAATGTAATCACTCCATTTGTTTAGCGTTAGGAGAACAATATCAACTCGTATGCTTTAATGTCAGACGTATCCCCCATTCCACCCCTCCACTTGGATAGCATTAAGAGTGCTTTGTGGGCCCAGTTAATTGTTTGGGAGTCATGCCATTGATGGGCATATGCCAGTTTTCCTGGCAATGAAATCAATACTCCCCTGAGAGACAGTATAATTTCCTATCTTGACCTTAAAAAAGCAAGAATCACTGAGCAGTTTCACGTCAAATATTTCTTTTAAATGTCCACTTGTCTCTATCTGTACATAGGAAGTTAAGAGAGAATTTTTGCCCTTGTTGATTCAAAAAGATTTTGATGCTGATGCTACATTTTCTCTCCCCCCCCCCCAACACACACACTTTGCTTTCTCTCTTACTCATTTCAGCTTTTGGTTTTCTCTTTTGATTCACAGTGGTATTTACATCCCTGACTACTCGCCTGGTGTTATCTCTACTCCTGTCACTAGATGTTGTGTTTCTGCTGGTGGGGAATCATGCACGCATGATGAAGAGTTCTGTGCAATTCCAAAGCTTACATTCTCTTATATCAACAGTGGATTGACTCAATAACCACACACTTTACATAGTATGTAGTTCTTTCCCTGCACCCTATGTCCTCCTGAAGAGACAGCACCCTAACTGGGTTTCTTTTAAGAAATTAAATTTGACCGGAAACTTTCATTCCGATTTTGGAAGTTTTCACCGTATGCCACAAAAGGCACTAGAAAGTTTTGAAACGGTCTACAATTCTTACTCAAAGTGTTACTCAAAAGTGACACAATTGCCAGGGAGATGCCCTGCACAAGAACCACTGAAATGAATGGCAGGTATGCAACCGTTAATAAATGGGATCTACTAAAGATTACACAATAACAGGGTTTCAACAGGAGAATCCCTTGGTGGATAGCGTAGTTCTAGCATTAAGAACTCCATGTGGTCTGTTTAAATGACAGTTTCTATTTGTTCAGAATATTTATTTTCATTTGTGAAATTCTGGCTTTTGGATATAAAACTAGCTGTGAAACAGTAGCTGAATTTTGTTGTTCCTTAAAAGACAAACTGAAGAGACGGGTTCGGAGACTTTTCCCCCAGTCTCTTGTGAATTGTGGTACTTTGCAAAATGTTTCCTGGAAATGCCCCCTCCCCTCCCCGCCGTGATGTTTCATTAATGAGGGCTGCTCAAAAAGCTGTAGATCGCTCCGGGACATGATTAGATATTTATTACTGTCATTTACATGGAAAATTTAAGGAGTCAGCCATGTGGAACCGAAGAGGAGGGCTGGGTGGGAAATGTATATACACACAATAGAAGCTGCGGCAAACCTTCAGAACACGTCCTGGTGTTGTTATCCTAACAGCTGGGGTGAAGTGACAGGGCCTGCAGGAAGTTCCATAAACAGAGCAGAGGCTAAAATGGCAACAAAAAACTATGGGGGGGGGAGGGAAACGATGCCATGATTGGTTCAATGCCTTTCATGGACCCGTGTGTCAAAAAGTTTCTAATCCCATTCGAGGAAATTAATAAATGATGAGTGTGTGCATGCATGCGCGCACCTGTGTGTATACATGTACATGCACATGCACGCATGTTTGGAACCTCTTTCGTGCCACCGCAGCACAGTCTCACTTTTAAAAGCCTCATTTAAAGGTTTTCTTCTTTTCTTTTCCCATCCCTGCAATCCCTAGTCACTTGATTGGAACAGAAATGAACAGGGTTTATGTTCAAGTAAATGTATGTACAGTTAAGGTGCTTATATTTTGGACTGCTTCTTTAAAAACAGATTACATTTCCCCTCATTACAGTTATGCAAAAAAATAATTTCAAGACAAGAATTTTATAACAATTATTCTTCAGATCTCTATTCAGAAACTAGAAGCCCAATAAAAACTTGGCACCGAATTGTTTGAATATAACATTATTCAAGAAAGAGATACCTTTAAACCCTACCAGCAGCACCAACTTTGTGAAAATAATTGTCCAAGACTAAATCTGTTTATTGATAACTATTCACAATCCCACAAGAATGAAATGCTGGGATTTGAGCTTCATTTATGCTATTGATGTCAAGTGAACCAAATGGTTCCAAATATTATATCCAAATATTTTGATTTAGCTGGTTTGTAGACCAAGGTTAACTTTCTTTAGATTATAGCAGTGTGAGATATATTGCTACTGAAAAGGGTGGATTGATTTGATTTAAATCATATTGATTTAAATTGCTAGTCAGGAAGATTCCCATCTAAATACAGCTTTCTCCAAAAAGTGCATTCATGTTATTTGATATAACCTTATTTTCCACAACTCAGCGCTAGATGTGAGTTTCATTTTTAGATGGTGCATGGTATGTTTTAAGTGTGCACCTTAATGCAGATTAATCTTGTCAAATGATTTTGCAGCTGCCTCAGAAAATTAATGATTTGGTTATTCTGTTTATCAAAACTAATGGAAGCAGGTATCACTGGGAAGTGATAAATCTCCAGTGCTGCAAGTAAATCTTGGCTATTTGGAAAATATTTTTGCAATGTTATATTAGGACAAGAATCTCTTTGGGGACAGAGAACAGTATTCTTTTATTTTGTAAACCACCTTGAGAACTCTTTGTTTAAAAGCTGTATACTTATTTGCTCTACATTGTATATCAAACAATGCAATGTAAACGTATTTAACTAATTCTGCTGCTTGTCTCTTCCTCTTTGCATTCAGCTCCAGACTTCTTCTCCTTGTTCAGATTCATCCCATCCCCGACAATTCTCTATTCATTGGCCTTTCTTGAAACTTTGCGCTTTTAGAGAGAGGTAAGGATTCGACTCCAAGGTAAGAATCCAGTACAAATCTGTATTGGAACTAATAGGACTCATCAGGTTGGTTCTCTCTCACCTTCCTATCCTGCTGTTGACAAACAGACCAGACTTTTTAAATAATTATACAGGAACCTCAAGAACCCCAGGAGATTGGGCCCCTAGTCCATAGCCTGTTGGAACCCACTTACAAAACTTTTCTGAAATTATTACATGAAGACATTGTATGATAGCATGATAGATATTGTCTAATGGCACACAATTAGAACTTTCCCTATCCATGATGAAACACCTTTGAGTTATAACATACCTTAGATTACAACTGTCTTTATATAGATTTATTTTTCTTGTAAAAAAAATCCAATTTAAGTAAAAAAGATCTGCTTTAATTTTTTTTTTAAAGATTGGATTCCATTTTCATTATTAAAAAATGATTTTAATCCAACCAGTTGGTGGAAAAGTCATATTGTCTTTCATGCAAACTAACTGACATTGCAATCCTATCGACATTTACCTGAGAGTAAGCCCCATTGATTTTTCTGAGACTTACTTCTGAGTAAACAAGCATAGGATTGGGCTCCATTTAAGACAACTATTTAACACATCAGTTTAAAAGACAACTATTTGAACTTCAAGTTGTTCTTAAAAAAAGAAATCAAGAAAGAGAATCCCTAGAAATCAAAGAGCTCCTGTTCACTCATAGATCTCTATGCTTCATCTTGCAAGGTACCATTCAACATGGAGAGCTTCTGGGTTTCAAGGCCAGCCAAATCTAAGGGATGCTGGACTTTTGTTAAAGAACACAATGGCAAACACAATCACCAACCCTTTCCTAGCTAGGCTGCCATGGAAGTAAGTGCCATTGATTTCAACTGAACATCGGACTAAAAATGATAAGAGTTATTACATCGGCTTCATCAACAGATAATATCAGTTCCACTGAATTGAGCTATGAAGAATGAATTTTAAAATCGAAGGTTAGGAAAACAAAATGAACTTTCTCCTCTGATCAAGGAATTCTAGAATTAGGCTAAAATCCTCTATGCTCACTTCATGGAAGTAAGTACCATTAAAAACAATGAACACTTTGGGGTGTTCAATGGAGAAAGCTCCATTGAACACTTCCGAGCAGACATGCATAGGATTGAGCTGCAAGGTGCGCGCGCGCACACGCACACGCGCGCACACACACACACACACACCTTGGAGTCGGTCCCATTGACAACAATAGGCCTTACTTCCGGGCAATACTTACTCCAAAGAGTAATTTTCGTCTGATTAAACATACTCTGGATCCAGCTGCAAATCTGTTTGGTTTCTGGGTTGTTCAAGGCTTAAGATCAGGTTTATTGGCTCTACACTGTGCTAGAGCGAGTAGAAATTGTGCAGCTACTGATTAAAGGACACTGAAAGAAATGCGGATCCACACGAAATGACCACACACTCAGTAGATTGTCGTCGTCTTCCCGTCCCGTCCCGTCCCGTCCCGTCCCGTCCGACCCCCACCGCCGCCCTTGATCTCAGCGATCAGTCCGTGAACAGTTAAACGATGCTTCTCCGGGGAGGGGGAGGAGAGTGACGGAGATGAGGGGAAACCACGAACACGTTTTCAGAAAGTGATGCGCCTGTCTGGGAGTCGGAAACTTAACGTTTCTGGCCTTTCTGAAACTCCCTCCCTGCACTATGCAAATCGACAGCTGCCCGAATCCCAAACCGACCGCAGCTCACGTCGAGGTCCTTCGCCGCCCACGCGCTCTGGCGACTTGCAGGGAGGGTGGCCCGGGCTGCTGTCGCCGCGCACGACGGGGCCGGGGGGGGGGGAATGGTCCTTGGCCACACATTAACTTTTTCGGGGTGGCGCAGAAAGACTGGGCCGGCCTCTCGCGCTCACCATCCATCCTCGCCTATTCGTTATCCCATCGCCCGAGGTAAGGGGAGAGTCTGGCGGACGTGTACGAAGGCTGCGGCCGGCCAAAGACGCGGCCTCTGCTCTGTTCGGGTGGCGGCGGCGTGGAGGGGCAAATAACTGATTTCGACTGCAACCCCCCCCATTCATCAATTCGGCTCCGCAATGCGAATCTCGCATCCCTTTAACTGCAAGAACTTCGCAGGAAACCTGTGAGGATCGGGGAGGACGGGGAAGGGGGAGGGGTGCCCTATAAGCAGCATCAGACAACGAAGGCGGCCTTTTGGGATTCCTACCCAGGCAGCCCCATCGAAGTCCAAGGCAGCAGCGCGCAGCCCGACGCCCACGGAGGTCGCCAGCCAACGCACACTTACTTGGGCGTGTTGGGATCAGCGCGACTGACTTGCTTCCGAGTCAACTTGCCCCGCTTTGAGCGCCGCCGAGTTCTCAACTGGGTGACCCGTGAATCCAAACTGGCTCGATACCTCTGGATTGGCCTGAACCAGCGGAACTGGGGGTGCCGAGTTTTCCGCAGGCCCCAGCAGTTCATGGAATGCGAGGCCCGCTTCCTCGCGAACTGTCACGGCGAGATCATCTAGTCCAGCCCCGTGTTGAGGCCGCGCTCTCCCCGCGCGCAGAGTTTCGTCTGTCTGAGGCTATCTTCCAGATCGCAAAACAAAATCCCCGCACGCCTCCTCGCGCCCTCCGGCACCGTCTTGTCCCAGCTGGAATCTGGTTTCTGCCTCCAACTCCCCCCCCCCCCACACATTCCCCCCTTCGCCCCCCTCTCGGCCTCACTAGGCTGTTTAACTTATTAAAACATCATTATGTAAATAGGGGTGAAATTTACAATCTCCCACTTTGATGCCTATAAATGAAGAGACGCGATAACGGCGAATGCCCTCCGGCGAATGAATGGGAGGCAGGGAAAGGAGGGGGTGGGAGAGAGGAGTTTTCACAGAAAAACACGAAAACAACCTCTCTTGACAGCCTTCACTCTCCTTTAAAGTGGGGATCCGATCGTGTTCAGAGAAGACTTGACAGATAAGTCGAAACGCGGTCTTAAAACCGTTTGTGGTACAGGGCTTACACGTTTTGGGCTTAACTCCAAGTCCTTAACTCCAAGAATCTGTGCGTGCGCCTAAATTTCCTTCCCGGAACCATCTGCTAAGAATTACGTTTGAAAAGCGACGCACGAGATTTATCTCTGTTTAGGAAAGGGCATGGGAAGAAGGGGGGAAACATCGTTTTCGAGGACAAACGCCTATGTTCCAAGCGAGGCCAAGCTAGAACAAACCAGAAAAGCGGACCGAAAGAGCAAGGAGTTGGCCAAATGGATGGGCAGAAGTCCGGCCATTTGGCACGGCTGGAGGGAATCGTGGGAGGTTGGGCGCTGGGGCTAGTCAGTTGCGGGCGGGCGGGCGGACTGGCTGGCTTCGAAGGGGCCCCCTCCGAGGAGTTCCCAACTCCTTGCGAAACTTGGCTGTTAGCGGCGCAGAAGTGAATTTGCCCCCAGCCCAGCCTCGCACCACCCGAGACGCGCACCAAGCCCTCTTCCTCCTCTCCTCCTCGCCCCGCGGAGACGCGTCTTACCTCCGCAGGATCCGCCCGGCTCTGGAAATCCGCGCCCTGCCAAAGGAAAAACCTGCGGACAAACTTTCGAGCGCCGGGGGGGGGGGCTGTTTTTGCAGTTCGACAGAGGGAGGGGCCAGAGACCTACCTGTCCAGCGGGGGCCTGCGCTGCCGTCGGCCTGAGGGGGCAGTCACTCAGGACTCACTCTGGAGCCCGGAGCGTCCAGAAAGGGGCTTGAGAGCGGAGGGGCGCGCTCGTTCGCTTTAGTCTCCTCCTGCCCGGCTCCCAATGGTCTCTGGGTCCTCCAAAGCTGCCATCTACTGGGGGAGGAGGATTCAGGAAGGATTTTTAAAAGGAGCTTCACACAGACCTGGGAGCTCCCCTGCAAGCTTTTCAATGGTCCTTCACCCTGTCAATCAAAAGACTGGCTGGCAGATCTCCCCCCACCCGCTCCGCATCTACCCCCGCCGCCTCCCTCCTTCTCTCCTACCCTTCTAACAACAACTTAGGAAGGCTTTCTCTCCCCCCCCCCCGCCTCTCCAGTCATTTACTCCAAGTCTAGTCAGGTGTAAACGTCTAATTGAATCCCTGGCAGATAATAGCCAGCCAGGCTGGCGGGGGGGACTCGGGGGCGGGGGAGAGCGCGCGTTGCCTCCGCGGCTGGAGAGGGCGAGCTGGAGTGGGGGGGGGGGCGCACAGCTCCGGGCGCCTCTCCCAAGCGGAGGTGCCCCTGCTCTGCCGAGTGCGCTGTCTTTCAAAAGAGCGGGCCTACCTTCCAAGCCGGGCAGCGCCTCCCCGACGGTTTCCCCTCCGCTCAGGACCGGCGTGCTGGAGAGCTTCTGCCCGGGGGGTGCCCGGCCCGTTTCCCCTCGCAGGAGGTCACAGCCCAGGTGAGGGTGTGCGTGGCGCTGTCCACGTTTCTCATCAGGCTGCCCTGCCGCGCCTGCCGGTCTCCAGCGCCCTCCCCACGAGCCGCCTGGACAGATTCATCACATCACTCAGCCCCCCCCCCCGCCCCGCTTCTCACGTTTGGCCCCAAGGCGCGCGCCTTCTCCGAACGAAACCGAACCCTCTTTCCGTTCCTGCCTCGGGGTTTCAAAGGGCGCGGACGGAGCAGGGCGGCGAATTCCCGAAT
>JAJKFI010000055.1:7004729-7022277 GCA_029204185.1 Lerista edwardsae
ATAAATAAATAAATAAATAAATAAATAAATAAATAAATAAATAAATAAATGAATGAATGTCCCAATACCTAATTATTCAAGTATTACATGTGATGCTTGTCATAGTCATCTAAATTTTAACAGGGGCATATTTAATATTAAAATACACATTTGGAGCTTCATTCAAGAGTGAATGAATTTCATTCATTTTTGAAACATGTTTCATTAAGATCACCCATCCTCAGCTGAAAACATTGTCTGGCTGCATGTGCATGGAACATTCTTTCCCTCAGCCTATGATGATGACAATGTTGATATGTCCATTCAGTGCATTTGATCCCTGCAAGTGACATACATCTTGAGATGGGCCCATGTTGGCAGATGGGGACACAGTGCATTGGCAGATGGCTTCAGACAGAGCTGTAGAAATTGGCTGTACCACCCAAGGTGCAGGGTCATTGTTCTCGCTTGTCATGTTGTTCCTTCCTTATGGGATGACTTCTTCAGTCACATCCATTTGCCATTAAAGTGCTGAACCAGTGCACTGGTGAAGTTCCTATGAAAATGCACCTTCAACCTAGCATTAGACTGCTGTTCCCTTCTCCACCCCACCCCACCCCACCAGCCATGTATTCAAAATTCCCTATTTTGTCTTTGTGAAGAGTTGTTGATGTCAAGCCTTACTCCTCTGGAGAGACTCCCAAATTCATTGCACAGAAGGTTGCACTGGTGAGGGCGCAATCCTAACCTGAGTTAGGCCAGCATAAACTAAACACAAGGGACACCGTAAAGTATGTTTGGACCACTCTCGGAGTCAGAGAGGGCAGCACACAGACGTGAGCCATCCTCCCTGACAGAGAGTAGTCCAAAAATGCTTTATGACCTTCTGCTAGCCAAACTTTCCTGGCTTAGTTTATGTTGGCCTAACTCTAGTTTAGGATTGTGCTTCGAAAGTTTGACTTGAAACTAAACCCCAGAATACATATTCAAGATCGCACAGGGAAACCATCATTTCCCATGGATGGAGTGCACATTTGGTTGCAAAAACCCACATGGGTTCCCTTATCTGTGGGATGTTTTCCCATGGAATACGCCAAGTACCATTTCCCCTTCTTAATTTGTGAGTTTGAATTGACCACCTGGGTTTTGACTGGCTATCCGAGATCCATGGGCTTTGAGTCCTCAGAGGATAAGAGCATCCCAGACTGTCTCCCAGGGCAGGGTTTCTTCTTTGCCAGCATCTTTCCGCGTCTTGATTTTTCAGGCTTTTAAAGGATTTTAAACTCTGGCCCTTTTTGGTGGGCAATTGCTGATGGGATACATGCATACACAGGAAGTGCTGAAGGAAGGTGTACTGCAGCTCTTTCCACGGATAAACTATGGCATTGTGGCTGCAAATCCCATGTGGGCTGGCTCCTGGATGTGATTCACAGATGCAGTTTCCCATGCTGTACAGGCATGCCCTGGTATCCTGCCATGGATACCTGAAATCTTGGATATGGGGGATGCCTTTTTAAAGATAGGGGAGCATCAGTGGTTTTGCTGCAACAAGGTAAAAAAAAAAGAGATTTGTTTAATGTTCCCCTCCCTTTTTAATAGGCATCCCAGTATTCATGCTTATCCGTGGACAACTGAAGCCATGAATACCGAATCAGTGGATACTGGGACACTCCTGTACTGCACTTTTTGGTCTGGGCTAAATGTGTGCATATTAAGCAAAAATGTATTACCCAGGTTCCCCCCCCCCCCCGGAATTTAATGCTTAGTGGTTGTCCATTAATTCCTCCCTGCTTTTGGAAAGCTTATTAGCAGGTTTTGATTGTGTGTGTTTGCATGTGTCTGGATGGGAGAAATCGAATCCAAGCACATCCATTTCCTCACCTGTGTTTTCAAGTGGTGCAATCCAAGAGGGTTGTATCACATTTTTTTTGGGGGGGGGGAGAGGGAGGAAATGTAGATTTAGTATCCTGGCAGAATGTTTCCTAACTGCGCACAGGGTTGTCAACATGGTTCATGATACCGATGACTATACCAGAAGAAGTTTTTATTATCAAGGGGATTTCCTACACATGGTTCCTGTGGCCTTTATCATTTGGGCAGCTCTTTAAAGAAACAGCAATTCACACAGTTGGGTGCCCATGTAATTCATGCCAAGAGGGTACTGTCTGAATCAGCCTTTGTTTGGTCCTGTAAAAGAGAGAGAACATGATGAGAAAATGAGGTGCCTACGTTATAAAGGGTTCGTGCATTCCAAATATTTACAATAAATCAAGTAGCAGTCATGAGTGTTATATGTTGGAACTGTCCTGAAGTATATCATCATCATCATCATCATCATCATCATCATCATCATCATCATCAACAACAACACAAACCCTTTCTATTAGGATCAACTAAAATATCACAAAATAGCAGGCTTTTGAATATTCCAGAGCTGGAAATTCTCCGGGATTGGAAACAAAGCTGAGGGGTGCATGAGGGGAAGATAAACAGCCCAATCCTATACAATTCCCAGTGCAGCGATGCAGTGGCACCAGCACGGCTTCTGCAGCATCTGGCAGGGGAGTTTCAGCATGCTGAAGCTCCTTGGGGTAAGGGAATATTTGTCCCCTTGCCTCAGGGTAAGCCCCGCCAGCCACCATGGGTCAACTCAGACCAGTGCCTGCTGCAAGTCTGCATTGACCCATGGATCAGGCCCAGGAAGGGGCTAGGATTCGGCAGGTGTCACTGCCGCCAAACCCGCCCCCTTCGATGGCCCAATTCACTCTCCTCCCTGTCCCATTCTGCCCACCACCTTGTTCTGCCCACTCTGCCCACCCTGCCTCATTCCACCTCCTCCCTCCCACCCCCTTCATGGCAGGAGTCCCTGGTCCATCGCTACATCATTGCACAGACCCAGCCATTTGCTGCTTGCAGTGGCGGCCAGACCGTGTTATCAGTGCTGTCACTCTTGCAGCACCTATAAAGGGGTTTATGCCACAGGAATGAGGCCTCAGCCTCATTCTGGGTGTGTATTTTGGTCCTTAGGTCAACCCCTTAGGTTTGGGCCAAAATTCAGACATGATGGAAATGGGGCAATTTTATCATGCCCATCTTTCTTCTCACCCATCGCTATCTTGCTTGACACTCTTTAGTACTGTATGTATTTAAAATATTTATATCCCACCTCTCCTCCAATACAATGGCACATTCAAGGCAGCTAACAGCAAAGGTTAAAATACACCATTTCAATGAATTACAATCACACACACACACACACACACACACACACACACACACACAAATACCCCAGTGGCTAAAAGCAGTAAATAAGTAATATATCATTTAACAGACAGTAAAAGAGAGCAAAGCAGTACCAAGGATATAACAAGCAGCAGTTGATACCATCAGCCACCAATTAACAATGTATAAGTGATCAGCAAATCAAAACAAAAGGCTTGGGGGAGGAATGTGTAGGAATGCCAAGACGACGACCTAGGCCCCAATCACACGGCTAATAGGGAGGGTGGTGATCTTAATTCAAAAGGGAGGGAATTCCAAAGTTGAGGTGCCACTAACGAGAAGGTCCTGCCCCTCTGTGCTGTTAACCTGGCCTCAGCCACGGCTGGCCCACATAGAACGGCCTCCCCTTAGAGGACGAGCAAGTCGATATGGAAGAAGACACCCCAGTCCCAAACTGTATAGGACTTTAAAGCTCAAAAACAGCACCATTAAAGCTCAAAATGGTTGTGCCCTGAAGTCCAAAGTGGAACTTGGGACTGCTGGGGAGAGGGGAAGGTGAGGTTGCGAACGATAATTCTCCAGGATCCCAACATTAAAGGTGGCCCCAAGTAAGGTTGCTACCTAGCCTTCGATGGCGTGCAGGGACTGACTCTCCTACAGGTACTGAATAGGGGCAAGCCATGTGGCTTCCAAACTCCCCAAATCATGTCTTGTTGCCATGCCAGGGAGGATGGATGGTGGAGGATCCAGCATGCAGGTGCAAAAATCACCCCAGTTAAAAATATTCCCCAGGGCCCATCTCACCTCTCTGAAGCCCTGCCTGGAGCTGAACCAGCAGCCAGTGTAGCCCCAGGAGCAGCAGTTAGAGTCAAACTTCCAAACCCTAGCACCAATACGGGCTGCAATATTTTGCACCAACAGCAGCCTCTGAAGTCTGCACCAACAGCAGCCTTTACAAGGGCAGCACCATGTAAAGTGCGCTACAGTAGTCAAGACTTGGTGAGCAAGGCATGGACCACTGTGGTAGGTCCAAGTATGGCTGCAGCTCGGGCACTAGCCTTACTTGGGCAAAGCACCTCCCAGCCTTTAGTTAATATCATTTACTATATTACCTTACTTGATTTCTTTCCTAATGGACTAGCATCACCATCTAGGATTTTTTTTTCCTTAGGAAACAAAAAACTTGCTTGGATATTTTGACATTTGAGCCAAAAGCTCATTCTGAAAGTGGCTGAGTTTGATTCTTCTTTGGGGATTTTGGGAATCCTTGGTTTCTATGTTTTAGGGACCAGGTCCCTATAGATAGGTTATTTTTTAGCCAACTGCTACCCTGTAAAGCAAAATCTAAAGCACTGATTCCCAGAAAGCCTACTTGGCAAAAAGTTTGCAGTAATGAAAGAAGAAAATACAGCTTTAGATAACTCAACAAGTGCCAGGAACACACAGTACAAATACCTTATCAGAAAATATTTGTCATCCTTTTCTCTCACCCTCTCTCAGCTGCACATAACTCTATCTCTAGACTAATAGAGTATAAAATATATTTTACAAGAGTTTTACCTACAGGTGACTTGCTCTTTATTACTGGATATGGGCAAAATCAATACGTCCGTAACTAGGAGATCATTTATTTTGTTTTTTGAAGCATTTTTCAGCAGTGGGGCTGCTGCTAAGCTTGCAAAGCTATGATGAAGAATTATGGTCCTCTCCCTTCCTCTCCCTCCCTGCTTCTGAGCTATTTATGGAATTAAACATGTGTGGATTTCCAAACCCAGGCGCCTGCATCCCTTAGCTGGTTTTGTATCATTTTTATGGGCAGACTTCATGTAACTTTTTTTCAATTTTTGCAAGGTGGTGGAGCAACGAAATGTAAACGGAGTTGGCTGTGTGTGGCATGTGGGCAGATTCTGTTTCTCTGACAAGGTCATGGGTGCAGTGCAGTCCACCTGGAAAGTCTTCTTTTCGATCCCTATTCAAACAAATGGGAGTTGGAGTGGTTCACCTTGATTCAGTGAGAAGGCATGAGGCTCCAAGCACACGTGGAGCTTCTTTTTTCAGAATGGGCTCCTTAATGCAAAGGACTGATCCATATGTGCACAAAAGAAGGGTTTCTTCTACGGAACTGAATAAGGATCCCACACATAGATATCTGAACCAAAGGGGGGGGGGAATCTGTTAATTAATGGGATATCGTAGTCGAAAGTTGATGACATCCGTCCTGCCTGTCTATTATCATTTTGCAAATCTGTAAACAACTTGAAGATAATAAGACACCAACTATTAGGTTTTGGAACCTAATATGCCTGATTGTTACTGGTTGTAACTGGTATGGCTATTTCTATTGTTATTTCACTCAGTAGTGAAGGCTCAGAACAAACTGTACAGAAACCCACGAGGAAGCCAGCATTTCCCACAGGCATGGTGCATGTTTGGATGCAAAATTCATGTCCATTTCCTTATGTGCAATTTTTTTTCCTGTGGAACAAGCGAAGTACCTGGAGGACGTAAGATGATGGGAGAGGCCTCCTAATAACACCACCAACACAATTTCTCATAATGATGAAATCGCTTAATGATGGGGTTCGGATAATGTATCCCCATCACTGATACACACCTTCATAAGAACATACAGACACATTTTTATTCTAGATGTGATCTTTCCTTTTTGCAGACATTCCTTGAATGTATATATTCTGAATGTATATATTCTGATAGAAAAAGTTCTCTATAGTTTTAAGATTAATTAAATTAATTAAATCTTCACATAACCCCAAATGTGGACTCTAGTTGCTGTAGCCAGTGTGGTGCCTAGGGTGTGACGTGGGGACATCTGCCCTGGGCACCACTTGAAGGGGGAGCCAGACATGGACCTAAAACCCATATTCTGTTGGTGGTGCATTTCTGCACTACAGCCAATGGTGCATTTTTGCTCCAGTTTCAGGGACCTCCAAAAAGAGGTAAATGCCTGCAGAAAAAATTCTGGTCAATGCTTCCATGCAGGAGAGAGCTTCTAGGACTGGCCAGTGCTGTACTGTGCTGCAACAGGCTAAGCACAGGTACAGAACACTTTTTTCATTTCTTTTTTAATGGGGGCTTAGCATCCATGGATTTTTACGTAAATTCACTTGGTGGAACAGTGTTGGCTTCCCCCCCCCTCCCATGATCTCCTGTCCTCTGTTTGAATCTCTTGTCCTCTGTTTGGACAAGGGTGCAATTTCAGTGATTGCCATGGACAGTTGCACTGCTTTTCAATGCAAAAGTTCATAAAATGATTTACATTGCAAAATAATATGATTCCCCATCTTAAAGGGTTCCCAATCGAAAACGGAAACGAAAAGACAGAAGAGAGATACCAGCAAACAATCACTGGTCTGGCATTATTGGGGATACTTGTCTCCCCCACTAAATATAACTATTACTACATTAATATTAATATGATATACTGTATAATTCATTATGGATAGAAATCCAATAAATAATAAAAAAATAATAATATTTAACAGTACTACACACACACACACACACACACACACACACACACACACACACACACGTTAGTTCCTGTTCCTTGCATCTGCCTTTCCATATAAAGTAGAAAATGCCACAAATACTTATGCAGGATAAAAGAGCTATTCTGTTTTGAAATCAGGATGAAATGTGCTCTCTGGGATTTGATAGCCTTTTGGCTATAGCTGGGGTTGATACAAAGCTTAATCAATCAGAGATAATCTTAAAAGAGACAAAGTACAAGTATTACGGAGTATTTTGGGGAAGGAAAATCAAAGAGCACAAAGCCAAGGTCAGCAGCCAGGAAATGCTCCAGCCATTTGGCACGTTCACTGCTAAGAGAGAAGGCATGGCAGTGGGCTGTTGACGTCATTACTTGACTGCTGTTCTGAACGTCACTACTTTTGTGCTTCAGAATTATGCACAACTGCCCATTCTCCCCACCCCACCCCGATTCCGTATGGCACTTTCTCAGGGTCTTTTCTGCTGCCATGTTCCAGGTGTTATTTTCTCCAGGTATGTATTTTTCTCCAGGTGTTATGTGATAATTCATATCTCCTGGGCGGGACAGAATAGTTCTGAAGAGGCTTGAAAGCCTACCCAGAGAGGCATTGCTTCCCATGGCAGATTCACATCTTTCTTTGTCTTGCTGCTGCCTCTGGTCAAACATATTTTTCAAGCTTTTGAAACAGTACAAAGTCCCATAAATGTCAGTGGCATCAGAGGGTGGTCAGATCAGGCACTGGTTGAGATGCTAGAAGTTCCTTAGGGCCTGCTTGTCCAACACCTGGAGAGCAAGCTTGATTTCCTGGGACGGGGGTGGAGAAGACAAGAAGAACAGCACACATCCTGCATTGGTCATGCCTATTTCCTCCTTGAAGGGGCCACTCATGCCCTATTGCTACTGTTGCTTATTGTCATTTATTTGCCCTCCTTCTTTTGACTGGTAACAAAGATGTAAACTTTCACTCAGCTCATTGAATCATCAAAGTGTGGGAAGGTTTAGGTAGAATGGTACATTCCTCCAGCAACCCCTTCCTCCAGCTTCCAATCCCAAAGCGGGGGTCACACACCTTCCTTTGTGCATTTGCCCTGGTTGCTTATTCAAGCATTGGATGCATCAGCAAAGGTTGCTTGTCTGCCCAGCTAGATCAGGATGTAAGACTTGTTGACTAGCACCCTTGTCTAGTGTGTTTTAGGACTTCCTAGTTTAGGAAAAGTTTCCAATAAGCCATATCATTGTTTTGTTGTATTTTCCACTTGCCTTTTAGCCTCCATGCGAAGCTTCTGTTCAAACCTCCTTCCATCTTGTTGGCTATGCAGTTGCTTCATCCTTACCAATGATTGGTTCTCAGCTCTTATTTCACTATCATCATTTTGTGTAATTTTAACTTCCTTGTAATAAACTTCCTACTTGGTGCACACAGAAGCACCTCTCTTCCCATACCTCTTGCCTTCCACTGCCATCTGATTTTAGGGGACAGCCACATTTGGGGGCTTTTTGGAGGCCCCCTTCTATCTTGGAAGTCCGTAGCTATGGGTGGTGACAGCAACTACTGTCCTAGTTTAAACCCAGTTTCAGGACAAGGGGGACTGGAAGTGGGTGTAGGTTGGGAGGCACGGCCTATCCATCTATTACCCCCTCTGCCTATCCATCTATTACCCCAGAGCACAACTGGGAAAATTCACATTTGAGGCAGGATTCAGAACCAAAGTCATTGGGCTGAATTGGTCACGTTTGGAAGCCATGTAATCTTCTGAAGAAGAAACCAGAAGGCGGGAAGACAAAATTAAGGAAGGCACGAACACTTTCTCATATTTGTCATTTTGGCAACTTCTGGCAAAATGTTGTCAACCGCTTTTATTTATTTCAACATTTATAATCTGCTTTTCTATGATAAAGCATACAAGGGACAATTTACAGTAAAAAATATAAATCCCAACAAATTAAAACTTCAATAAATAAAACCAATAATCAAACAATAGTAGAGACATAATTATCCAAACCTCTATATCAGCACGACATAAATTAAGAACGTATTGTGACAGACTGTAATTAAGGGCGCAATCCTAACCTGGAGTTAGGTTGGCAAAGTTAGGCCAGCAAAGTTTGGCCAGCACAAGGGACTTACAGCTCAAGTAAAATATGTTTGGACCGTTCTCTGAGTCGGAGAGGCCAGGACACAGACATGCGCCATCCTCCCTGACTCCAAGAGTGGTCCAAACGCTCTTTACAGTGGCCTTTGTGCTGGCCAAACTTTGCTGGCCTAACTCCAGGTTAGGATTGCACTCTAAAGAATGCCACCTGGAATAAAACAGTCTTATAAGAGTTTATGCACATAAGGGTTTCTGACAGCAGTTCATATTGACAGTGCTATTTTGAATGCACTGCCACTAGAAGCAGCAGCACTGCAAGACCACTGATAGACCCTGTTGCATTTGCCAGACAAGGTAAAGCAATGGTGGGGAAGGGACAAAATTGTGTGGGAGGGGGGAAGAATGAGGACAGGAAGACAGTGGGAGTGGGTGAATGTTCTGCCAAATTCTCCCTGCAGTGCCTTCCCGAAGGCCCAATACCCACACTAGGCTGACTAGTTTCCCCTTTAAGCAGCTTCAGAGATAGGCAAGAGGGAGGGGCTTCAGTCACCCACTGGCCTCCTTTCTTCCAGCAGCTTTGCTTGGAATCACTGGCTGGCCAGCCCCCTCCAGACTGCCCTCATCACTGGCTTGGCTCACAATACCCTAAGACTAACACCAACAAGCCCCACCACCAAACAATAGGCAGTCAGTTTGGCACCAAACAATAGGCAACCTCCTCCACTTGGTGGCTCCAGGGGCGTGGCAGCCATACAACAGTTCCCCACAGTTATTCCCCACAATAACCTTACCTTATGCAGTCCTTTTAACAGTCAGTCCATCCGTCCAGCACCTGCCCGGTGCCTCCTCCAGCACCTGCCCGGTGCTTCTGTCCAGCACCTACCTGGTGCTAATCACCCTTCCTTTAACAATCCATCCAGCACCTACCTGGTGCCCTCCTCCAGCACGTACCCCGGTCCCTTACTGCAGCTCCTGCCTCCCACTTTATACTGACACAGGCCAATCAGTGTCTGTTGCTGGGCAGGCTCTAGCTCTAGCCACACCCATATGCACCTGTGTTAATCCCTGCCTAATCAGGGCCCTCATCAGCCTGCAGCTGTGCTCCTGAGGCTTGCAGAAGCTCTGGGATTAACCCCGTACTTCCTGGCTTCCTGGGACAAGGGGCCTGCTGATACCATTTCATATCTCCTCGGGGTATCTCTTGCCTTTTCCAATACAGTGAATCTGGCAGCAATGACACACAGCAGGTCCTCTCCTTATTCTCTCCTTATTCTTATTCTTATGGCAGGCACAGATCCAAGTGGCTGGTGCAATGTAGGCTTACCCCTAGTTCCTCTTTTTCCCTTACCTCAAGGAGGTATCTGGGACTGCCCCCCCCCCCACGATGCAGCTTGCTCCATTGGCACAAGCTGCATCAGTGGGGTGGGGGGAAGTTAAATATGCTTGGGCTGTTACAGTCTAAAATAGGGGAAGTAACAAAGGGACTCAGGTAGAGTCAAGGGTAGGGAAAAAAAGAATACAGGCAAATCCTGTAATTCATGCTTAAATATATTTGGTTACAATTGGGAATGAGGATTAAGAGGATAAGCCAAAGGTCATGTGGATAATGTAGGTTGTGCAGCAGGATTTGAAGGAAGGTAGGGCATCATATACATGCTCAAGGAGGCAGAGCTGCAGAGCAAGGAAGATGGGGCAGTGTTCTTCCAGGGAGCAGGAGGTTTTCAGTCATCTGACGGTGGCAGAACTGGAGGAACAGAGAGCACAGGTAGGAGAGCACAGGACTCGAAGACCCAGTTGTTAGCATGGAGTATCCAATGTGTAGCAAAGAGGAGTTTGCTGTAGTTTCACAGTTTGCGCTAAGACTTACCTGAAAGGATGCCACTGCTGCATTTAAAGTTTCATCCTGGGACCCAGGAATGCTCCTGCCTGTTAGGGAATTGTGACTATATGCAAATGTATTTGGAACTGCACCAGGAATGGGTGGGGAGGGTGTCCTCTTGTATGGTGGGTATATTGGAGAGGAGGAGGAGTAGCAGGCAGGGAAAGAATGCTTCAAACCTGCATTCAGAGCGCAATCCTACACTGCGCTGCAATGGCGAGGCCGAGAGGCCTGCACCATATCCAGTGCAGTATATGGGAGGCTAGTGCCTCCCCTATGCGCTACTTGAACCTGCATCTGCTAAAAAGCCTGCCCGCCTGCCCACAGCCCCCCTCTGCCTGCCCACAACTGCCCTCCCCCGCCCAATATGGTGCCTCCCCTACGCCAGCTGGCTTTTGTTGCTGATGCGGGGGTGCCTTTCGGCGTCCCCGCGTTGGCACAACCAACAACGTGCTGATGCTATGATGTAGCGTAGGCGCGACGGGCGTGCTAGGATTGTGCAGCTCGTAGCATAGCTGGGGGGGGGAGCCAGCGCAGTAAGTACTGCAAGTGCCATAATGTGCCTTGTAAGCACCCCTCCCACTTGCATTGAAGCCCTTCTGGGCATAAATGGCCAGAACACATTTCAATATGTTCTGGGGTGACATTGAGGGGAGGAGCCTCCAGACGGCCAAGAAGGGGCTGCAGGAAGCTTGAAAGACTGCCTGCAGCCCAGAGAATGCAGCACTTATGAAGGAAAAATCGGCACAGCAATTTTTTGCTGTTTCCTTCACTTTCCCTACCTTTTTAACGGGCATCCCCAGTCTCCTCTGGATCAGTGGGTAATGAAACTGCTAATATTGGATGGGTGGATACCAGGGCCTGCCTACTCTACTTATGCTCTCCCCCCACTGCCTACACTCCTGCCAGGCATTCCTGGAGCTGATTCCTTTGAAAAATGGCCATTGGTATTTTGTGAGACGCGTTTGCATCTATGGTGTATTTAGATCCGAAGAATGTAAAATGTGAAATGAGAACCTCCTAGAACAAAAACATTTGTTTTCATGAATGCTGGGGATGGTAGAAGATCTCAGCATGAAGTTTTCAGGTTGCTAGTCCCTGACAAAAACAAACCCTCCCGTGCAGCATAAAAGTTCTATGTCACCCAGCACAGTTTTCTATGTGCTGCAAATGCTGAAATGTTGTGCAAGCTGCCAGGTCAATCCTTCCCTTAAAGCAAGAAGACGCTGTTTTATTTTATGGGACTGGCTGGGACCCTTCTGCCTTTGTTCTCTGTTTCACGAGTCTCTGGTCCCCTTCTCTGGGAAAAAAAATGATTACTCTTTTGATATATAGTGTACATTAAAGCAACTGAGAGTTACATTTGACCTTGTCCTTTTGTTCCACAGCCTTGCAGCCTCTGAGGGAATGAACTACAATGTAGGGTTATATGACCAGTTTACGACACAGACATGTGTGCGAATTCCAACATTATCAACTCCTGAATCAAACCTAATGGGGTCTGTAAGCGACCTGTCTATAACTCGTTTTGCTGGTTTATATGCTTGTATCACCTCCAGCATCACTTTCACACAGTGCCAGTGGCCCTGGGTTGTGCCATTACCCTGGTGCAGAAGCTGAAGCTCTTCTGATCGCTTCTTCATATTACATGTTCCTACATACAGATTTGCACCCATGTCTGAAGGCGCATGCATTTTGAAATCTTTCAGTTTCCGCATGATACAGACTTCTGGGAGCACAATCCTAAACTGGAGTTAGGTCAGCATACTAAGCCAGCAAAGCTTGGCCAGCACAAGGGCCACCATAGAGCGTGTTTGGACCACTCTCGGAGTCAGGGAGGACGGAGTCAGCACGTCTGTGTGTTGGCCTCTCTGACTCCAAGAGTGGTCCAAACATACTTTACGGTGTCCCTTGTGCTGGCCAAACTTTGCTGTCTTAGTTTATGCCAGCCTAACTCCAGTTTAGGATTGCGCCCTGGAAGTCATCGCATCCATGGGCTGCTCCGGGGGCAGAACTCGTAGTCTGAAATCCTGTGACTTAATAGAAGCATTTTAAGAAGCAGAACTGTAGTGCTGATATTGTGCTATTGCCATTTGTTGACACAATAGTGAGCTGCCTACTACTACTACTACTTCTTCTTCTTCTTCTTCTTCTTCTTCTTCTTCTTCTTCTTCTTCTTCTTATTATTATTATTATTATTATTATTATTATTATTATTATTATTATTAATACCACCAGTATTTATATACCGCCTTTCTGGTCATTGGATTTCTCCTCTGACTTTAATCAAGGCCGTTTACATGGGCAGGTTTTTCTCAACCCCATATAGGGGTTGTTACAATCACAAGTTCTATCTTTCAAGAACGCTACAAGCCAGGTGGTCTTCTTCAAAGTCCAGCATCTGTCTGGCTGCTCACACTCCCACACATGGCTTGACAGGCACTCCTCCACTCTCACTTGAAGGGTCATCATCTCTGCTCCTCTCGCCAGCTGGAGAGACTCATCTCTGTCAGCTGCGTTTATTGGCAGTTTTCACGCTTACTTCCAGGTGGCTCGAACTGCCTTCTGAGGTGACCTTCAGGCCTTAGAGGCGGCAACTCTTGAACTTACTGGCACTTCATGTTACAAGGATTGCTTTGAGGGAGGACAGTTTTTGACTCATCAAGGGGAGGAAACATAAGAAAATGCCAGAGTTGCCAATTGTATGAAATTATGTGTAGTTTGCTCCATCATTGCATCTCTGGGGTTGGAAAGTTTTACCTGTAGACAACTGTTAAGCAAGTGTGGGGGCTTGTTCTTCTTCCTGCCTCTTTTACTTGGAAAGTCTAGAACTGTGGTTTGGGGCACAGGGCCACAGGTCTTCCCTTTCTCAACCTTCTGCCCTGCCGCATATGCACCTTCCTCCCTTTGAAGAGCAGCCATGTTAATCTGTAGCAATAAAAAGACTTCAAAAATACTGTTGCATCTTGGAGACTGAAGGGATAATCCTAACCAACTTTCCAGCACCGGAGTAAGGAAAATGCAGCTTTGAGGTAAGGGAACAAACATTCCCTTACCTTGAGGAGGCTTCCATGACTGCCTCCCCTAACTGCAGGATGCAGCGCACGCTGAAGCATGAACCTGGGCAGGCAGTGGCCTTCAGCTCTGCCTCCCTCCATTCTGTTTGGAGAGGGTCACAAAGCACAACGTGTTGGGCGGCTGACATCCGTGGATACGGTGAGATGACACACACAACTGCACCAAATTGGAATTCTCACCCTAATGGAGGGGCAGTCATGGTTTGAACTGGTTATTTTTAAATCTTGGCATTCTGAGCAATGCAAAATACGTACTTTTGGGGTAGGGGATGAAAGTGGATGAACGTAGGAGAGGACCACAGTCCTTTACTGTCATCTTGAAAGGCAATCCTCTTCCACCCTTCCAATCCTTTTTTTTGGGGGGGGGGGAATCTTATATTCACACCATGTCTGGTGAAGTTTGTGTCAGTGGATTTAAACTTTGGCTTTGTCAGACCAAGGAAGCCCACTCCTTTTGCCTCTGTACCCCTGCCTCACCCCCTCCCTTTCCCCCTCTTGGCTGCAAAAAAGCACAAGGAAACTCTTTGTATGCACCTAATCCTGAAGCAACACAGCTTTAGCAACATCCAGGGATAAAAGCACCATCAAACCACAACTTTATGGGGGCAAATCTCTTTTAATCCCTCGCTTTAGCTAAACAAAGCTTCTTGCCCTAATCCGCTATTGCTTCAAGAAAAAAAAAGCTCAGATTTTGTTTTTAGTAAGAAGATGATCCAAAGGACTAATTTTGAGAGAGTCTAACCAAGTCTGACAGCCCTTAAAAGAGGCAACGGGAAAATAGATGCAAACTTCCCTCTCAATTCAAGGTTTTCTATGCAATAATATATATCTAGGGTTTAACTGCTTTCTCCTTAAGCTCACTCTTATTGTATTAAATTCTCTGACCAACTCAGATTCAAATCACCCAGGCCTAAATGTCATTTGATCTCTAAAAGGGGAGTAAAATGTGTGCATATTATTCCCAGGAAGGCAGGACAAGGAAAATCAATTATCATAAACAAGGATTATATTACACACAGAGCTAGTATTGTGGAAAACACACACACACACACACACACACACACACACACACACACACAAGGGGCAATGGCAGAATATTCAAGCTTCTCATATTTGAAGACATATTTGATTGCATTAAGGATAATTCTTCATTAATAGACTACCCTGGGGAGTCTGTGAGTGTGTAGTGTTGCAGCCGGTTCACATGCCATCAGTCCCAAATCATTATCCCTCCCTCTAATCAAATTCTAGGCTCTGGAGAAAGGGGAAAGAGTGGATGCTCCAAAAAGTCAGACTGTTTTCTTTGTTCAGAATTGCTGGCCCACCTGGCGTGTTGCTCATTGATATTGACAACTGAAATACTGGCTGGAGGACATATTGAAGTTCTGAATCCCTAGGTGTATAATTCGGGTTTCATATATTTAGAGCACATTTCCATGAAATAAGCTTATTTAAAGGTAATACATGCTCATGTCAGGGCGGGGGGCCGGGGCGGAATGTATTCACACAAAACTGAAAGCATCTTGTGGACTCCACTCTCATTTTAATCATTTGATTCTTTGGAAACAGACCTGAAAGCTTTTGTGTTAAGGCTGTGCTTTGGCAACCTGTACTGTCCCTTAGCCCAGGATCCAAAAATCATGAATACATGAAATGAGTTCCTCGAACCTAAGCGGGCTTGAGGCTGCAATCCTATTCACACTTATCTGGGAGTAACAGCCCAATCCTTTAGAGTTCCCTGTACTGCAAGGAGATTAAATCGGTCAATCCTACAGGAAGAAGCCTGATTGTTCCCCGGAAGGACAAATCCTGAAGCTGAAGCTCAGCTACTTTGGCCACTTCATGAGAAGAGAGGACTCTTCAGAAAAGGCCCTCATACTGGGAAAGATTGAAGGCAAAAGGAGAAGGGGGCGGCAGAGGATGAGATGGTTAGATAGTGTCATCAAAGCAATGAACATGAAATTGGGCGAACTCCGGAAGCTAGTCGAGGACAGGGAGGCCTGGCATGCTGTGGTCCAGGGGGTCGCGAAGAGTCAGACACAACTTAGCAACTGAACAACAACAAGGGCAGCCATGCCAAAAAGGCACGCTCTGTATACAGTGGGAGAGGGTTGGAAGGCTTCAGAAGGAGACTCAAATCCCCTTACCCCTCCATAAACCTCCTGCTCTGCAATGGGTGTCCTCAGATTAGCACCAGCAATTTTGCTGGTTAAAGTCCAAGGAGAGAAAGGGGGTGGAGAGGCTGCTGCTGGAGGGGATCAGGTCGGTACCATTGCTGCCAAATCCACACCCTTCTGCAGCCTCCTCGCCCCCAGTTCCTCTATCTCCCACCTTGCCCCACCTCTTCCTGCTTCCCCAGAAAGAGCACCACTTCCTGCTCTGGTGGTTGGCCAGCAGTCTGGCAACATGCCTTCTCACTGACATGCCTGTAGTGCACTACTCTGTGAGCTGTGGGAGTGTGCTTTATGGCAGTTGTGGACCCAGCCAATGGGCAACCCAGGGATGGGGGGGGAGGAGGTCCACACCTCTGTTGTTTCCTTGTCGCTGTGCACCGCTCTGCTCTGCTCCCACACCACACCAGGTTCCATTTTGGACCCGTACGATGACGGGGTGAGTGGGAGGGCCAAAAAACGCTCGCCTCTCTGTCTTGCCTGTCTTCCTGTCTTGGCTGATGGGTGTGGTTTTGAACATGGTGTTGGGAATTGAGGCTTCTTGTTTTGCTGGACCTGCTCAGACTTTCATGACCACCATTTAATTAGCCAAACTATACCAGGCCCAATACGTGAAAGACACCATAAACGTGATGTGGTGTTTTGATCAGGAAAAGATGAAGGTGACCTGTGGGTGCTGGAACCTCAGTGACCTATGGGTGTCTCTTTTCCCAAAGACAAATTTAGACTTGAGATGCCTTAGGTTCCTTCTAAACAGTGAAGAATCCACTTGGTTGGTCCACTACTGGAGGCTTATGGATTTAGATAGATTCCTGATGTCTTTTGGAAAAATTTTCTGCTGGCAAGTAAGGAAGTCCAGCGACTGTCACTCTTTGGCCAAAGGAAATGACATGGGCTGTTGGAATGAACACTCCCAGGTGTCCTTACCAAATGAGCACCCTGATATGCTGGGGAACAAAGGCTGATGAAATAGCCAATTAACGCAGTGAGTCCAATCCAGAGCACATATGTGGTGGTGATAATGGTGCAGAAACCTTACTTCTTTGCCTTTGCATCTGCCTAATGTTGTCCAGCAGAGCTATTTAGGGTGACAAAGGGACTGTTACAACCTGACCCTAAAGATGATGGTGCCTGCAGCGGTTGCCTGCTGTGAGCTATTTTGCAGGTTAAATTGCTCACATCCACACCTACGTGGACACCATGATTATGTCAGAGATGGATATGGCTGGTGTACTGCTTATGTTGCTATATGGATTCATTTCAGTCTGTCAGTACCTGGGGTGGTGAATACCTCCCTTAGGGAAGATGTTGTTCTTACCCTATTGAAGGAGACTGCAATTTAACCTCTCTGGGGAAAAAAAAAACCCTTGGGTGATTCATACAACTGCCCAGATTCCAGTTTAGAGAATGTGGGAAGATCCTTGAGCAGGTTGTGTGGAATCAACTCCAAATGATCCTTGATGAAACTGATTCTTTGGATCCATCCATTCTATTCTAGCTTTAGGCAAGGCCAGAAACTGCCTTTCTGCAAAGCACTGGGAAAAGCAGGCTAAACATTAAGTCAATTAAAGATAGATAGATAGATAGATAGATAGATAGATAGATAGATAGATAGA
>JAJKFI010000055.1:7029337-7055321 GCA_029204185.1 Lerista edwardsae
GGAAGGAAGGAAGGAAGGAAGGAAGGAAGGAAGGAAGGAAGGAAGGAAGGAAGGAAGGAAAGGGTGCAATTTTAATAGAAAAGAGAAAGAGGAAGAAAAGGGGAGATGTTCTGACAAGACCATCACATTCTGAACCACTGTGTCCTGGTTAACTGTGTCCCAGTAGTGGCCATTTGTGCCTGTTTTCTGGACATTTGTGTCTCAGAGCACAACCCTATACCTGTGTTGTGTTGGCGCTATGCTCTTGTGCTGGTCTAGCGCTGTCGCAAATGTACCATCAAGCGCATCTGCACTGGTGAGTCGGGTGCTGGACTGGCGCAAGCAGCAGCGTTGGTGCATGGGAGCCGCTGTGCCCGTCAGCAGCGCCGGCCTTGTGCTGGTCAAGCGCTGGCAGCGCAGGACCTGGCTGAGGGTGTTCCAGAGGCATGCCAGGGGCATAACGGGGTGGTGCAATCGGCAGCAACAGGGGCGACAATGCACAATGGCTGTAGTGTCACATCCTAAACCCTGTCCCCTGCCAGAGCAGCCCTGTTTTGGGCCACCTGCTGTGCAGAACAGCAGGTGCAGATCCAAGCAGCCCCATAGGGCTGGCTGGGGCTTACGCGGGTGCAAGGGGAAAACCTCCCCTTGCCTTGCGCTGTGCTGCTGCTGCCTCCTACTGGGCTTGGGATGCAGCCTTGCTATGCCGGCCGTACTATGTTGGTGCTGCTTAGGACTGGGCTGTCCATATGTGCATATTTATATTAGCTGTACAATAAGAAGGTAGGGTTAGGGTTAGAGCTGGGATAAGAGGCTTAGGATATATAGCAAGTGGTTTGTTGCCCAGTTATAGTGGGATGCAAATGACCGGGATGCAAAAAAACCAAACCCAGACACAAATGTCCAGGGTTCCAATGACTGGGATGGATTTGACCAGGACACAAATGTCCATGACGCCAATACCTTAGTACTACTATTTGGTATTCACGCCAGGCAGCAAAACGTCATCAGTCAACCCTAATTAGGTACTTCCTGCATAAGCTACCTAGAGAGTGATGCTACTCAATCTCAGAGCTTTGGACAGGGGTACGCCATCAAATGTGCTGTTGAGAAATACCCACCTGAGGACGTGGCCTGTTTTCCTCCCTGTGCTTTTTCCACCCACCCACCCCCTTTCTTGCGCACTACTATGAAGCATTTGCTCATACCACACTTACCCTGGTGCATCATTTGCTCAGTCCAATGCCAGGTGTTTTTTTTTAATTCCGAATCTGGAGACCGAAAACTACTGTCAAATGCCTCCAGCCTGTTGATGGATATCTGACCATCCGTTCTGAGCTCCACTGCGTGTTGACGGGCTCTGCCAACTGTCCCGGCTTCATTTCAGCCCCCTGAACGTGGGTGTGAGGTTATTGATAAAAACCTGGGCTGCTTCTTTTGCAGGGATATTCAGAAACCAGCATAAACAGATCCTGAGGACTCAGCCCTGATATATGAAAAACAAAGTGACGAATGGTCCTCTGTGACCAGTGCTTCTACTGGCGAGGGGACAGGCTGGAGAGGTAGGGAGGAGGAGGAAAAAAAGAAGCAGGACAAGCAATACACAGCCAGCCTAGGAAGATTACTGCCATAAAAGCAATGCTGGAAGGGGCTAGTTATCAAGTGGAAAACAAGGAAGCACAACCAGCTCCCCAGTCGCCAGATTTAGAGGACTCTGGTTGGAAGGTTTGCACTCCTGTGGGCCATTAGGACCGGAGCAGAAATGGATGCAGTAATCCAGAACATATTGAGTCTCTAGGTTACCATGAAATATAATGCAGAGAAAAATGAATTATTTTCAAAGGGAAGCTGTAGAAAGCACATACAGCTTCCCCCCCCCTCTCTTTTTATTGGAACTATGATAGCAACAGCCTTTCTTAACAGTTGAAAACAGCTGCTTATGTTTTTCATAGAGTTTTAAAGACCCTCTTTGGACTTGTCTGTAGGGGCTGCATAGGGGAGTGAGACCAGGAAAAGATGAAGAAGGTGAATTTCCGAACAGTAGCTGGGTTTGCTCCCCACCCAGTCTCCATCCCTCCACCAGCCCTCTCTCCTGACATTAGAGAAGTGCTGTCTGTGCTTAGAAAGAGCCACTTCGACTTTGCCTAGTTGGAACAAACATCACGATAATAGCGACTTGTCCATTTGAGTGGCAGGCTCGAGCTGCATGCTTCTCAGCCTACATATGAATGAGTAAAGTCTCTCAGGGTGCAATCCTAATGCGACGGAACGGCAAGGCTGGCAGGCCTGCACCAGACCAGCGCACGTTAGGAGGCTGCTGGAGCCTCCCTGGGGCAAGGGCACACCTGGGGCAAGGGCACACATCTGCAGGTGCAGATCTGAGCAAGCCGCATGGCCTGGGGACAGAGGCTTGGATATGGCCTAACGGCCACATCCCAGCTCCTCCTTCCTCCCCGGGTTGGCGCGCCCAGAGGCGGATCTAAGGGGGGGGCAAAGCTCTAAGTGTTGCAAGAAGCCTTACCCTGTCATGTAAATCCCTCCTCTCCCTTGCTGCTGTAGCCAGTAAGCAACGCGAAGATGTTGCTTTTCCCTGTGAGGATTGGCTAGAACAGTGCAGGAGAGGAGTGATTTCCACTGCAAGGTAAGGCTTCTTGCAAGACTTACAGATTTGCTCCCCCTTAGATCCGCCTCTGGGCGCGCCTCCATAGGAGACCCATTGCTGGTCGAGGGGCTGACAGGGAAGTAAGAGATGATACTGTTCTTTACCTCTCCCAAGCCTCCCAATCCACCACTCCCCCCTGGCAGGACACAGCAATAGCCTTCTTGGTGCTGCTGCATCAGCCGGAGGGGGAAGGAAGGATAGGACTGGATTGTGAAATCAAGAAGATTAAAAAGTATGTATGTTTTATCCTCAGAATACCTACCTTATTCCCTTTCTGTATTTCCCATTTTGAACATGATCAACAAACTAAGAGCATGGCAACAACATTCTGTCTGGCTGTATCATTAACAGCCCAACCCTATTTGGATATGCGCCCATGTTGCACGGGTGCGAGCAGGGTGTCTTTCATATGCTAAGCCGATCCAGGCAAGGCTGCACCTGAGCAGCCTTTTCAGAAATGCCAACAGCATCCACGGGCACCCTGGCACAGCCTGTCATCCACAGAGCAGTTTTCTGCACATACACACATGCAAGGATCCAAGAGACATGGGTTGAAGCCAAGCCAAGAGATTTGCCCAATCCAGGAGTCAGCAGTCAATCAATCAGCAATAGTTATATACCGCTTTTCAATACAAAGTTCAGAAAGCAATTAATTAATTAAGCTATGGAACTTAGCTTAATGAAACTTAGCTTATGGGTAATTAAGCTATGGAACTCCTTGCCACAGGAGGTGGTGATGGCATCTGGCCTAGATGCCTTTAAAAGAGGACTGGACAGATTTCTGGAGGAAAAGTCAATTGCGGGCTATATGCCATGATAGGTTGTGCAACCTCCTTACATTAGTAATAGGCCTCTTCAGAATGCCAGGTGCAAGGGAGTGGCAACAGGATGCAAGCATCTTGTTGTCTACTGAGCTCCCTTAGGCACCTGGTGGGCCACTGTGAGATACAGGAAACTGGACTAGATGGACCTTTGGCCTGATCCAGTGGGGCTCTTCTTATGTTCTTATGGTCTTAAAGCAGTTTACAGGCAAATAATAAAGTTAAATGGCTCCCTGTTCCCAAAGGGCTCACAATCTAAAAACAATGCAGAACACCCCCAGCAACAGCCACTAGAAAAGATACTGCGCCGGGGTGAAGAGGGACAATTACTCTCCCCCTGCTAAATATAAGAGGAACACCACTTGAAAAAGTGCCTCTTGCCCAGTTAGCAGGGAAGGTGCTCACCTTTTGCATGACTGGTCAGAAACACCAACAGCAGATACAAAAGAAGGACCCACACCAGATATTCCACAAAGGTGTTCTCCAAGCACCGAGCCACAGTAGGAAACAGGTAAAGGCACAGAGCACCTTACTTCCCCTCAAACAGGTCCACCTGGCAGGGAGGCTGTAGTACATGGACCTCTCAGAGGGAGAACTATCTGGGCCACTCTTTGGGCTGGTATGTGATATAGGCACCCACGCTCACCCCTTTTGCTTCATTGCTGGAAGACAAGAGTTAACAAACTACCTTGCCATGCATGTTGTGAGGGAGAAGGTATTGTTGGTGCCAAGTGCTCTCTCTGTGCGCCAAGTGCCCTTTCACCATGGCTCCCATCACCAAAGTTTCCCATGCCACAGATTTTCTCTTCTGAACGGGAGTCTCCCTGGCAGAGGGTTATCTGCTGGTCAAAAGTGCTATTATTGGCTGCCAAATGTACAGTAGTCTGCATCCGATCCTATGCTCCATAGTAGGAAGGTGAACAGGGCAGGGGAGTGTGAGAGACGAGATTCCATTGTGTTTTCCCCTTATCGATTGTTCCCTATGGGGTTACTCCTGTCTACATCAGCTCTGGTGTGGTGGTATTGCTTTTCCAGGATCAGGAGCATGTCTATCAGCTGAAGCGGGGTTTAGATATAGTGTATATCTTATCCACATTATGCCCCGTCTCCTCCCCATTTTGGCCTCCCCACCAGTGATGTTGCACCAGTGTCAGAGTGATGCCCAAGCAACCTCTGTGTGACGGTTTTCTGATGTTATTGCCCCAGTGTCTGTGGTGTATCTGCCAGCAGGGCTGTCATTGCACCTGCATAGGTGGAGAGACAACGGTGTATCTGATAGAATCAAAGTTTAGGATTGGATTGTAGATCCCTCGAAATGGTCACCCAGAGGGGCTTTGCATCCCAGAAGGCAGCAGAACCAAACGCCAGGGGGGAAACTGCCCGGTCCACTGAGAATGCTCTCGTGGGCCGTTTACTGGAAGAGCTTTTTCCTGCTGGTCTGCATTAACCGTCCCATAAAACAAATGATTATGACAGGTTGAGTAAGCCTATTAGTCATAAGCAGCCTAGGCAAGGCAACCGAAACAAGTCTGCTCCGCTATTGAAAATCTCAGCCAATGGAAGGCATCTACATAGCAGCAGGTATGCTTTCTCGCATATCCGTGTTGCGGAGAGTGCAAAATCTCTGCTATCTAGCCAGAGCTCTTCATCAGCTTAACAAGCCTAGTGATCAGCATGCAAACAAGAACAGCAGGACAGGGTATTTGTCACGGAGGAAAAAGGGTGGTGTGGTCGCTGCCTGTCCTTGGAAAAATTGTAGCCTGGGGGTAGCAAAATGTCCAGGCCTTCATCTGGCACAGAATAGGCTGGAGGCTGCCTTCCCTAGTCACTGCGAATAAATCTCTGTTACCAATACAAAAGGGTCTTGGGAGAGCACTGCTATACCTCAGTGTGAAACCCAAGCATGCCTGCTACCTCCCTGTGAGGACAGAGCGAGCTGAGAATGGGTTAATTAGGAGGATAATGAGCTAACAAGGTTTCATTTCTGTTCAGTGGCTCAATGAGGAATTCATTAGGAAGGCTTAATCTAACAGAACCATTCCATGGCTTAGAAAGATTGCCCATTGATTGGCCGCTGGACAGGGTTGGTGTTGGTGTTTTTTAAGCAGGTTTTCTCCTAAGAGGAGGGGGTCGAATACATGTGCATGTGTTTGAAATACATCATCAGATGCACCGCAAAGGCCAATCTGGCAGGAGGTGGGTTTTAAAATAATATTGATATGCAACAAAAGAGGAGGGTGTCAGGGGGAGGTTTATCCACTCAGTGAGGTCTTGCTGATTCACCCGATACGATCCTGTGAACCAGACATGCCTCCTCTAATTAAAAACTTGCCCATGCAAGACAAAAAAATAAATCCTAGACATTAAAAAAACAAAACCTCACAATATAAACTAAGAGCCTCATCCTGCACAGCAGACCATGACATCTACAAGGAAAGATGTTTAGGAAGCAAGTTGCCGCTGCAGAGCCATCACATCAATGGGATTTCAAAACCTCTTATCTATGGAAAAAAATCTCAAGTACTCAAGTGGAGCAGAATTGGAGCAGAATTGGAGCAGAAATGGAGACATGTTTTTCCGTTCAGTTTCTTTCTTGTAATGACAGCTTAGCAAAGGAGTTTTCGCTCTTGAGCGTGCATCTTTTCAATTATGTTGCTTCATTCATTTTTTATTCTTTTATTTTTTTTGGCCTTTTTGAACTTTTAGTGCTAGGTATGGAGGGTTTGGGAAAAAGAAAAGAAAGAAAAAAGAGGAACTGCAAAATTGAGGAGGCTTTAGCAAACATCAATAATATGACCAGGTCTTCTTCCCTGTATACCAGCGCCTGCTCAAATACAGTCAAACAAATGCAGCATTTAATTCCCAGAGATGTCATTTTAGTTCATATTGCATCACGAAGGCTTCCGTCTGATCCACACTTTCCTGGGAGTAAGTTCCATTGAACACATTTGGGACTTACTTCTGAGTAAGCCTGCATAGGCTTGTGGTATTACAGCCTACACCTATGCATGTCTACTCAGAGTAAGTACCATTAAAGTAAATGGAGACTTACTCCCAGGTAAGTGTGAATAAGATTGGGTCCTTAATATTCTAATATCATGGTGTCATAAGTTCCTTTTTTCTTTAATTAAAGAGCCTGGCACATTGGATCTCATCTCCAGATTTTGTTCTGCAGACCATCTTTTTTGGCAAATGATTGGCTCTTATTTGTTGAATAAAGACATAATGTTTGCAAAGAGTAATTGGCAATTGGTAATTGGCAGTTTCTCGGGTTCTGAGCCTAACGGTTACCATCAGTGCGAGGTAGTTGATTCAGGTAGTTGAGTCTCCTGAAGCTTTTAATACGAGACAGGGTAGCTGTGGATCCATCTCTGAATGGCAATATTAGATTCATAGGGCTATTAAATAGATACATACATAAAATAAAAGCCCACCGTTGATGCATGAAGTGCTCGCTACAGTTTATTAACTGACAAAACCAGATTGTTCTTTAATATTCCTAAAGCTGGTGTTAAGCACATTATGAGCAATTTTCACTTTCAATAGGAAACTGACCCTTCTCTTGGCCTTTGACCTAACCCTGGTCTCTTTCTGCAGCCATGAGGGACTTTGTAAAAACAGCAGCTCATGCATCGCTGGGGTCCCTGGACATTAGCATTGCAGACATTTTCTTTGGGATTTTCTCCTACTGATTATTCTGTCCCCTTAAGCTGTTTTGAACCCGGATGTATCTCTTTATTTATCTCTATCTCTGTTTCCATGTGGGTTCTTTTGAGAAGCAGATGGGCATCTGGGTAAACCAGAGTCCTTTCACTGAGCATTAGGAAAGGTCATGCTGAGCTTTTATTGATGGCAAGGGAGATGGTAGAGTGGTGTAGTGGTTAAACCAAGAAAATGGAACCCTCTCCAACTGTTTTGCAGTTTGCTCGTTGGAATGGTTCTCTGTTAAAAAACATCAGTTGAGGCTGAACTGTAAATTACACCTATGAATGTCACACACAAATAAGGCCGCAAAGGATATTAAGTGACTCAGATGGCCAAGTACAGAATGTGTCTGCTGTCAGAAGGTACAAAATTGTACAGTACAATACCTGTGTTTCCCAAACTATGGTTTGGGACTTTTCTTGAGTTCTTGGCTTGTGATTTTTGTATCCACCAGTTGCTTTATTTACAAAATTCTTTATTTCTTCTCATTGCTCCCCGAGTCCATTTATTAAATACACATCATGAAGGGAACTCGAGTATTCCTTCTTAAAACCAGTCTTTTATGTGAAGACTTTGGCACCATGCCTCAGTCCTATCCTTTACTGTAGCTAACAGTGCATATGATGCATGTCTACTCAGGCGTGAACACCATGGGGTTAAATGGAACTGACTGTCAGGTAAATTTCTATAGCAGTGCTTCTCAAAAGGTGGGTTGTGACCCACCAGTGGGTTGCGAGCAGTGATGTCATCTACAAACAAGCTGCCGGAACGCAATGGACGGGCTGCCAATCAAACATAAGTTCAATAGGCTTTTTTTCTTTCTGATTCACTTTGCTATTGGGAAACAGCTGAGAAATGACCCAACTTATTGCTGAACTCCCAGGAAAGCAGCAGGCCCTGGTGCTGCAATGACCTAGCCATGACATAACTTCCAGCAGATCCAAGACAGATTGTGGGCCCAGTGCTAAAAGGTTTGAGAACCACTGGTCCATGGGATTGCAGCCTATGCATATTGAAAACTGGCATATGCTTCCCCTACACCCTCCTTCTTCCCTGTCCTTATCTCCCTTTGGTCGATAACTGTATGTTCCTTGGGGAAGGATCTGTCTTTTCCCTCTGTATAAAGTGCTATGCACTGTACACAGTAATATTTAATAATTAAGAATCTCATAATAATAAAATAAAAATTTAAAAATAATAAAAGAAAAGAAAAAGAATAATAAAATAAAATAAAAGAAGAGTTGGAATCATTGATGTTGCAATTGCAAGTGACAATAGAACTGAAGATAAAGAACATGAGAAGATCCCAAGATCCCAAGAACTGTGAGTAGAATTTGGGTGTCCCTGGGAGAAGGCCAATTATCATTGGAGCCCTTGGAGTTATGAATAGAAATTTGTAGAAACACCTCAACATTCTTGGCCTTGAGCAAATTATACCATTTCTTGGAACAGCAAGGCTCCTACAACCATATCTCTGTGATTTCCAGGATCTTGGCTAGATCCTAAAATAGAACCAGCCCAGCATAGACTGTGATGAGGTAGTATAAATATAATAAATAATTTGCACTAGTTTCCTTATTGACACCCCAATACTAATCTGCATGGGAGCCTGCACTGCATCCTACACAGGGTAGGCAGCAACAGGAGCTGACTGCCGGGAAAGGGGGAAATCACTGGCGCAAATCCAAGCTCCTGGGTCAGGTCTGCACAGCCTGGGAGTGGGGGTTAGGATCCAGTCCAACAGCCGGATCCAGACTTTACCCCTCTCCCTGGGCTAGCCCTCCCACAGACCCTCCCTCTCTCCAACCCATTCTGCCCTCCTCTCTCCTTTACCCT
This sequence comes from Lerista edwardsae, assembly GCA_029204185.1. NCBI lineage: Eukaryota > Metazoa > Chordata > Lepidosauria > Squamata > Scincidae > Lerista > Lerista edwardsae. Next base: position 7,038,341 of record JAJKFI010000055.1, read on the forward strand.
GCAAAGCCCCCACACTGGCCAAACCTGGCCAGTGCTGGGCCAGTTTACCTGGGAGGCTCCACCGTGGCATGGCTGAGTTGGTGCTAGTCCCCATGCCAGCCCAGCACCTCTTTTACTGTCACAGACGTGTCCTATGGCACATTTGCAACAGCCCTGGGCTGACGCAAGCAAGATGCATTGGCTCAAGGGTGCAATTGGATTGTGCCCTTCATGTACTTGAACCAGTTCTAGCAGAATAATTGTTTTGTTTCAAGCCCAGTCATTTCACTTTAAACCAAACATCATTGCCATCAATAGAACTGGTTTTTTGCATGGGACTGTAGCTTTTTCCCCCCTGCTGAAACCTTCTCCACCCCCCACCTTCTGCTCAGTCATATCCCCAGTCTGGCAATTGATGAGGGCAGATTTGTGTTTGCAGAGCCCAGATGGGACTTTCCCCCCCTCTTTCTGGAAGTTAATTGTGTCTTGCTGAGATCAACTGGGCATGTAAAAAACTGGGCAAACCTCACAGCAGTGGTCTCTTGACCCAAAGCTTTCCTAGGAGATGGGCTGATTTTTATGATGGAGAACCAATATGCTGCAGAGGGCTATAGTGATTACAAGAAGATATGTTTGTTTACAAATTCTTGGTAATTTACAAGGCCATCATTTGAGATAGACCACCAGCAGGCTTCTAATAGAGATCCCAAAGGGTCAGGCAATCACAGCTGTCTTCAACAAGAGGAAAGCCAATAAGACTAATGGCCCAATCCAACAGTTCTTTATATACCAATCTTTAAAAAAGGGAGAAGGGGGACCCTGGAAACTACAGACCAGTCTGTTCCAGGTTAGATAAAATCCTAAAACAAGAGGAAAAGGGTTGCTGAAAGAAAGTCAGCATGGCTTCTATAAGGGCAGCGGTGTCATCCGGCAACGAGCTGCCGGAATGCTAGGCGGGACTTACCGCCTGATTGGCTGCCCGTCCGTGACGTGTTGCTGCCTGCCCGCCCGCTGCACGGGCACCCCTGGCTTCGGAGGGGGTGCCCGCTTGCCTGGGGGGCACGCCAGGTGCCTGGGCAAGCAGCAGAGGGGCACACCAACCGGAGGGAGCCCGCACGGCGGGCAGGCAGGCTATGACACGTCACGGACAGCCTGTCAATCAAGCGGTAAGTCCCACCTAGTGTTCCGGCAGCTCGTTGCCGGATGACACTACTGTGTAAGGTTAAGTCTTGCCTCAAAAACATTTTAGAATTCTTTGAAAAGATCAACAGGCACGTGGATGTGGGTGAACCTGTGGATATCATATATCTGGATTTTCAGAAGGCATTTGATACAGTTCTCTACCAAAGGCTGCTGAGGAAACTTCACAGTCAGGGAATAAGAGGGCAGGTCCTCTTATGGATTCAGAATTGGTTGAGGGCCAGGAAACAGAGAGTGGGGGTCAATGGGCAATTTTCACAATGGAGAGAGGTGAAAAGTGGAGTGCCCCAGGGATCTGTCTTGGGGCCGGTGCTTTTCAATTTATTCATAAATGACCTGGAGACAGGGATAAGCAGCGAGGTGGCCAAGTTTGCAGATGACACAAAACTTTTCCGGGTGGTGAAAACCAGAAGGGATTGTGAAGAGCTCCAGAAGGACCACTCCAAGTTGGGGGAATGGGCAGCAAAATGGCAGATGCATTTCAATGTAGACAAGTGTAAAGTGATGCACATTGGGGCAAAAAATTAAAACTTCGCCTGTAGGCTAATGGGTTCTGAGCTGTCTGTGATGGCTCAGGAGAGAGACCTTGGGGTGCTGATGGACAACTCAACCTGAGCGCTCTTTAAAATGTTGCCTTGATTTGGGGAACTTTGAACTTCTGGAAATTGATTTGGAAAACTCTATACTTCTGAACTTTCCTTTTTGGAAACTGTGTCACCTACCCTGAAGGTATCCTTTTCAGCAGACATATTCCTTACGAGCGAAGAGTAACCTTCCTCTCTTCCTCATCTTACCAAAGCTCTTAATGCAGAATCCTCCTCCACTCCACTCCCTCCTTCCACGGCTGTGTCAGAAGCTTTCCTTGAGTTGATGAATCCATGCACAGTGGTAGGTTATATTCATTTGTCTTCCTCCTCACTTCATTTATCACAATGAGGGCTCTGGTGTGGGGAATCCTGATGGAAAGCCTGCTTATTCTGCTGGCTGGTTGGAATGTAGCATTTCAATCAGCTGCTTGCTTATTACTGCTTCCTTGCTGGAAAAGCTTGGCAGGAGAAGGGCACCCCAGTCTTCTTTTGTTATTCTGTTATTACTCAAATGGCCCAAGCCTATCCAAGGCCAGCCTGCATGATGCAGGGACACTGACGCGGGGTTTGCTGCACCCTGTGGGCTGACAGGGGATCAGGCGGGCTGAGAGAGGACATGTCTGACGCCACTCCCTGATCCCCTACAGCAATGTTGCTGGTGTAGATCTGAACTGCTGCAGGAAGCACGCCAACCCAGGGATGGGAGCTCCGGATTCCATGGACACCACTGCTGCCAAGATCTGCCCTCCTCCCACCCTCGATCTGCCCCAGCCCAGCCCAATCCCTACCCAGATTCTCCCTTGCTGCCAAGATGCTGCAGTCTACAGCCTCACAGCCATTGTGCAGGCTCCTTACCTTTGCACTGGTGACTGTGTTCAGAGAAGCGGCTGCAATGGCAGACTGCAGGTTACATTGATGGACTGCATAGTTCACCCGTGTATGTTGCGGTGAGATTTGGGCCTTTAATAGCACTCCCATGCCCATCCTGCTACAGATATGGCAAGACCATGTTGCCAGACTTATAAGGGTGATCTTCATTTAGGATTAAGAGTCCTCTGAAAGTCTTGTGTTCTGTGTACCTTTCCCACGATCACTGAGCAAGCTAGCGAAACATTAGGTTATTCTTTATGGAATTAAATCCCCTTTCCTCTCAAAAGCAAGGGCAGGTTACTGACCTCCACAATCACTCCCAAGATAAAAATAAAACAAAGCACAAGGCAGGTATCTCAAAGGGAGTTCCTGCTTCTCATACTGCATTTGAGGATCAGGTGCAGTCAAGAGGCCATTTAGGTAAGGTTGCCAATCCCTAGCACAGTGTTTCCTAAACATTTTAGCACCAGAACCCATTTTTTAGAACAACCCACTAGACAACAAAAAAAAACTAGAAATAAGTACTTTTATTTATTATTATTAATAAAATAATAAATAATAATCAAGGTTCTGTGGTTCTGAGACTAATAGAGACCTTGCATACAGTGTGTGTATAGGCATTTGCTAGACTCTCTGTAGAAATGGAGTTCAAGGACTGTTCCCCAAAAACTTTACATGCATTCCAGGGTACCCAGAAGGCTGAACTGGAGAGCATTTTTACGGACTTCCAAGCCAGACAAAAAGCTGAAACTGGGTTCAGGTGCCATCTACTGCACACTAATTTTCATTTGGGAGTATGAAAATTACCTCATACCACAGCATGTCAGATAATGCTTTTCTTTGGGCAAGGGTGCTTGCAAAGATGCTTGCTTGGTTTTTGTTTTAGTGTTTCAAAATGTTTTTCGCGACCCATCAAAAATGGTCTCTCAACCCATTGTCTTATCCGTGAGGGTTCCATTCCCTGAATGGGACCCATTCTGCCCACACACCCCTCTGTACCCTACCAGTTGGGTCTGGAGGGATTTGGGAGGCCCGTCGAGGCCACGTGAGCCTGTGCGTGACATCAGTGGGCCTCAGAATGGCTGTTTTGGCCCCCAAAAATGAGTTCCGGTTTTCTGTGAAAACTGGAAGTGATGTTTTTAATGTCTTTTAAGGCATTACGAGGCCCAGGAAAGCCCTCTGGGGCTCTCCCAGGCCTCATAATGCTTTAAAAGGAATTTAAAATGTCACATCTTGAACATGCTCACTGCCCCAGTGTTGCATGGGCAAAAATAGCTGCTACTATGAAAAATGGTACTGCTGGTACGATACTTGCCAAGGGGAAGCTGCACACAGACACTGATGTTACCTGCAATAGAGATGGGAGCAAACATGATTAAAAACAAGAATATGTTGCTGTTGCTGTTGCTGCTGTTGCTGTTGCTGTTAATGATGATACAGGCATGCCCTGGTATCCACTGATTTAGTATTCATAGTTTCAGTTATCCACGAATACCATGGATGCTGGGACACCTGTTTAAAAAATAGGGGAACATTAAACAAATATTCCTTTTTTTAATCTTGTTGCAGCAAAACCACTGATGTTCCCCTATCTTTAAAAAGGCATCCCCAGTATTCATGGTTTCAGGTACCCACGGTGGGGTCCAGAACAGAATCCCAGTGGATACTGGGGCATGCCTGGATGATGATGATGATGATGATTTAAAAAATGAAAGGCTAACAAAAGGGGTTTGGAAAAGGTGCCCTATTTATTAGAGGCCCTAATTTATTAGAGCCCCTTCAGTCCTTTCACAAGAAGATCCTAACCATACACCTTAATTTATTAAACTGTTACCTCTATCTTTGGCCCACTCCCACTTAGCTGCAAAAAAACCCCTTGTGCTTCTCTAGAGCGATATGACCTATTTCAAGTTAGGCTGGCAATTCGTGTGATTCACTGGATACCTATAGACACAGACTTCTAAGCACATCCAGGGGTGCAGTATACAAATAGCTTACCAACTGTCTTCAAAGTAATATTGGATAACAGATCTCGTTGTCACTTCAGCTGGGATCAAGAGAATTTATGGAAGGCACCATGCTGCTTCAGAGTTTTCCTTAGCATATGAAACAAATAGGTTCCACCCAGCAAAGGACACTGCTGGTTTATCATCTGGTTGACAGGTAATTTTCTCCATTGAAAACATATCCTAGACTTACGAGGGCCTATTTTCTGTGGGTAAAATGAAGTTGTTTCATCAGTGACTGCAAGGGAGAGTCTTTGCGAATGTGTTCCAAAAAGACTCAGACCAAGGCAAACCTGATTCTTCATCATCTGATGGCTTATCCTACCTAAGCAAGAGCTGGTGTAACCGAGTGGCGAAAAGTCAGAGTGGTGAACTGGGACTGCCCTGGTTCAAATTGTGCCTCCGTAGGCCTGCAATCCTATTCATGCTTACTTGGGAGTAAGCCCCACTGACCATAACAGGACTTACTTCTGGGTAGACATGCATAGGATTGGACTCGGGCAGCCCAATCCTGAGCCCGGAAGCACCCACGGCCCCAGCAGCGCCAAAACAGTGACCGCTGGATCCTGGCCCTGCTGGGTTATCGCTGAAGGTCCCCTCAGGGGAAGGGAGCAAATGGGGAGACCATAGCCAGCAGCAATGGGTCTCCTCGACTCGGCACCCATGTCTGAGCAAGCGCAGAGCCAAGGAGACCCATGTTGGGCCACCCAGCTCCGAAGGGGGGTTGGGATGCGGTGGCTGAAGCTGCCGCCCACCCCGCCATCCTCGCAAGCCCACTCCGCCCTTCCCCCCCCACCCAGTTCCTCCCTTCCTTGTCTCCATCCCTGCCTCCCCTCACCCCAATCAGGCTTACCGGCAGCTGGTGCTTCTGGACCGCCAGCCACTCCGCCCATTCGCATTGGGGCCAGGTGCTGACTTAGCACTGCCCCCGCACAAGCAGTGTGGTGTTGGGGACATGCTTTACGGTATGTTCTCGACACTTTTAGCTGGTGGAACATAGGTACCACAGGCAATAGCAGGCTCTGGATTGGGCCCTCAGGAGTCTTAGGCAAGCCTCTTGTTCCCAGCCTCCATATCCCAGCTAGATGGTGATAGTTAGAGCCTAATCCAATGCCTCTATACTCAGGGGTAAGCCCCAATACAGTCAATGGGATTTACACTCAGAGAAGTGTGGATAGGATTGCAGCTTTACTCAAATTACAGAATTGTTGCTGTTGTTATCAGAAGGACAGGAACAAGAGAAAGCACATGATGGTGCTCTGCACAGTCCACAGGTTAAGGGTTGTAAGGTCTACATCAGTGGTTCTCAAACATTTTAGCACTGGGACCCCCTTTTTAGAATGACAATTTATCCGGACCCACCAGAAGTGATGTCATGACCAGACGTGACATCATTGTAACGCTAGAGTCTGCTGCTTTCCTACAGCAAGAAGTTGGGTTATTTCTCAGCCATTTTCCAATAGCAAAATGAATCAGAAAGAAAAAAGCCTATTGACAACCTTGACACAAGCAAAACAACCACCCAGCCCTCCCCCTTTTCACATATTTTCAATATGGCTGCTCAAGGTGCTTCGCGACTCACCTGAAATTGGCTTGCAACCACTGATGTCACCTACTCCCCAGTAGACGGTTCGCTGGGCGGGAGTAGGAGTGATTGACAGCACGTCGTTTCACTTCCGGTATCTTCGCGCGCCCCGCGCAGCTTTCCCTCGCCTTGGAGGGGGCGCCTGCTCGCCATGGGGGATGGGTGGGGGGGGCGCCGGGTGCCTGGGCGAGCAGGCGCCCCCTCCGAGGCGAGGGAAAGCCGCGCGGGGCGTGCGAAGATACCGGAAGTGAAACGACGTGCTGTCAATCACTCCTACTCCCGCCCAGCGAACCGTCTACTGGGGAGTAGGTGACATCAGTGCTTGCAACCCACTGGCAGGTCCCAACTCACAGTTTGGGAACCACTGGTCAACATAGTTACAATTTATGCCATGAACCTAGAATATAGATTTTAACAGACCGGTAGGTACTAATTTAACTAAACGCAATCCTGAAGAGCACAATCCTAACCTGTGCTGGAATAGCGAGGCCAGTGGGCCTGCGCAATATCCAGCAAAGCTTTGGTGCACTGGGGAGCCTCCTTGGGGCACATTCGCGCCTGTGCCCCAGGGGAGGCTGCAGCCTCCCCTATGGTTTCCTTGGTTCTGCGCCTGCTAAACAGCAGGTGCAGAGCCAAGGAGGCTGCGCAGCCCAAATCAGGGCCACGCAGCCTGGGGACGGAGGCTTGGATGCAGCCTATCCCATCTCTGCCCCCTCCCCAGGCTGGCATGCATACTGGTCCGCCCACCCCCTGCCCAGTTCCTTCCTCCCACCCGCCCTCCCTCCCCATGCCCAGATCCGCTCTTGCACCAGGCAAATTTGCCTGGCACAGGAGCGGCACTGCGGACCCTCTCCTCGGTGCTCTTGGGCCGATGCTACTGCTAGTGTCAGCCCCGCCTCGCAACCCCACATAGGCACTAGTGACTTTGAGCTGACGCCAGTGGTTAGCTTCTGCCCAAGGGTGCAGTTTGGACTGCACCCTAAGTGGCGATATTTATTCTGGATTGATTCCTCTGAAAGCACATGACAATACCTCTCAGCAGTGCCAGAGTCACACTGGGAGGCAGTGAGGCAGGGGGCAGAAGAGGGTGGCAAATCAGGCATGGGAGGCGGGAAGGACAGGCCTGGGCCTTACACTGGCTGCTCGGATTTCTGGTGGGAAAAGTGCCCCTGCTAGCGCACTCGAGCAACCCAAATAAATCCACTATGACCCCCCTTCCCAATTTGGGAACTACTTGCAAACTGTGTGCAGAAATAAGTTCATCTCACTAGGGGCTGAATTCCCCACAACAGGCAGTCTGACTTTATGCAGTCCCTGCCTCACTCTCGAATTTCAACTGCAATACTGAATTTCAACTGAATTTCACAGCAATAACTGTGCATGTGACGCAGTATTTGTGAATTTCCTCTGGTTCAAGAGGAAGCAGTCTGGGGATCCTCCCTATCATGCTCCAAGATCTTTGAGTCAGAACTTGAAATATAGTGGGCTAACTCAACGGTCAATTTCTGACCCAATTTGAGACACCTTCATCATTTAGATGTATTAACGTATGAAATGCATGTTTGGTTCAGTTGCTAACCATGTTTATTTCTGTTCAGTCGTTTTGGAGTTATCAAAATTCAGATACATTAGCAGCCAAGGCTGGGTTATTCTTTTCTGGGCCCTGTGCCTTTAAAATAAAACTCAGCATTGTCCCAGTACAGGAATGTGAATTTTGATTATATTTCATAATGAGTTTTGAAAAAGATCTGGAGCCAAATTATAGGTAACAAAAAGCTGGGGAGATAAATGACCCAAACATGAAATTAAATTGGCTTTTGTGCAATTGGTTGCATAGTGAAGCCTCGTTAATACATTTTGCAGAACGAAGGGCCATTTGTCATCTGAATCTTATTCTTAGGGGGGAAAAAATCATTCTTTCCCTCTTTATTTTGTTCAAAATTCTGTTTCCCTGGCCAGATCCTCAGTTTCAATATGCTGCTTTATAACCACTGGAGAAGACACTGTTTCAAGTTTTAATGACTTTTTAAACCTCAAGTAATTTTTTCAGTCATAAAATAAAATATTACAATGCATTTTAAGGTAACTTCATTGCTTGGGAAACAGCGTAATATTCCTTTTATTATCATCATCATGTCATCTTATTTTCTGTATTTTAAGACTGGCTCCTCTCTCTGTGGGGAAAAGTCTTAAAAAAAATTATTCTGTATTTCCATAATTTGCTTTTCCTTTCTTCTCTGACATAAGTTGCCCATAAGGTATTGCTGTTGTTTCACTTGGGGTATTTTCTCCCCCAGTCTTGTGCTTTTACCTTCATTCTGTCTGAATCAATGGTGGAAAATTTGCTTTATGACAACTTGGACAAATCTATGATGGATCAGAGAGGGCTTCAAAGTAGGCTGAAGCCTGCTAAAGTCAAGAGCACCTGACACGTTTGTTAAAGACCTCATTGACCTCTGACCCTAAGGTTGCTTTAGTATTGATCTTTAGGGTCTTGGGCTCAATTGCACTGGAACAGCATGCTCCGCAAGGAAAGGGGGAGCTTTATAATGGGAACAGATCAATGAGGAATGATTTAGAGCAAGGCAACTTTGAGGCATGGCATGAAACTTAAGCAATAATTGGGTTTGTGGACTTGGTGCTCTTTCATATACTCATGACTATACTGTATGTCTTGCTAAGCAGTTTGTTGAAGGCTTCAGCGAGAGGGTTGTCAAGCAGACACCGCACACACAGGGGAGTAAATGAAGGTAGATAAGAACACCGGACAGCAAGGAAACTCATTGCTAAATTTGAGGGGAAGGGGGAAAGAATACACCTAAACCATGGCTGTTCAATTTGCTAATATTCTCTTAATTCATAGCCGAATCTTAACTAACTTTCCAGGGCCAATGAAACTGTGATGCAGCCCTAAGGTAAGGAAGCAAATATTCCCCTAATTTGAGGAGGTCTCCATGACTACCTCTGCACCACAGAATGCAATGCACACCTCATTGGTATGGCTATACCAGCACAAAAAAGTTACTTAAGATTAGGGTGGAGGATGATGATGATGATGATGATGATGATGATGATGATGATTAGCACATTGGGAGCACATTATTATCTGGGCAAGTGGTGTTCCTCTTATATTTAGTAGGAGGAGAGTAATTGTCCCTATTCACCCCTGCACAGTGCCTTTTCTAGTGGCTGTTGCTGGTGGTGTTCTGCATTTTTTTTAGATTGTGAGCCCTTTTGGGACAGGGAGCCATTTAACTTTATTATTATATGCCTGTAAACCGCTTTTTGAACTTTGTGTTGAAAAGCCGTATATAAATACTGTTGGTTGGTTGGTTGATTATTATAAGCACATTATTATAATATATATATCATACATATTATAAACACATTATACATGGGAGAAGCACATTGAAGCCCTACCCCTGAGGACACCACCGGCATCCTCCTGGGTGGGCAGGGCACTGCTGGTGTCTATGAGCCTCTGCTCATTTCAATTGAAACTGGGAGAGGCGTGCAGTTCCCCTGCTCCTAGGAGGACATCAATAGTGTTCTCCTGGGTGAGCAGGGTAGTTCCGGCTCCTGGACACTCAGTTGAAGCCAGGAGAGATGTGCCAATGGCCCCAGATGTGCCAATGTGCCAACACTGCTGGTGGTTTCCGGGGAGTGGGATGCATCTCTGGATCCCACTAACTTAAACAATTATCGACTAGTTGCCAACCTGCCTTTCTTATCTGATATGGAGAATTGGGTCCGGCTTCGTTCTTGTTCATTGTTCCCGTTAATGTTTAATACTATTGCTATTTTAATCTTGTTTTACTTATTGTGGTTGCATTGTACTTTCTTTGTTCTCTGTAAGCCACCTTGGGCATTTGCTTTGGCGTGGGAAAGGTGGGGTATAAATTCTTCAAATAAATAAATAAATGCTTCAGGCATTTGTGTGCCTTTCTGGGCTTCAGTTGAAGCCGGAAGAGGCATGTTGGAGACCCACCCCAAGGAGAATGTCTCCGGTGTTCTCCTGAGGGGGTAGGACACTGCTGGTGCTGGGGGAGCATAAAATGTGCATTGCCTCCGGCGCTGGCAATATACGCTATGCCTCTGTCCACACTCCATACTCCTCCATAGTGGCGTACAGTACCACGTGGTACTGGGCAGCATTTGGAGGGAGGGAGGAGGGCAGGTCTTCCTGCCCACCATACCCAAAGTGATTCTCAGCACAGTCACTCCCAGCAATCATGCCAAATGACTACTGTGGTGGTGGCAGGCACACCTTCACAGCAGTCATTCCCAGCCAACAGTTCCACCACTAGACCACACCTCCTGTCTAATTCTACAGCAGAGATTTTGAAACTTTCTACCTTTATGGAACTCTTTTCGTATCAATATTTGCCAGATAACTCCTGATCAATGCAGAGGATTGTGGGTTGATGCTGCACCTCTTGAGTATCATGTATCATGAGAGAACTCCAAATAGACACATTAGAGCAGGGATTTTCAAAATGTTCATCTCACAGCATATTATACATGCTAAAATTGTCAAAGGACACCATCAGTTTTTGGGTAATTGACCATACACACCTCACATCTCTCAGGGTGCAATCCTAACCTGGAGTTAGGCTGGCAGAGTTAGGCCAGCAAAGTTTGGCCAGCACAAGGGCCACTGTAAAGCGCGTTTGGACCACTCTCGGAGTCAGGGAGGATGGTGCATGTCTGTGTGCTGGCCTCTCTGACTCTGAGAGTGGTCCAAACATAGTGTTCCATGTGCCGGCCAAACTGTGCTGGCCCAACTGTGCTGGCCTAAGTCAATGGGAGGGTCATTTATTAGTAGGGCCATTGAGGGCACAATCCATGACAACATGCATAGGTCAAAAGCCTATGAAAACATGTCTGGGCCTGCTTTATAAGCCAATGAGCACATATATGCTAGGGCAGCAATTTTCCACCTTTTTCATCTCTCAGCACACTGACAAGGTGCAAAAAATGATCAAGGCACACCATGCTGCTGGTGGGGGGCCCACGCTAACAAACTATGCTCTCCCAAACGCTGGCAGCGCATCTGCAGACCATTCATAGCACACCTGCGTGCCATGGCACACTGATTGAAAATTGCTGCTCTAGGGCGAGGTCATTTCATCCCTGACTGAAACGTATTAGGCAACACACACACACACACACACACACCCAAAAAACCCCTCCTAGGTGCTATGGCAACAGTATAGTTACTGCTATTAAACCTTTACTCAGAGGTGGGAACAGGCAGCCAGGTTGTGTGTATGTACGCGGATTATAAAGTGTAGGGATTAGCATCGTGTGATTACAGAATTTCAACTGTATATTAAGTGTTTGAAACAATATCGAAAGAGTCAGTGTGCTGTAGGCATTATGGTAGAGTGTCATAGTTGACATTTTTAATATCCATTATTCAGAAATTGATTCCATGCCTGACTATCAAGCATCATCCAGCCACAATATAGGACAAGTAATACATGGCAGTTTTCCCATCTGAGTTAAGAGCTTTGCAAACATTATCTCGTTCATCCTGCCCAAGTTTAATGTCGCTCTCCGAATCAGGTAAGTGTGCCTTGATAGTCCTGCGCTTCCGTGCTGACAGCAGAAGTCAGATGCTTTCTTTCCCTCATATACACTCTTTATAACATATTTATTCTAATATTAAGAACTCTAGCTTCTGTCACTTTTGTTTCATATTGTGACAAGGGTGGGGTAGCAATGAGAAATCCCTAGGAACGTGCAGGTGACAAATACAAGAAACTAAGTATTGTGCTTCCCTGTTCCTTCTGCTTCTGTTCCACCCCATTCTATCTTCCTTCCCCCATCTCTGTCCTCAGTCCCTGCTCTTCACCACTCCTTCCTTTTGTTCGTTATGGTCCCATTCTGGTGTGCAGTCCTCTACTTTCTCCCTACTGTCACTTCAGGGCCAAAAGGAGTGGCAGTGGCATAGCTATCTTGGACCAGGGGTGGCATGACATGGTCAATGATCAAGCTCCTCAAAGGCCCCACCTGGTCAGACTGACCTCTGTGTCCTCAGTACAGGTAGCAATGTTTTTTATTTGTTGCCATATGTATATACCACTTTTCTAAAAGACTCATAGACTTGAGTCTCATAGACTCAAGGTGGTGTACATAGGTAAACTGACCATTAACCCTTTTTTTTTCAAATTGAGTTTTTAGAAGTTTTATTCTATGAGGGAAATTCATAGGATCCCCCATTTCTCCAGATGTTTCCCTTCATGGTGCAACATTGTCTTGACTGCACAGCTTTTACGCTTTCCGAGCTTCCACAGGCAGCTACCAAACATACCTCAGGCTAATTCTCAGAATGTTATTCATTTCTGGCCAGACCTCATTCCTTCATCTCTAGCCAGCAGCCTTCCAAGGTGAGACCCAGGCTTGGCTTTTTCAGGCAAGGTGACAGTTCACCTTCCAGACTGCACCACCCAATGCACCATCAGGGGTAGGGGTGGGGCGCAGTTAGTGGCCCATTACAGAACTATGCTAGAACAGAAGAAAAGCCCTGCTGAATCATGCCAAAAGCCTATCTAGTTCAGCATTCTCTTTCCCACAGTGGCCCACTGGCTGCCTCTCGGGAAACCAAATTCACAAGCGCTTCCCTCCCACCATTGATCCCCTGCAAATGATATTCAGATGCATACTATCATTGGTTCTGGCGGTGGCAGCTAATAGTCATCAGTTGGCTTGTCCTCCATGAATTTGTGAAATCTCCTTTTCAGGCTATGCAACATACTGTCTTTAGCCACACCTTATGGTAATGAATTCTACAGGCTAATTATGTGCTGTGTGAAGCACATAATTTTGTTCATCCTAAATCTCATGCCAATCAGTTTCATTGAAAGACCTCTGGTACCAGTATTGTGAGAGAGGGGGGAAAAACTTCTCTCCCTTTCCATTCCCTTACACCATGTATAATATGATGGGTCTCAATCATATCTCCACTTAATCCCCCCTTTTCCCAAGCTAAAAACCCTCAAATGCTGTAGCCTTGCCTGAAAAGGAAGGTATCACAGCAATCTGATAATCTTGGCTGCTTTTTTTCACCTTTTCCAGTTTTACATTATCTTTCTGTGATGACCAGAACAGTAATGGTCTTCCAAAAATTCCACGCTAAGAGTCATTTAGCATGGAATTTGCTTTCTTCACTGCTACTGCCCATTGGATTGATGTTTTCATTGAGCTATCCACTATGACACCCAAGGTTTTAGGACACTCAACAGCCTTGTGCTGACACTGCCTTAGATATTCCAACCTAGATGTACCATGTCTGGCAGCACAATCCTACCCATGTCTGCTCAGAAGCAAGCCCGCTTGAATTAAGTGTGACTTCCATGTAAGTGTGCACAGGATTGCTGCCTGGATGTTTCATTGGCTGAGCCATCCCAGAAATGCACATCCCTCCTGCTCTGTGCTGGCCAAAACAACTCCTTCCTTCCCTGCAATATCATTACTGGTTCTTCTTTAAGGAATTCCTATTAGCAAAGTCCATTGAATATGTGTATAATTAGCACAGTGGTCCCCAAACTGTGGGTTGGGACCCACCAGTGGGTCGTGAGCCAATTTCAGGTGGGTTGCAAGGTTTTAAAGTTGGGTTTCAGTGGGTTGCAAGGTGTGTCAAGGTTGTAAATAGGCTTTTTTCCCTTTCCGATTCACTTTGCTATTGGAAAATGGCTGTGAAATAACCCAACTTCTTGCTGCATTCTCAGGAAAGCAGCAGGCTATGACATCACAATGACGGCACCTCTGGTTATTACATCAGTTCCGATGGGTCCTAGACAAATGGTCATTCTAAAAAGTGGGTCCCAGTGCTAAAAAGTTTGAGAACCACTGTATTAGCAAGTATAAAAGAGAACGGGCATCATCTCCACATCAAGATGGTAATGGAAATTCTGTGAACATTGATATTCTGTGGTAGTAGTGATATTCACCTTTAAAAAAACTTCATTGTAAAATATCACACAATGCGTGTGTGTGTATTTATACTATAAATATACATGCAGTTGCGTAGGGCCCACGCCATACCACATAGGACAGTTTCAGGCCCCAAAGGTCTTCTCCAGGTAAGGGAATATTTGTTCCCTTGCCCGGGAATACGCCCTTATTGCCCTGCAGGGTTAACTCAGATCTGCGTCAGCCACTTTGCTGGTGCAAGCTCAGGTGGACCTAGGAAGATGGATCAAGGTTGGGAGGGGGAATAAGATATCAGCGGTGCTGCCGCCGCCAATACTGTCCCCTTCTCAGCCTTGATCTGCCCTCTCCATTTATTTGCTATATTTCTATCCTGACTTTCTCCCACACTGAAGGGGACCCATTTCCTCCATGTTCCTTCTCTTTCACTCCTGTCCCCACTGTCATCCAGCTTACATTACTGGGCCCGGGAGTGGGCCTCCCATGCTACTGCCATTTGTGGCAGTGCTCCTAAAATGGCCGCCATTGGCATGCTACTCAAGCCCCCCCAAAACCATTAAACGATAGTGGTCCTGTTTCTCACTGTCATTAAGTCTCCATGTGCTGGTCCAATCCTATGATTGGGCCTTGACTGAGATAATGATGGTAAGTCCACAATCCTATGCACTTTTACTTGGGAGCCAGTACTATTGAACTGCCTCTGCTAATGGGACAAAGAGACACATTTCCAAGTGGTGCTCCTCTTACATTAACTGGGGAAGAGTAACTGTCATAACAAAGTTTCTTTTCTAGTGGCTGTTCGCAGGTTCTTCTACATCTTTTAGGTTATGAGCCCTTTAGAAAAAGAAGGCCTTTTAGTTTTTGGGTTTGTCTTAAGCCACTTTTTGAACTTTGTTGTTGTTGAAAAGCAGCATCTAAATATTCTTAATAATAACTATTGAACTCAGTCAGGCTTACTTCTGAGAAAACATGTATAGAACTGGGGAACAAAGCATTTGTTAAATTTAAAGCAAAAAGTAAATTATTTTTAATAGCAGTGATGGAGTGGACTTCTTTTACTTGCATCAACTGAGTATGACTTTTAACATTGACCTTGTGCTTATGGTTGCTTAACAAGCAACATTATGTATTACTAACTTTAAATCCACAAACTACATGTCAAATGACTACAGGTAAATCTATTTATTCATCTATATCAAATAAAGGGGTGAACATTATTTAGAGTGCAAGCCTATATATATAACCGCTCAGAAGTATGTCCTATTGCATTCAATGGGTATTACTTCCATGAAAGTGTGTACAAGTGTGTCTTGGTTTCCACTGATTTGGTATCCACTGTTTCCGTTATCCACAAATACTATGTATACTGATAGGCCTATTAAAAAGATAGGGCCACATTAAACAAATCTCTTTTTTTACCTTGTTGTAGCAAAACCACTGATGTTCCCTTATCTTTAAAAAGGTGTCCCTAGTATCCACGGTTTCAAGTATCCCCAGGTTGGGTGTGTCCAGAACAGAACCCCAGCAGCTACCAGGCCATGCCTGTATAGAATTGCAACTTTAAATGTTCTGTTTAGATTATGTGCCCCTTGATGGGCCAACGTCACTAGATTGGGTTAAAGGTGGAAAAAGCCAAAGCTTGAAATCCTACACAACCTACTATGAAACAAATCCCACTGAATTAATGTTGAGTGATTTCCAGGTAAATATGTTTAGGATCCAGCTGTAAGTCTTTTAACACTGACGTTTGATACCCTTTGCAATTTGTCTGAAAATTTCTCCTCCTCCCTTCCTCTATCCTTCTCTTCTCAGGCTGATTTCTAATATAATACAACTGAATAATGTCCTTGGGTCTGAGATTCTATTTCAGTTTTAAAATAACGTTAAGGTCGTCTAAAAAAAAAAAGATAAACTTGAAAGCAACCTGCCCCTTTAAGAATGGATTGGTCTTAATCTATTTCCAGCGTACAAGAGATCAGCTCAGGATTGCTGGGACACTTCCACTGACACAAATCTACATAATCGTTTTAAAATTCTCACCATTTCTTCCGATTATTCTCTTTCTGTCACTTTAGGAAGCTCTAAAACTGATTTTCTCTCCATAATCTTCCAGTATTGCTTAGCACCCAAATCTCTAATATTTTAAGAAGATTATTTCATTTATAATTGATTGAGTGTATTTGCCAGATTGCTACTTCAAAGATGTTGTGCATTTGAAAACGGGGGCTCAGGTAGGCATATATTACTCTGTTGTGCCAGACCACTCCATTCCCCCCCCCCCACATTCCACAGACATTTTGCATCCTTCCCCACCACATTTTCTATGCATTTATTTACATTGTCAGTATGCTGAGCAGCTGAAAAAGCTTTCCAAGGGTAAGAAGCAAGAAGGGATAACTCAAAATAGTAAATCGGGCTAAGAATGCAAGCTATTTTAATTGTCACCTACTGCAAAGCACAACTCCTTCCCTTGCTAGAGTGCTCTTTCATGGCATATTATTTCTCATTCAGTGTAGAAAGCTTTGCTTAGACTTAAAGACTTAAAGATTGTGCCATGATACTTGTGACCTTGAACCAAGCACGTGGGAGATGCTTTCCGCCATGCCCCTTGGGGCGCCATCCAGTCATAGCTTTTCCACTTGCAGTCATATAGCATGCTTTGGGGCACAGGAAACTGACCCTCGCCATTTTTATCTATTTTTAACATTCCTATTTCTACTGTGGTCTTTTTATCTGGTCATGTGCTTTGTGTGATTAGATAGATAGATAGATAGATAGATAGATAGATAGATAGATAGATAGATAGATAGATAGATAGA
>JAJKFI010000055.1:7055331-7093545 GCA_029204185.1 Lerista edwardsae
AGATAGATAGATAGATAGATAGATAGATAGATAGATAGATAGATAGAAGCACTGAGAAGAATCCACGCTTGTGGTCCATTGTTCTGCTGCCCCACTATTCTCAAACAAGTCAGAGCTTCCATGATAGTAAATGTAACAATTTAAGCAAATTGAGAATTTGAGAATAGAATATAAGAATGGATGGATGACAACATCATATGAACTGTCTTCATAGAGTGAGTGAACATAGTCTGACAATTCCAGAGTAAACAGAGTAAACCACTCTGTCTGCTAGATTTGACACATGTTCAGACCCAGTTTGTTCATGCTTTAGCTCAATTGGTTGCACTGATTCCATTCATGTGCATGTTCCTAGGATTACATTAATTGTCTTTGACACTCTGGCAAATATCGGGATGGGGGGCAAGTAGATAATAATAATAATAATAATAATAATAATAATAATAATAATAATAATAATAATACTTGGATTTATATACCGCCTTTCTTAGGTCACCAGATTTCTCTAATGACTATAACTCAAGGCGGTTTACATGGGCAGACTTTATTCAGAAACCCGAAGGTTTTTAGAATTTATACAGAAATGTTCTATCTTTCAAGAACTACACACATACAGATGGATCTTTCTGGATTTAGTCCTTCTTTCTGGCCACCCGTTTGTCTTCTTGCTGGCTGATAAATGGCTTCCCTGCTCCCACCAGAGAAGCGGCTGAACTTCGGCACAACTCCCCCTCACACAAGGCAGCCGAAGCTCAGCTGTTAATCAGCTGCAATTAACGAGGTCTGCCGCTCATAGAGACTTCCGGCTGTCCCAAACTGGCGACCTTCAGATCTTCAGCTCTTATCTTCAGGCAAACAGAGGCATTAACCCTCTCGACTAAATCTTCTGCCTCAACTGTATCTGTGCCTGTGGCTAGAGTGACTGTGTATCAAAGCTAAAATAGCACTGAATTACCATTCATATGATGTCTGCTTGTGATTCTGTTTGCAAACCACAATTTTTGCAAACTAAAATATATATAAAATTGACAATTAATCCTATGTAGAATTGGGTCAATCAAATGAAAAATCAAAAGGCTGCATACACACAAATCATCATCCTCAGCCCTGATCCCTTACATAGGATCAGATCACGTTTGGGCATGTTAGCTGTTTTCAGTAGCTGATACAATAAGTTTCTACACAATACATATTATCATGGCTGAAAAACAATACAGTGAGACCTCGGTATTCACTGATTTAGTATCTAATGATTTAACTAACCACTGATACCTAGGTCTACCTTTAAATGCCTTGTAACAAGGAAAAAAGGGCCTCCCTTCCTACATTCCATTATATTCCACTATTCACCCCATCTAGTGGCTGAATGTGGTAGTGTCTATACAAATGCATTCTAGGGTGACAAGAGAGCAGCAAGAAACCTGGAGGTGGGTCTATTATATAAAGCTATTTTGATTTCAGTATCCTCTGATTTTGGTATCTACTGGGGGTTCCAGAACAGAACCCCCATAGACAACGAGACACAACTATACATACGTTTCACAGATGTAATAGTCTGGACCATTATTGCTTTATGGATCCCAGAAAATGCATTAAACATTAAGGGTGACACAGGTTACACTTCTCATTCCTTTGAAGTGCAAAATTTTACCTGCTACAAGAGGGAGGCTACCTAAGCAATAGACTTTGAGGAAGTGAACATATTACATTGCATACAAAAAGGTAATTGCTTTTCTATCTGGAGATAGATGCTCGTTTTCTCCAAGTAGTAACTAGAGGAATCTCACTGGAGGTATGCATAAATCTACTGTAGGGTACCAGCAGTCTACCTTCAAAATTTTCTACTGTAGGAAGAGCTGGCATACAAATACTCTTGATAATAACATACTGTGACTTGGAAGTCTTTCCCCTGAATCCCAGTTTGTGTTGGAGCTGGAGGCAGATATTCTATAGAGAAAAGAAATCACTCTGCACATGTTCACAGCTCTCTGCTATGTATGATTACAGCACACTTTCCTGCCATCAAATCTGGTAATGGTTGGAACAAATCTCTGATCTCAGATGAACAAGTCTTCTGACAGGAACAACTTCCTGAGTATATATTGAGCATTATATGAGGACAAGTGTCAACTACCTTGGAAAGAACAAAGAGTATACACAGATATACTGTGTACTGTATAACAAAACAGGAACATTCCATTGTGGGCACCATGCAATTGCTACATGCACAGTTTTCTCTTAAGGATCAAACCCTGGAGACAAAAGTTCTGTTGGTTTGAAGCAGAAGGGGTTGTGTGGACTGACCGAATATCTGTGACACCACAGAACCCTCTCTTCCTGCATGGAGTTATTTTTTATATTAAAAAATACATCAAACTCAGGTGCTATGTATTTGTTCACTTGTCTAAATATTGAAACAGGGCTGGCTCTAGGAGCTGTGGGGTCCCCCACTCACCAAAAAGAGCGCTTGTGGTACCACCTGGAAATAGTTGGTGGTGACATGATGATGTCACTGCCAACTGCTTCTAGGAGGCCCATGTTGGAGTTCAGGTAAAGCTGCTCAGCTTGCCCCACTGACCTACAGCCCATAAAGATCCCAGCTGCTGCAGCAGGCGATATGCATGCTGGTGCAGGGGCCCCCAAAGTGTGGGGCCCAATGTGATGATATTGGTCATATTAGCTTAAGGCCAGCCCTGTTATGCTTTAAACAAATAAAAACAGGCAAATAGTTCACTAGAAGCAGAGTGAGAGGCAGTACAAGCAGGTGTACTGTACAGGTGGACAGGCAGGTGTTTGTAGCAATGTAGCAATGAAAAAGTACTGACCTTTAGCTCAACTCAGCCAGGAGCAAACTCCCCCATCTCCCAGAGGCACACCCTGGGAGGCACAGATGAGCTGCCTTGAGCAAAGGGGTGCACATACCAAACTAGCGATAAGCCTTGAAGGAAAAGCAAGATAAGTGTAACACTGCGTCACCCAGCAAAAGTGTGAGAACCACTAACACAATTAGCACTGTGTATGTGAGTAGAGAGAAACAACAATAAAAGGAGGCCTGGGAGGAGAGAGTCCCGGAGAGAGAACCCTCCAGACCAGACTATTGTCCTCTTTTGTCTTTCCTTCAGGTGTTGGCGTCTTTTGAAATGTGAAGATATAGGGAAGCCAGGAAGGATCTTGATTTGAGGACATCTGTTGGCCCAACATCTACAGTACACACATCCCAAGTACCACCATTCATGATGAATTATTTCACACTGTTCTGTACCCTTTTTCTTTTTCTTTTTCTTTTTTCCAAAACTGACCTCTCTGGGTGGGAACTGGGAGGGTGCAACCTTTTAATTCCTTCGTTCAGAAGCTGCTCCAATGGACAATATCCCTCCCTCCCATTTTGTCCCTCAGCTGCTGCGATTGATTTCTACTACATCTTTAACCCTAGCCACTTTCCCTTACTTACTCTTTCAATTAGCTGAACCAGAAATGTTGACATTAGTGGAAAGCCTTTGCTTTGATTTAAATCAGCTTTGGCCAACACAGCCCTTCGTTCTGTTTGCTTGAGATGCTTAAACGAGTTTGAATGGGTGTGATGTGTGCGAATGAAAAGGCAGACCAAACATGCATCAACTTTGTATCCTCTGCATTTCACAGATCTTGGGGAAGCTTGTGCCAGTTCTTTCTTTCCAGGAAACTCTAGATAAGCGTCTAAGTGTATACAGTAGCATTCTGTGGCTAAAGGAAGATCTGTATGGAAACTCATGCCAAACTAGGAGAGTGGGGAAGCATCCTGCATCCCCACAGAAACACAATGTAGCATGGGAGAATCTTTCTCAGTAGTGCACACTGCGTTATGTTGACACTGGCTCCATATTCACCTGTCTGTTCCAATCTGATGGTCACAGAGGCCCTGTAGGGACTCTGCTACACAGGCATAGGTATGGCCTGGGAGGATCACTGAAAAATGTTCCACATGAACACATCATTAGGAGAGCAATCAAAAGCACAACTTCAGAATGAGTTTTTTTAAAGTTTTATCTAAGTTTCAAGCATAAATAAGCAGATAAGGCCTGCAAATGCATTCAACAACAGATCACCACAAGGGTTTGCTGCTGATATTGGTAGAGGCTCTTTTTAAGGATGAACAATAGGTAATTGCTTCCACTGCAACATATTTTATAGTTCTATCTTAGTTCAGGGTAACATATATCCATTAAGCATATACAGGTGTGCCCCGGTATCCACTGATTCGGTATCCAAGGTTTCAGTTATCCATGAATTCAAAGGATACTGTGATGTCTATTAAAAAGATAAAGGTAAAGGTTTCCCCACGACCGAATGGTCTAGTCATGACCGACTGTAGGGGGCGGTGCTCATCTCCGTTTCAAAGCCTGTAGAGCTGGCGTTTTGTCCAAGGACAAGCTTCCGTGGTCATGTGCCTGGCATGACTCTACGCCGTAGCGCACGGAACGCCGTTCCCTTCCCACCAAAGTGGTCCCTATTTATCTACTTGCATTTAGGTGTTTCCGAACTGCTAGGTTGGCAGGAGCTGGGACAAGCAACAGGAGCTCACTCCGTCACACAGTCTTGAATTCCCAGCCTTTCGGTAGAAAAGCCCAGCAGCAGCGGTTTAACCCGCTGCGCCACCACGTCCCCAAAAAAGATAGGGAAACATTAAATAAATCTCTTTTTTTAACCTTGTTGCAGAAAAACCAGTGATGTTCCCCCATCTTTAAAAAGGCACCCCCAGTATCCACGGTTTCAGGTATCCATGTGAGGATCCAGAATGGAGTCCCAGGGGATACCGGGGCATGCCTGTAATGTAGGTTGCAAGCTATTTGCTCTACTCAGGAATGTTGACTCAAGTCATCTACTCTCTTATGCTGCTCAACATACTCTCAAAAGAAGAGACTGATGAGGGTTTGAAAATTCAGAGTTATAGTCATCCCATGCAACTTATTGCATTCAGTATTAGAACGAGTTATAGCACAAGCTAAAAGAGAGAGCCTCAAACTCTTATTTGACAGCTGTGACAATACTCTAAAGTTGGAAGTTTGTATCTGTCAAATGGGCAGGATCTGCTTCTTTAAAGGAAGGAGCCACCCATAACAAAACAAACCCTAGGGAAGATCACCTAAAAGAGAGGGATAATGATTTGTCAGCTACACCTTCTGTTATAGTAAAACAAGCAATGCTTGAAAGAGACATGGAAACAGCCTTCCACAAATCCAATTCAGGGATTTGGAATCCCCACTAAACGCTTAATTAATTTTTGATTAGCTTGAGAACCCATTAAACAGACTGATTCTTCTAGCTGTATAAGGGATGGGAGCATGCTGCTTTAATTAAATTAATACTAAAAGATGTTCATTTTCAAATCCTTATGTTGGTTATTTAAGAAAAATCATTTCATTTCATTTCCTCTAAGAGGTTTACCATATTCTTTTCTCCCAATACATTTCAAATATCTCTTTCCCCTTTATTCTGTTTGGGATGCTTTTTCTTCTATAACTCATGGATCGTACTCCAAATGAGCCTCCTGCCTGACAATTCATAGATTCATAGGGATGTTCAAAAGAGCCCAGACTTCTACTTCCTGTTAAGCTCAATCTATTTTTTTTTTTTGAACGACCAGGCTGCAGGGAGGTAGCCTATAGGTTGCTATGAGCTTCTAAGCTTACAGCGATCTGGTTTAAGCAAGAGTTTTTGACTGGGGTAAGTCTAACAAGCTATGACCTTGTTGCCATAAGCTGCCTTGGCAGGATTTTGTTTACAAGCTTATTGGTAAATGCCATATAATTAAAGGGATATGCTGCTATAAGAGCTTTTAAGAATGATATCTGTTTCCTACCCCATGCTGAACTGCCCTTGTCTGGTTTATGATTGCCTTATCATAGGAAGCTTTGGAGGAATCCTAGAGTTACCGAGAATTGGCTTTGTTATTAATATGCCTTCTGGACTCCTATACGCTGTCTTGTGCATCTGAGCTTGGTTAAAGTAAGCCTCTCAGGATGTATATTAATCCCATCTCCCTAGACTGTATTGATTTGTATTAAGGGGGGTGGATGTGTCTTGCAAGATATAGCAAGGTTTAAACCCCTCTGTGAGCTACCTGAAAACGTTCAGGTTGAGGAAGAGTCCTGTGGAGGCTGAGAAACAGAAGAAGTGTACCAACTAGAGATGAGCAGTCCTGGTTGATGATCCTCAAAAGTATGACTCAATCTTGGACTTTGATGGCTTGATGTGCTGTCCGAAATTTGGG
Organism: Lerista edwardsae; assembly: GCA_029204185.1. NCBI lineage: Eukaryota > Metazoa > Chordata > Lepidosauria > Squamata > Scincidae > Lerista > Lerista edwardsae. The sequence goes on from JAJKFI010000055.1 coordinate 7,061,582, forward strand.
GGGTCTGGATTACTACTAGTGAACAAATTGGGGTCTCTATCAGGCAGTGGCATACCTTTTGCAAAATTGTAAGACAGTGGTTCCCAACCTGAGGGTTGGGACGCCCAAAGGAGTTGCAAACCGATTTTCAGGGGGTCATGAAGAGCTTGGGGCAGCCATCTTAAAGAGCTGGGCACCACCCTCTTGGTAGTGTCATTTTGGCTAGGGAAGAGACTTCACCATTAAAGTGCCACTTCCTCAATGCTTGTGGTTGCGAGGGAAATCTGCCTTGCTATGGGCTTATCTTGGTGTGTGCGTATGTGTGTGTTGAAGTCTCTCCTCTTTCTGAGCCAGCATTTCATGCCTTCCATGTGTATACCTAGGTGAGTCTTAGCGCATGGGGAAGGCGAACGTTAATACTAAAATTTGGCTTTACCCCCTTGATCAGCAATGTGTTCTGTGCAATGTTCTTCTCAGTGCTGAATCAATCATTGAACTCAAAACTCAAACATCATTTAAATACAAAACATTCAGAATATTCTTGTGGAGTTCTTTTGACTTTCAAAAAGTATGATTTATTAAAAACAAGCAATTCCTGCTTAAAATGACATCACTTCCAGCCCTAGGTCTTGATAGTTTGTAGTATCTAAAAAGGGGGTCCCAGTGCAAAAAACGGTTGGGAACCACTCTTGTAAGAGATGGCAGCAGTTTGCGAGCTCCATTGTCATAGGCACTCCATAGGATTGGGCCATAAATGTAGCAGCAAATTTTATTTATTAAATAAAGTATGACGACAGATACAATAGATTAACATGGAATGCTTAAAGTGGAAAACCAACTTCTGTCCTGATAGTCTACACAGCTTCAAGCTAGCAACCAACAACAGTCACAGCAACCTCTCTATATGCATAGCATGCACATTAACCCAAGTTAAGTGGCCAGTTTGGAGCAAGTTCAATAGTAGGCCAAGAAGCTGGCAGTGTGACATTACCTTGATCCTTGTGCTGGCAGTGTGAACGAAGACCTTGGTCTTCTCTGCTGGAACCTTGCTACTTATTTTCATAGTCCTTTTGATATCATCTTGAGAAAGGGGCAGTGACACCCTTAATTGGATACTTTTTCACCTACCTTTTCACCCAGCTGGCCTACCTCCAACTACATAACCATTATTTCTATCTGGGCCTATGCTTGGGCAAGGTCCCTTAAAGAACAGCTCCCAACTTCTCTTATCTATTTGTCCCAGTTTGCTCTATACCAAGCAGTCTCGCGTTTAGATCTCCCTGATTGACTTTGGTTCAGGTAATCGCTCTATAGCTGCACATGCATTTCCTCATTCAGTGTCCTGAAAGCCAAAACAGCACATGGGCAGCCCAATCCTTTGGTTCTCGATGCACATGGCTCTACTGCTGAAGTAGCTACTGCTAAATACTGTGAGTGCTGGGACAAGACCAGAGATCTCCTCAGGGTACATTACATTGCAATGTACTTGCAATGTACACAAGCTGGTGGCAATGGGTCTTCTTGGCTCTGTGCTTGCTATTGAGGCCCATGTCAGGCTGCCTGGCCAGGGAGGGCAGATCGGACATGATGGCAGGGTTGCACATTGCTAAGCAAAGTTGGCTTGTCCCACCATTCCATCTCTGAGGGCACCATTTTACAAAGTTTGCAATTGCAACTATTACAGAGCAGGTATGTCAGTGGAATGGGAGGACTAGACTAATGTTTCTACAACTGTGTAGGTGCTGAAGTGAAATGGTACAGAGGTAAATCCTGGAATTCTAATGCAGATGTAAGATAAGTTGATTCTGGTTTGTGGTGCCCAGTACAATGCACAGCAGGACAGGGAGATGTTTGGGGACCAACTTCCAAAAGCGCATAGGGCAGGGGAACACTTGATATAAAATAAGCGAGTAAGAGACAGCATGGCTAATGTTCTAAGGTTTGGGACACATAACCAGTACAAAATAATGCTTGGCACATGGAATGTCTAGAGAACTATGTGATACTGGCCAAGTGGTCATTTGGGGAAGAGTCTAAATCTCTCTCTTACATTTTTAAATATTGGTATGTAGGCAATATTCTCACTTCCTGTGCTATTTCTAAAGCGCTTTCCAAATGAACTTCAAAATGCCTGGTTATCCACCAGAACCCAAAGAAGCATATTCTGTCAACTCCCAAATCATGCTATAGCATCTAATGATCCAAGAAAAAAAATATGGAGCTCAATGTAGACCAGAGAAAGACTCATAATATGAAATTAGCACTGCCTGACAAGGGAAATAGCTTATTCCAGTAAGCCATATTCACAGAATATGTACTTTTTTTTTTAATCCAGCCTTTCCACTAGATCCACAGCAAAATGTATGTAGATTTATACAGCACAGTGCATGAAAAATACTTGGAAGAAAGGGGGCAAAACAGACATTAATCAGATATTAAAGGACTAACATGTCAGGAGGAAATATACATGTAGATACTCTCAGAGAGTTTACACAGAGAGAGGGGGGCGGGCATCTCAAGAAATGTACAGACACGGAATAGTGTCAAATTTATTATGCTGTAATTGACATAAACCCAGTTGCTTGATCCAGTTAATTAATTAGTTAATGAATTAGCCAAGTGTTTGAAATGTTTCCCATTGTTCCACATCTCTCTCCACATACCACATATCTCTTAAATTGGTTCTCTTAAACATTCCAGGGTTGCAAGGTTTTTACAATGAAATACTGTATGTATGAATATGTGCACATTTTTTCAGGCATGTTATGTATAAATAAACTTTTATGGATGGCCTGCTTGGGGTATAGAAAACAAAAGATACATTATGTTGCAAAACAGCAACAAATTAGCAAAAGGATGCAAGATATATTGCTTTAAATCAGGGAGCAGAAGGATATGAAAAAAAGATATTCGACAGTCTGAAGAAAAGCTGGATGTGTGCATGGAGATTGGCCTGGAGAAGGCACCTATGCTGCTAAGCATAGCCAGTACCAAACATCTGGATTTGGATCAATCCACTTGGGTCCTATGATATTCAGATAAAAGGCAACTGGATGGTAAGCATAGTTGAAGGATCGCAAATGCTAGATTGAAGAGGTTTAGAGAAGTGGTTCCCAAACTGTGGGCCAGGCCTCAGTGGTGGGTCATGACCTAGTTTTTGATGGGTCGCCGAAGAGTGATAGAAAGATCAGATAAATAATTCCCTCAAGCCCAGAGGCTGTTAAAAAATCAGATACTGTATCTGTAGCAGGAGGTTTAGTCGAGAGGGTTAAAGCCTCTGTTTGCCCGAAGATAAGATCCGAAGGTCGCCAGTTCTAGAACACCGGAAGTCTCTGTGAGTGGCAGACCTAGAGAATTGTGACTGATAAGAGCTGTCTCCAGCTGCCTGTGAGAGAGGAGTTGTGCTGGGCCAGCTGTTTCTTTGGTGGGAGCAGAGAAGCCGTTTATCAGCCTGCAGGAAGGCAATCGTGTGGCCAGAAAGAAAGACTAAACCACGAAAGTTCCATCTGTATGTTGTTGTAGTTCTTGAAAGATTGAACTTCTTTGTAATTTGTAAAAACCCCTTGTGGGTTTAGAGAAATAAAGCCTGCCTATGTAAACCGCCTTGAATTAAAGCTAGAGGAGCAATCTAATGGCCAAAGAAAGGCAGTATATAAATACTATTATTAATTATTATCAACATCATCATCATCATCATCATCATCATCATCCTGCAAGGAGCTCAGATCCTGCAGTTTGCAAGACAGGTACTGATTCCCCAGCAAGTTACTAACTGCTGCTGCAGATTGCAAGCATGTGTAAATACAGGCATGCTCCAATATCCACTGATGCCACAGTTTCAGTTATCCATGGATATTGGAACGCCTATTAAAAAGATAGGGAAACATTAAACAAATCTCTTTTTTTACCTTGTTGGAGCAAAACCACTGCTGTTCTCCTATCTTTAAAAAGGCATCCTCAGTATCCAAGATTTCAGGTATCCTTGGGGAGCTCAGGAACGAAACCCCAGTGGATACTGGGCATGCCTGTACAGGGAGATAAATGTTTAAGGGTCTTTTTCTGGTTATTATTACTTATAAATAAAAAAATGGTATTTCTTTCTAGATCTCTTTTTTTTTTTTTTTTGGTCTGGTAAACCTAGGTGGGTCCCAATAGAGTGTTGTTTAAAAAAGTGGGTCCTTGTGCTAAAAAGTTTGGGAACCACTGGTTCAGAGGGTTCTTTTCCTTCTCTGAGGCTTTCTCATCTATTTGAGAATTTTGGACTGTTTACAGTCAATTTTTTTCATTGTGTTTCTTGTAATTTCCAGATATCAGAAATAAGCTGATATGATTAGTCAAGAACAGATCTGGCTTAGTGCTTCTCAAGCTTAGAAAGGTGTTAAGGACTTGCTGAATTAGAAATACTGAGTTAATAGCAAGACTAATAAATAAGAGAGAGTGCTTAATTCCTTTACATCTTGAGCTCTCCAGGGCATTATCATGATTGATAGATGGATACAACTCTGGACAAGGAGACGGAAGCACATAAATTGTTTGTGCATCTTGGACGGGTTTCTGAAAGCTTGTGCAAAATAACTTATTGCTGTGTGATTAGAAGTGAACTGATGTATCAGAAGTGGAAGGGATGGAGATGAGAAGGCTACTCTCTCTCTCTCTCTCTCTCTCTCTCTCTCTCTCTCTCTCTCTCTCTCTCTGTGTGTGTGTGTGTGTGTGTGTGTGTGTGTGTGTATTTGTCTTCTCTGGATTGCTATTTTTCCCCCAATCAAATCTCCTTAAGCTGTCTTGCATTAATTAGTCTTATCCACACTGTTGCATGTTTGGGAAGAGATCGCTGAATTCAAATAAGGCTTGACCCTAGAGGGACTGGCTCTCCTGCTTTTCTTCTCTCATCTCCTTAAATCTAAAAATTGCTAAGTGATCTCTGTGGCTCAGGCTTTCCTCGCAGATTAGTGTAAGAAAAGCCCCAACATCTGCAAAAGTGACTGCTTGTGACAACCGTACCGATATCTTAAAGAGCAGGAATTTCCCTAATAAAACCCCTTAAAAATAAGTCTTCTTAAGATTTCTTAATGCCACAGTGATCAGTTTGCATGTTTCAGAAATTCTTGAATTTTTTATCTGCTTTGGAAAGTTATGAAAACGAAGCAGGTTTATTTAAAGGAAAGGAACAGGGGGAAAAAATGAAATGCAGAAGGCATTGGCTAGTGAAGCTTAGGCACTCTTGATAAAACCATGAATTGTATAGTTCTGCGAATCTGCAGGCTAAAAATGACAATTGGTGGATGGTTTGAATTTAGCCATGTTAATTGCAACAATGAAACCGCTCCTTTGCAGCTTCTCCAATGGTGTTGTAGCTGGATCAACTTCTTCATTAAATAGTCCAAGCAGAATTTGCATAGTTTCATTGGCCTAGCAAAACAATAGTTTGCACTTGTGTTTATTATGGACCACTGTTTATCACCAGCAGAAATTAAAGGATGCTTTCCAATGGGTTTTGTGCACAGTGGCGGTATGTGAGCTAGGATGACTTTGGTTTACTTATTAAGAAATCCATTTCCCAGGTTTGAAGGCCATGCCCACTAGGTTGAGACAGTAACCCGACATTTTACGCTAAACTGCTGTGGGAGCAATGGTTCCCAAACTGTGGGTCAGGACCCACCAGTGGGTTGTGAGCCAATTTTAGCTACCATTATGCACACCGTAACCATATTATGCCACCAAACTCATTTCATTCAATAGCCATAATATTGAGTGTTATGGCTCAATATTATTGATGAGCCATAATGAATGCTCTGCACACATAAATGACTACTGTACCAGGGTCATAATGTGACCAATGTGCAGTCATTTTTAAAGGCATCCATATGAATGGAAGCATGGTGATGACAATGAAGTGCAATAGTGGCAGTGGGAAAAGATATGATATGGGAGGGCTTTAGAGCTCCAAATCCCCCAAACTGTTTTTAAAACAGATTTATCTGTCCACAAGCATGACTTGATTGGTCTCAGTTCAGTTTTAGGTGGATCCTATCTCAGGCCTCTTTTGCAACTTAATGAATGGGAAACCAACTCTCTCCCCAAAAGGTTATAGCAAATAATACTTTGTTCAAAGATGGCAACGGGCCGCTTTGCTTTGCAGCTTGAACCAACCACTCAAGAAAGAATATCCAACGCAGTTTAGGAGGCAGCTGGAGGCCATCTCAAAGTAAGGGGATGTTTTCCCCTTACCCTGGGGTGTGCCCCAGCAGCCCCAATAAGGCTACACAGATCTGTGCCAGAGAAATTGCTAGTGCAAATCCAAGCGGCCCATGCAAGGTTGACCGGTCCAGGGCTGGGGGTTAGGATCTTGTGTAAGTGCCAGTTTCTGTCTCCACCTGCCTGCCCAGGCCAGTCTGCCCATGGCCATCCCTCCTTCCACCCTCCCCATATCCCAAAATGCCTCACTCCTGCCCTCCCCACACCCTCCCCAACCCCCTGCGCTAGCCAAAATTGGCCGGCACTTCCTGGGGCAGGATCCTCTGCGGGCCGGCACGACTGCCCATGCCAGCCCATCTACCTCTTGGAGTGGTGCAGTTATGCCTTACAGCTCGTTTGCGACACTCTCAGGCTGGCGCAAGTGACACCTGCCAGCCTAAGGGCACTATAGGATTGCTAAGGGCACTATAGGATGAGAGACAGTGCCCCACCCCAGTGAGATCATGGTGGTGTAGCATGCATTTGAACCCTGGGCTAGCAGCATTCTAGACACTGGGACATGCTGACTGTTAGCAAACATAAGCAAATCTATGCACAGAAGAGTGCGGTTGAGAAAGAGAATGTGATGATACAGAAATAGACTATAATGAGGGAAAGACCCTGAAGGTGGAGAGAAAAGTGGTATGGAAGGTATGGAGGGGTATTATCTATATAATAAATTCCCATTTAAAATTAAGTACGTCACAGCACTAAACGATGCCATTTGAAGGGAGCCGAGGCACATTTATTTTGCACGACTGAAGCAGTAGAACAAATCTGAGTCAGCCACAGCAATTTGCTGCTGAGAGTTGCTATGGGGAGCTGCTACAGCCAGATTTTATGCAAGGCTAGGGCAGGCACAAAGGTAAATGTTTAGGAATAATTAATTTCCTACAGAAAATGGCCTTGGATGGGCCATGGTTTCTGCTGCTAAGGTTCCGCAATGGATAAAATTCTGGAGGCAATTAAGCTTGCATTGTGGTTTTGGGGCTCCTGCAAAGTGGAAGAAACGGGGATTTATTTTCACTGATGTGAACAGTTCCTGTGAAAAACTGGCCAAGATCGAAGTGGTCCCCTTCCCCACTTCTTTCATTTGGACTAGAGATTGGCAGATGTCTCCATAAAGTAATGTTGCATAAACTGTTTGAAGTTACCTCCCCATGTTTTGCATCTACAGGCATGCCCCGGTATCTGCTGCCGTTCCATTCCAGACCTCCCCATGGATACCTGAAACCGTGGATACTGGGGAAACAAGGTAAAAAACCAGATTTGTTTAATGTTCCCCTGTCTTTTTAATAGGCGGCCCAGTATCCATGGTATACTCTGTGCTCTGTCTTTCAACTCTCTCCTGGCCGTGCTCAATCAAGCACCAACTCACTGTTTTGCAGGTGAGCATACAGAGATCTTTGCATGCACTTGTGTGCACATCTGCAAGTATCTATCTCTGGGCTATTGATGTGAATATTTCAATTTATTTCTCCACATTTATACACTGCTATTTCTCCAAGGTGCTCAGGGCAGCATACACAGCTCTTTCCCCTAAGACAGTAAGTAATTCAAGGTCACCCAGTAAACGTCATGGCTGGGTGGGAATTTGAACCCAGGTCTTCCTGGTCAAAGTCCAACACTAAGCAAGCAGGATTACTTGTGTTCCCTCCTTAAACTAACATAGGGAAGCGTCATTCCCACCCCGTGTTTTGTACTCTTACAAAAACTACAGTTGGGGATTTATTGTGCAAGCTGTACAAATCAAAACAAAAAAATCCATTTATGGAGCTGATGTGGCCAGTTGTCCTTCATTAAGTCCCTTTCAAGTAGGGTTACCAGATACAAACTGAGACAAAGTGCCTATACCTTTAACCATTGTATAAAAGGGGATTTGGGCAGGTGCAGTTCAACATGGAAGGGTTTAAAAAACGGCATCTGCTAAGATTCCCTCTTCTATACAATGGTTAAAGGTATAGGCACTCTGTCCCAGTTTGTATCTGGTAACACTACTCTCAAGGTTCTTCAACATTAGATGTGTTTTCAGGAATAAATAAATATTTTATCTAGACTGATCATATAATTTAATCTCTGAACTTTAATAAGTGATTTTCACAGGGAAGGCACCTTTGCTTGCTTGTTAAAGTACAAAAATAGACTTTCATCCCATAGGGCTACAATGAGGAAATCCAATCATTTGAATAGTGTGAATCTTCAAACATATTAAACCAAGGTTAGACATACAATCACAGGAGCTAAAGTTTGGTCCTTATTTGGTATAGGATGTACTTCAACAATGCTGATTCGGATTGTCTCAGCAGCCCAGCTCTTGCAAAGTTGATCCAGCCTATTTTAATATTATTAAAATATTATTAAATATTATTAGATATTATTAAAATACTATAATATAATTTAATAATATTATTAAAATGCTATTATTTGGAAGTATTTCAGCACTGCAGGCAATGTCGCTCAGAGTGGTTGCTTGAGAAGTTCTACTGAAATCAGTGAATTTGTTTCCAATTAAACATATTTAGGATCAGGTTGTCAGATACAACTGACCAGAACAAAAAGAAAAAGCCAGCAGCAGGTACTAATCACCTCTATTATTGATAGGCTCCCTGCCCTCAGCGGTCAGACAGATTTGCTGATAACTTCAATAAAAGAACAAAAAAAAATTGGTGTCTGTTTTGCTTCTTTTAAAGCACCTTTTCAGTTTAATAACTGACTCGGTACAAGCTGTCCTTTTCAGTTCAGGCACTGGGCTGCAGAGTTCCTTCTCCCCATAGATGCTGTGTGCCGTATTGGGAATACTGGGAACTGCCAATTGCAAGAGTAGCTTCTAATTCCAAATTAATTCAGTGTAAATGAACTGTCAAGAGAAGATTGATTTGTTTTGGTAATTGCCCTGGTGCAAACTGCTTGGTGACAGCAGGGAAGAGCCAACAGGAAGCCTGCATTGGCAGGCCTGGTGGAGCCTAAGGGGGGGTTGGGTTGGGGAGGCAGGGGACTAGTTACAAATATCAACTGTCAGACCGGCCCTGAGTGGAAGGCTATTCCAGGCAGACATGTCTTCAAGAATGAACCAAGCCAAAAACCTTCGCATGAAATTGAGACATCAGATAATTGAGGTTTGACAACCTAGTCGTTTTGAAGGTGCAGGGACAGTAGCGTGTGCAATGCCCATCTGCCCATCGTGTGAGTCTGTACAGGTTGAGTATCCCGTATCTGGACTGCTTATGGTGAGAAAGTGTCTGGATTTTGGATTTTTCTGGATTTTGGAATAACTGCATAAATATAATGAGGGCGCAATCCTAACCTGGAGTCAGGCCGGCACAAGTTTGGCTGGCACAAGGGATACTGTGAAGTCTGTTTGGACCACTCTCGGAGTGAGAAAGGCCAGCACACAGACATGCACCGTCCCCCCTGACTCCAAGAGTGGTCCAAATGTGCTTTACGGTGGTCCTTGTGCCAGCCAAACTTTGCTGGCCTGACCGTGCCAGCCTAACTCCAGGTTAGGATTGCACCCTAAAGTTGATAAAAAGTAAAAGTTCAGAAATGCTTAAAGTCATTTTAGCTTCCAAATCACCTTTGTTTCCTTCCCCACTGACCAGCACCTGGTAGACACAAGGACCAAGGGCAGTCCCTTACCTTGAGAAGGCCTCCCTGACTCACCCTCCACTACAGAATGCAGCACACACCCTATTGGGACAGCTACATCAGGGGTGGAAAATTTGATAGGATTTCCCCCCCCCCCAAGTCTCCACCATGCTCTGTGCTCCAGGGATGTGATGGCAGCAACATCCTAGTGATCTTGGGAGGCCTTCTGTCCCCCTTCACCTGGTCTTCAATAAGAGACAAGGCACAGTAGCCTACTCATGATTAAGCACACATGTGTTGCTCACTTTCACTTCCCAAAGAGCTCAATACTTTTCCCTTGCCAATTTGAGGCACTCTCTTTCTTGAGTGTTTTTTTTTGGGGTGGGGTGGGGTGGCTGCTTTCATTGGATCAGGTCCATTCTGGTGGTGTTGCATTCCTCTTAGCCTGCCTTTGATGTGGACTGAGGCACAGTGGCCGATTTGTGAGTAAACACATAGGCAGCTCAGTTTCACTTTCCATAGGGCTCAAAACATTTTCCTTGTTAGCTATTAGCTTGTGAATTTTGCAACCCACCAAAAATTGGTTCACAATGTTCCTCTTCTATCATGAATTCACATTACGGGTACTTTCTTGTCACAATTTGCTTGTGTGTGTGTGTGTGTGTGTGTGTGTGTGTGTGTGTGTGTGAGAGAGAGAGAGAGAGAGAGAGAGAGAGATCCTGGAGCAGGCTCTTTGGTTTGGGATCTAACCACACAAAGCACATAAATATGCCACCTGGAGTGTGAATTGAAGCCCTTATAACAAGACTTTAAAAGTCACAACATTGTATTAGGCATGACAAGCACCTTCCTTCCCTAGGCAGCTACTGCTGCCATACCAGGCACTGCTACGTATCTGCCCCCCCCCCGTCTTTTGTTTTTGTTTAAATTCTCTAATCAATACAGGTGTTATGTGAGTGAATTGCTAATGAGGCTGTCTGGATGATTTTATCAATAACATTTAAATACTTTTCACACTTGCAGTGGATTTTGAATAATTTATTTGTTTCTGGTCAATTGCATATTATCTCATTAGCATTAGTCTGAGAAGTGATATTTGGACTAGTTAGCAATCTTTAAAGCCTCCAGGGTTGGAATCTGGGGTGGTGGGAGTTTTTTTTCTTCAGGACTTTTGAGTGCTTTGGGATCCAGTTCTGGAAAATCTCATAATTTATGAGAATAATCGAAGAGATGCTTTAGACAAGTTCAGAATAAAGATGATGAATTTGCCATCTTGTAGTGATGGTGTATTTGTTCTACAAGATTTAATTACAACATGCTTTATTGTAATTTATGTAGATTTATAAAGCATCTTCTTCCTGAGGAAGTTGTGTTATACTGATGTTATGCACCCAAATTTTCAAGGGCTGCAGTTAAGGCCACATTGGACACAATACGACTCCTATACACAAATTTCTCAAGATGGACTCATTCCACAAGAGTGAGAGCCAGTTTGGATCTCCCTGCAGAATATACCGATATTAAATACTTGTTTTGAAACACATGCTATATTTACTACATGTCACATTTCGCTTTTAGCATGTATGATACAGGTACAGGTGCTTAAATGGAATGCGTAGGAATGGAGCCCTACTGAAAAGCTGTCATTAGAAACCAGACCTAAGGCGATACCATTATCCTTTGACTGTGGCTGCAAAGTTTGCATTTGTGAAAGTGGCAGATGTGACAGTGTTTTATCCTTTGAATGTATCTTTACATCTTATCTGTGTTTTTGCATGAGAACTTCTAGTCTGTAGAGTAACCAAGTCACATGATCCCTGGTGTAGTCACGTGACCAGTGATGTCATTCAGGGGGAACGGACCAGAACGGGCTCCGTGGCTGGTTCCAGGTTCCTGACAAGTGCTAATCAAAAGTGAGTTCCTGTTCCTAAATCATTTGAATGACACCACTGCACGTGACCCCTGGTGGCACTCTTTTGGGGCAGCAATACTCCCTGCCCCAGTGGCACAGGGATCTTGCCCTCTCGCCCCTCCTATGGTTGTGTCGGGGTGTGTGTGATCTGAAGCCTAAGGAGGCGTCTAAGGCCTTTGAGAGGCCGTAGATTAGAAGATCACTTCCATTTTTTCAGGAAAACTGGAAGTGATGTTTTCAGGCCTTTAAAGGCCTTCTGAGGCCCAGGAAACACTCCGGACGGGGTGGGGGGGAACATCCCTGGAAGACTACACTGCTGCTCTAGTTTGGATCCTTTTTAATGGTTAGTTTATTGACTATACATCTGACTTAAAATTGCCTGAAATGCTGCTATGCCAATAACTCCAAATTGCTATTTGATGCCAATATGTGCATGCCCAAACGGCAAAAAATTTCTAGAACACTGACATTTCACACACTTTTCCAACATAAAAAATACAGTATGTGAAACTACTTTCATACAGTTGGTAATTATTTTTTTTCTACCTGAAGCCTCTATGACTAATATAATCTTTCCTTTTTATGTCCATAAATTTCATTGTTCTCAAATAATTTTTCATTGTAATTGATAGAGAATTTGCAGACAGTCCAAATGAGAGCAACCAGAAGTGTTTCAGTTGGATCCCTGACTAGAATCACAGCATTTCTGTTATAAATTGATAATAAGCGCACAAGTATGCCCGAGTGCGCGCACACACACACACACACACACACACACACACACACACACACACACACTTCTTGCCAAATAAGCCTCAGCCTTAAAAAAATAACCTTCCATGCACTTTCTTTACCTTTCTTTCCATCACCCCTCTGTTCTCTCCCTCTTCCTCCCCGCTCCACCTCCAATTCAGCCTTGAAGATGGCATAAGTGATCTAGGACAGCTCTGTTGCTTTAAGAATGAGCTCTTAAAAGTGCAGCCTAATCTTCTTCTATCCACTTGGACCTTGGATTTAAAAAATTTCCACCAATCCGGATTTCCAAACCCTTGCCAATTCCGCGGGGGCTTGTTTATGGAAGCATCCTTTAGAAAAACGGCTTAGACTTTGAGATGAAGGGAACGCAGGGAGCTAATGTGAAGATTTAGGACTTTATTGGAGGCTTGCGGTGCCTAAGCGCTGCTTCCTTGAGCAGTCTGAGGGTCCTTTTGCAGACTAAGAGGGATTAATCTCCCCTTAACCAGCAGGCCTATGCACACATTCATAAATATAACCGTCTCTCTCTAATCGCTTCACTCAATAATCCACAATGATTTCTTCGGAATTATCATTTTATCTCAGCTAAATAAACATATTCCTTGTGCTTTCCTTTAGGACAGAAAGAAAATCTTTCCAAAGCTTTCCTTTTCAGAATTAGGAGCATGAAATTCATGCTTTCTTTGAAACTTTGAGTAAATAATGGAAACTTCATCCATCTGAATTCACCTAAAAGTTAGCAAACTTGAACGTCCTGCTCTCTCACGAACTTGTGTTCTGAAGGGAAAAAAAACACTTTCTGGGAGTGGTTCCCTTGACTATACATTTGAGCTCCAAATCTAACCCACTTACATCTTCAGTAAATTGGGCACCAGGAATTCCACAGAATAAGATCACAAGCCTCATACAGCATCCTCTGCACCAGAGTTGATTAAATCCTAAGGGCGCAATCCTAACCAACTTTCCGGCATGACATAGCTGTGCTAATGGGACATGTGCAGCATCCTGAAGTTGAGGGGCAGCCACAAAGGCCTGCTTAAGGTAAGGGAATGCTTGTTCCCTTACCTCGGAGCAGCATTGCCCTTACCCTGGTGCTGGAAAGTTGGCTAGGATGGCGTCCTGAATCTAGTGAATTGATTTCACTTGAAATCAAATTGCGCTTTGGTGTAGGCCTAATTCACATGGTCACTTCTAAGATCAAGGCTGCACATGTAGGTGTACTGCCTTGGCTCCTCATGGAGACGTGTTTGTGTTGAAATATCTGTGGTTTCAGGTATCCACGATGGGGCCAGGAACCTATCCCCACCAGATACCCTGGCACACCTGTACCTCTCTTGAGCCATGAAGCCTTCTTTTCCCCCTGCATTCCTCATTAACAGAACTTTTGTCAGGTCATCTTTCCCCTGTGGGAAAAGAGAGATGCCAAATAAGGAATGAGCAGCTCTCTCTTCTCTCTGTCTCTCGCCATTTTCTCCACACACACACAACAGGCCTACAGCTTCATTGTCCACCCTCTTGTTTCAGATATAGCCAAAGCCTTCTTAGATGTCTGCCAACTTTTCCTCTCCATGGGAACAGTTTGTGACGGTGCCTTCAGGACCTGCCTTGCTTCTGAACGTATCCTACTCCTCCTGAACTGTGTTCTCCTTTAGAAGTTCTAACCCTGAAATACAACCCACAATCCCTTTCCACACTACAGTTATAACAGCAAGGGGTGGGGAAAGCAGCGGACATGGCCAGAAAGAAAATACTGCTGATTGACTACTGGGGAGATGCAATAACCTTGCAATAGAAACACAACCTTGGGGGGAAAACAGACTGTAGAGTGCAGGGCCATATTACTCCATGGCCAGGCCGTGAGGCTTTCAAGTATTTGGGGGCTCCTCCAGCATTTCCAGGCCTCTGGCACTTTCAGGCCCCCTCAGGTACTAATCTGGCTATAGCCACTATTAATATGGCCCTGGGCTGCTCCCCAAAAGAAAAAAAGTTACTTTCCTGCTCCTCTCCTTGCATGATTCCCTCTGCTGCTCTCCCTGGTACTGCAGGTCGGACGGTCCTCGCAGGGGCTCCATGTCGTGGCAGCTCAGATCCCTGTGACTTCCCTGCTCAGGTCTTGTGCCCCAGCATCAGGGCAGGTTAGCAAGAACAATGACAGGCCCCTAGTCTTGCAGGGTCTCTAGGCTTAAGCATAGTCCGGCTTCTGGATAACACAGCCCTGGTAGAGTGAGTATGAAACTTAGGGCTCAGTCCTATCCAACTTTCCAGCACTGATGCAACCACAGTGCTGCCCCAAGGTAAAGGAATAAACATTTTCTTACCTTGAGGAGGCCTCCATGACTGCGTCCCCACTGCAGGATGTCGCGCCTGCCCCATTGGCATTGCTGCATCAGTGCTGGAAAGTTGGATAGGATTGGGCCCTGTATACGCATACATATGCATGCATACAATAGGTCAACCCAGGGCTGACCCAAGACCTCCTGATGCTGCCGAATGGTGCCCCCCTTGCCTGATGATGTGCCAGCCTCTGCTTCTCACACTCTCCTGTGTTCCATCTCAGTGTGCCCCTCCCCACCCCATCTCCCTTTCCTCCTCTTCTTTTTCCAATCCAGGGAGTAGAAAGAGGATGGTGATGAGTGGAGGCAAGTAAGCACCACCAATCTGCTGCCTGATGCAACCATTTCAGTTGGCCTCATGGATTGGCCAGCCCTGCACGTACACAACTCGCAACAAATGTCAATGCAGGAAAGCACTGCCAGATAAAGAACGCTATCTGAAATACCTCCAGACCAGGACGTTATGCATACATACCTTCACTGGGATAAAAGAAATGCTCTTAATCTATTAGAGAAAGGCATAGGAAGAATTAGGGATTAGCAATGGAAGACGATGAAATTAAAAATGGAGCCTTTTGTTATCATCTCTAACCCTAACATCTGGGACATCAAAATACTTAATCTCTATTCATAGTTCTCTTAGCCCTCAACACATTAAAACAGACCAGTAAATTACTGTGGATAATAAACTTGCAACCTCTTACAAGGTCTACAGTTTTTTAGTTATGGGCCATACCAAAAGATCACTGGCCGCAATTTAGGAAGAATTGAGCATAATCAATGCTTTCATTATGGCCCTGTTGGTCTTCCCTTGGACTCTGAGGAACAGTGCCTGGCCTCCTTACTGAAGGTTCATCTAGGCCAGGACTTTGTTGAGTGAATTATGCTAAACAATGGAGGTGCAATATATTTTGTGTGTCTTTTGCGGCTGATGTTTTTCTCTTGGTGTTTTACAAATACCCACAGACTGAAAAACAAGCAGCTTAATCGACTAATCTCAGCAGTCTGGTTTAATAGAAAATGAGGAATTGAAACACCGACCTAGGCTTGATAAAGCTGTTGCTAGCCTGGTGGCGGGCAGTGTTTGTGTCTGCAATCTCCCCACAATAATCCCATGTTAATCGAGGTGCTGAATGGTGGAAAGACACTGCACTAAAATGACCTCAGATAGACACAAAGGCCAGAATCAAGCAGACGGGCTCAGGCCTGTCTCAAGGCAAACTGAAACTGATGCCTGAAATGGAACCCACATTCTGTACATTGGCTAGACACCATGGAAATATATCTCTGCTTCCAAGTGCTTGGCCTGAACACGCACTGTTTATATATTGGTGTTTAAAGGTGTAAGGCATCAGGGATCAAACCAGAGACTCTGGCAGCAGAGCCCAGGCATCTCACTTTCTGTCAGTGGCATTCCTAGAGGGGGGGTGAGACATTAAGTTGCAGGAGTTCGAACCAGCTCTCTGAGCCACGAATGGTTGTGAAGGCGAGGGGGAGGGCCATTTTACCCAGGAGCTCCCTACTCCTGGTCCTTCCCTTTGTCCCAGTTCTTCTGCTTCAGACTCTTTCCCCTCATGCTGTCCTCAATACCCCCGTCTTCTTTCCAAAAACTCCAGTTTTTCAAACCCTCAATTCCCACTGAGCTCTTCATCTTCTTCCCTCTTCTCTACCTCTCTCCATCCACCTTATAGTCTTTGTATTACTACACTCCTTGCCTTCTTTCCAGTCTTTGTTTTCCCCTTCTCTGCTTGAGCCTCCTCCTCTCTTGCCTCCATTCGCTCCCCTTTCCACCTGCTTCCCAGTGGCTTTTGAAGCTCCCACCCCCTCCTGGATCTACTCTCACTTGATTTCCCTGGTCTTCTGCCTTCTGCCACTGCCAGCTCCAAGGCACCCAGGAAGATGTCATGCCTAGGTGCATTTGGACTCACCTAGCCAATCATGCGGTCCTACCAAGGCGCCATAACTGCATAGTTCCAAAAAGGTGGTTGCTTTCTCCATTGTGCTCTGATTGTGCCCTAGGGCTACTAATTGGCTACAGCAGGACACAGTGTTGGGACTACATGGAGCCTAATAATTTGTATCCTCTTGGACTGGTAGACTTCCAGAATGATATTTCAACATTCTAACCCTGGAGAATAGAAGATATACTAGTTTGAGGGCACAATCTCACCCTGTATGTAGCATCAACACTATGCAGTTAGTGCCGACATAGGGGCACCGAGAGGCACCCCCACATCGGTGCTAACACACTGAGACTGGTGCTGCCTGCAGCACCGGCCTCAGTGTACCTTTGCTGTGCTTCCTCTGCGTCAGCAGAAGCCGGCCAGCGTAGAGGTGGAACAAGGCAGGTGGAGGGAAGGAGTGGGCAGGGGGGAGGCAGTGGCGTATCTAGGGTGTAGCAACAGGTGGCAAGAGCCATGGGCGCCATTTTCCAGGGGGTGCCGATGGCCCTTACCCCCCACGCAACGCCCTAGAGGACCCCTGAGCCGCGGCCAAGAGAAGCTATGTGCCCCCCCCAGCTCACAGAGCCGGGGAGGCATGCGGCTTCCCTTGGCTGTGGCTTGGGTTTTGCCTGAGCGGTGGCTAGAAGACGCTGTGCCCCCCCCCCCAGAACCAGCTCTGCAAACCGGGGAGGTGTGCGGCGTCTCCTGGCTGCTGCTCAGGCAAAACAAGGAGGCGGGGGCTTGGCTTCTGCCTGCCATGTTAGCTAACATGGCGGACAGAAGCCACACACCCCAACATCATGATGTCACGAAGTCGTGACATCATGACGTTGCGTGCCATGGGCGCAGTTTTGCCCTGGTATGCCTCTGGGGGGAGGGCATACTTGGGTGAGTGGTGGGTGGGCCAGCAAGGCATGGCTGCCCAGGAGTGGGACAGGCCCATGATTTGACTGTGAAGCTGAATCCTAGAATTGTTCCACAGGCCACACGGCCCTGATTTGGGCCGCACGGTCTCCTTGGATATGTGGCTGCTGTTTAGCAGGTGCAGCTCTGAGAAGTCTATAGGGGAGGCTGGCGCCTCCTGGCATGCAAGGGCACAAATATGCCCTTGTGCTCCAGCCAGTGAGGCTGGAGCCTCCCTGAAAGCAGCGCTGGATATAGCGTAAGCCTGCCGACCCACCTGATCCAGCGCTGCTTAGGATTGCACAATTACTGTAAGTGAATAAGAATGTTATGATAAGCATGATGGATGTACCTCTGTGAGCCAACTGAGAATGTTTGATATGTTCATTTAAAAACATGCATTGTCGAAAAACCCAGAGACCAGTTTTGTACATTAGATCTGTCATCGCACTTCTCAAAACACCCCCATTTTCCAAATGCCATTGTTTATATGCGCTAGTGAGGTTTTCATGTAAGGTAGATGGCATTGTGGCAGCTAAAAGGACATAGCTGGCAACTGAGCATCAGCAAATGTGAATTAAGTTCAAATTCAGTGCATGCTGACAAATCAGCAACGATGTTGTGACTAGGGGTATTCTGCCTGTTCAAATTAGCATGGTTTGCGAGTGCATTCGAAATAGTATATAGGCCTTAAAACAATAACATTCATTGCATGTTTATACATTGCATGAAAAATATTGAAAAATGAAACACTATCAGACCTAGTTGTATGAAAATGGGGCATAGGCACAGCTAGCCTTACATTTAGGGTGGCCAAACAAACCATGTATGGCTTTGCCATACTTTAATACTCCCCCTTGAGCCATTTCATCAGATAATCCTGTTATATTTTGTTATGTTTTGATCACTGTTGTTAGAGGAGCCCATCTGTGATTTTAATCCTCTTTCTTAATTAGCCCAGATGGCCAAGAACCAAATGGAGCAATTCCCCAACAGGCTTTAGAAGCTATGAAACAATTCCGCCCAGTAAATAAATGTTAACATGAAGGAAGTCGGTTGTAAACGTATCCCGGCTAGCATTCTGCACTGAGGAATAAAGCTTAATTTGTAGCCCCTGCTGTGTGCATTGATGTGCTCCGGGGTAATTTGAAAACTATGTATATTTCTCAGGATTGCTTCTTCATTGTTCTGACATAACTTAGACTGCAATCTTATTTACACGCAAATGGGAGTAAGTCCCATTTAACTCAGTGGGAGTTACTTCCAAATAACCATGCGCAGTCAGGCAGTATGACAGGGAAATGTTAATCTGGAATAGGAGAAAATGAGTAGTCAGGCTGTGACAAAAACAAGAGGGAGCATGCCTGTTCTGGTATCCCAATTAAGCTCATGTACAGTATATGTCCCCTCTATGGAATGTAGACACTTGTGAGATGTCCACTGTGTCAGCCACACCATTGAGATTGCAAGGTCTATGGCCTTGATTGGATAACACTTCCTGATACCCTATTGGTGGATGTGAACCTATGAAGACTATGAATGGGGGAGCTTCTCCAAGCTTGATGTGGATTGGAGCTAGGAATTGCAAGCAAAAGTGGGAAATGCATTGAAAAAACTTGGATCGCCACACTACACTACATTGCAGCTCCCTATCCTTAGCAACCTAGTGTGGGCTTGGCCAGGGAGGTGGTGGGGAAGACAAACTGCTGTGAAGAGAGACATAATAGTATGCCACAGGGTGATTTTCAAAAGCTAAAAGAGGGTCAAGTGTCTTTTCAGGGGTCTTCTTTATTCCTCCCCATTATGACCAGAAATTCTAGAAACCATTACAAAAATATGCATCATTTATACATGTTATACAGGGACGTGGTGGCACTGCGGGTTAAACCGCTGAGCTGAGCTTGTTGACCAGAAGGTTGGCAGTTCGAGACTGCATGATGCAGTGAGTTCCCGTTGCTTGTCCCAGCTCCTGCCAACCTAACAGTTCGAAAGCATGTAAAAATGCAAGTAGATAAATAGGTACCCCTTTGGTGGGAAGGTAACAGTGTTCCATGCGCTACGGCATATAGTCATGCCGGCCACACGACCACGGAGGCTTATCCTTGGACAAACGCCAGCTCTTTGGCTTGGAAACGGAAATGAGGATCGCCCCCTACAGTCAGTCACGACTAGACCATTCGTGTATAAAAAACATGTAGCGGAATCCAGCTTTTATTGGAAGAACATTTGGATTTATCTTATCCAGAATTCTGATCTTGTTTGTTTAGAGATTGGTGCAGAGTATACTAAACTTTCTCTGTATTCCCCAACTGAAATGCAGCTGCCTTTGAAGTTGTTGTTGTTCAGTCGCTAAGTCGTGTCCGACTCTTCGCGACCCCATGGACCACAGCACGCCAGGCCTCCCTGTCCTCCACTAGCCTCCGGAGTTCACCCAATTTCATGTTCATTGCTTCGGTTACACTATCTAACCATCTCATCCTCTGCCGCCCCCTTCTCCTTTTGCCTTCAATGTTTCCCAGCATGAGGGCCTTTTCTAAAGAGTCCTCTTTTCTCATGAGGTGGCCAAAGTATTTGAGTTTCAGCTTCAGGATTTGTCCTTCCAGGGAGCAATCAGACTTGACTTCCTGTAGGATTGACGGATTGGATCTCCTTGCAGTCCAGGGGACTCTCAAGAGTCTTCTCCAACACCATAATTCAACACCTTTGAAGTGCACATCCAAATAAAGAGGTACTTGGTCAATGTGCTGCAAATGCTTAGTCAGGAATGTCAATTAGAGTGTGCACCTTTTTATATGGTAGCTTTTTGCATTCCCAATTCAGAGTTTTATGGAATCAGAAAGCTGGAAGAAGGCCTACAACCAAGAGAATGTGAGAGAATGCTGCAAAACCTCTGCATTGCCTGGTCAGATTG
The DNA here is from genome assembly GCA_029204185.1 of Lerista edwardsae. Classification (NCBI taxonomy): domain Eukaryota; kingdom Metazoa; phylum Chordata; class Lepidosauria; order Squamata; family Scincidae; genus Lerista; species Lerista edwardsae. Next base: position 7,082,138 of record JAJKFI010000055.1, read on the forward strand.
TCAGGCACTATGATGGTCAGCTGCCAAATGTGACTTCCTTTAGGAAACATTGCATTTTCCTAGGCAGAAAAAACATCCATTATCCTTGTTTTAGATTGAGGAGGGAAGATAGGAAGGAAAATGAATGGACAAATGAACAGACCAATAACAGACCACATAAGCCCATACGTAAGGACAGCATTCGAAAGTTTTATGAATGATATCAGACTACGTCTCTGACAGGAAGCCTCCAGCTTACTGTGGTCTAACAAAAGGTCACCAGCTGAGATTTAAGAACACAACAGTCCATCTTAACTAATGATTTTTAAAGCTTTGCCTGGGTACCTCAAGGTCAAGGGAGTTAATGCAGGCCAGATGGTTCTGTTAGTCTGTATCTGATCCTCTCACCCTGGTTTGAGCCTGCACTCCAAATAGCATAATCCCGATCACAGAATAGATCATTTTAATGCAGGGATATCAGTGATATTTAGCTAAAGCAGAAAAATAGACTTAAGAAACAAAGAAACAAACATTTCTCTTTGTGTGGACAAAGAGAACAGCGCTCATTTTTTTGTTTACTAATAGTGAGTTACTGTAGAGAAGGATTCTCAGAAGGTGCCAACTCTTTTCCACTTAGACCACAATGGAAGCTGGTACTTGGTTAGTGTGATAGTTTGGCTGAAGAACTAACTTTGAGTTGGTTGTGTAAATGGAAGATATGCTGATAAGAATTATGAAGAAGGGATCAAAGAAATTCTTAGGCAAGGCCCAAGAGCAATCCAAGTGTCCACTTGGCAATTCACTGTTCCATTTTCCCTGTTCACACATCAATCAATCACCCTTCTGAAGCCAAGCTATGCGGAAGAATGATCAAGCTTGTGGTCTGGAGATTCTGGACTCTGGTGTTTATTAGTCAAAGCATTGTCTAATTTATTCCAAAACTCTCCCATCCTGTCTGAAGAGCATGCAATGTCACCCTGTTGCCTCTGGGCGTGGAGCTCCACTGCCACCGCAGTGCAGGCAGTAAGTCCTTATGGCACATTTGCAACACCAACATGCGTGGTATGCTCAAGACTTCTGAACTTTCCCATCTCACTCCTGCTTCCTCTATTCCACAGGAATCCTCTATTCCACTGAGGCAAAAATTGGAATTGTTGTGGACCACATGCAACCTCCACCCCATCCCCATGCACACCAAAAACACAACTACATTTGTAATAATAGATTTATGCCAATAAAGGTTTCTGAAAGGATTTATTAATTAGATTTATCATTTGTTGCCAGCTATGACTGCATGCGGTCCATTCTCTGCTCTCTCTGGTGGTTCATGGGGGAGGAATCTCCCAAGCAAGCTTTCCCCCACAGACTACCTGAGTGGGTGGCGAATGGACCACTGAACGCTGCAGGCAACACTTCAGCCTTCTCTGGTGGTCTGTGAGGAATCACTCACTCAGCGAGACTCTGGGATGATCGAAGGCTATTTTTTTGAACACTTTGTAGACTTCCCAGGATCTAAGGAACACCTGTGGTCCACAGACTATAGGTTGGGAGCCAGTGCGCAATAGAAACTTATCTTACAGCCCTATTCTGTTTCCTCTCTCTCCCCTGCTCAGGCTTCAAGCAGCATTTAGATAGTTATCCATCCAGGGTGGAAGCACAAAGGGGGCGGAGAAAGAGGATCTTGGTGGCAGTGGCACATGCTGAGATTCCCTTCCCAGCCCAGATCCACCAGCAGGCATCTCAAACTTACACCAGCAAATGAGCTGGCATAGATGGCCTATGGGAAGGTAATTAAAAAGATTTTTGCTTACCTCTCCTGGGCCATGTAGTCATCCCCCATAGCATCCCCCATGTGCTACTAGGGACAGGATTGGGCTGTTGTTTTGACCCCCCCTCCTATTATTGGAAACATTCCCTAAATAAGGAATGTATTGGGATTTGTACCCTATGGAATCTCCATCTTTTCTCTCACAAATACCAATTCCTAAATTCACCATGAAAAAATGATCAAATATCCCTTAACCCATTTGTGTAGGCACAAGTATAGGTCCCTTTCTTTGTGTTCCTGACCAGATGTGGCAACAAAGGTTGCCAACAAGCTGAGACCTATATGGGAAGCGGCAACTTAAACTCAAACCAACATTCCTCTGAAAATGGAAGTTGCAATTGTGGTGATAAGTCCCTAAAACTTGTGCTCTCACTACATACATAGCTCCCCTTTTACCTCCATCAGACTTCGTCTAACAGTGATTCTTCAGTGCAATCACTTGAGGTGCTAAGTATTGCCTTGACTTGTTTGGCTGATCCATCTTATATCAGATTATGTTTGTATTTATTGGGATTTATGGCTGTATTATTGCCTCTGAACCCATATGGATGGCTAATTTGTCAATTAGAGCAATGTGATGCTGATCACAGCAAAGGGCCTCTTAAATACTATTATCGGTTTAAAAATAGGGCTGACCTTGAGACACAAATTCATTTTGCCTGACAACCTTTTCTTCTTTTCCCTGTCAGATTACAGATATGTAAATTGCAGCAAGGTCTTGAATATTCATCTTAGGCAACAGTGAGACTGGCTGGTTTGCTTAGGCAGGCCTTGCTTGAGTGGGAAAAAAACTTCCCTTTGCTAAGCTGTGCACAGTGGCATAAGGAAAAGGCATCCATTGGTATTATTCCTCCATACATAATCAGAACCAGCAGGGCCATTTCTATGGCTTTTTTAGCTGGTCCCTTATACAAGTATGCCTTAATTTTCTTCAATGTTGGCATTGTCTGCTGGATTGAAGAATAAATCTGAGAAGTAAGCAAGTTAAAGAAGAGGCTCTAGATTGTTAAGGGTTCTTTCCACTCTTTTATTATCGCCTTGTAAACCCCCACCTCTCCATGCAAGAGGAAATCACAACTCCTTGTCTTTTTTAAAGACAAAAACCTTTGCAGTTCCTGCCTGCATTGCCAATGACAAGGTTAGCATGTTGATTCAGCCCAGAAGTCCTGATTTAGGATCCAATCCTGAGGCCCATAATGCCGATGATACTGTTGTATCATGGTCTAAAAGTGTTACGAACATGCCATAAAGCAAGGAAAGAAGCCATTGACATGCAGCTTGACTCATTTCTCAAAATGACTCTGGCTTGTAACTTGAAAGACTTGAGATTTTGCTAATGTTGAGTTGCGTGCGATGATTCATGAGTTAAGTCGCGGGATCGCTGACTCGTGACTCAACGCGAGTCAGGCTCAATGACTTGAGCATATCCTTGGCACTTTCTGACATTACTAGAAAACAGTGATTGAGAAACATAACTATTCTCCATTTTTTATGCTGTGGGAATAGTGGTTGTGTGAATGTAACTACTCCCTCATTGGATAGTCGCTGTTTCCCCCCCATACACACACACTATTTCCACATAACTGCATCATTTTAAATTATTTTCTCCCCCCAAATTTTCTAATCCTTTCTCCTTTTCACCTGGAGGCACTTGTACAGTGCATCTGTACACTTGTATTGTACATCTGTGACATTAGTGCCATAGAAATCCAACACTGAACAGCCAATCCTATAAAAGCTGTTTTAGTTGCTATGCCATTACTGGAGCTCTGCTTGCTCCAGCACCAAGGACAGGGCACTACTGGGAATACCGAGACTTTTAAGGCTGATCCTATGAGCCGCTGCAGCCTACAGGCTCATAGGTCTGAGCCCTAAATCACTTTAAATCCAAGAACTGCAATTTAATTGGGGTTTTGAGCTGAAAGTGAGAAATAGGGGAGACCCACATTACTAAAAAGGGAGCATGTACGCTCGCTACATCAGTGTTGCTTTCTCTCCTTAGATATTTGCTCATTAAATGTCAATAAATCCCTGATTGGGGTAATAGAAAACAGATCAGCTATCTCCAGAGGATAGACTGCCTCTTTCGACTAGGTATTAAAGAGGGGCAGAGGTTAAACCTTTCCTCTTTCTCTGCTTCACCCCCCAACCCCACTGCATGGGCCTCTAAAAACAGATCTGTTTTTAGCTGGTAACATCTGTGCTTTCACATGCTAGGTATATATTGGCAAGAATGAAATTAATTGCAAACAAAATCAATAAATTAGAAAGCTTTAAATTAAGGACGCAATCCTAACCTGCACTAGAACATGCAGGCCATCTGGCCTGCGCTGTATCCAGCACAGGTTAGGAGGCCGCTGGAGCCTCCATGGGGCAAGGGGATGTTTGTCCCCTTGCTCCAGGGTAAGCCCAGCCGGGCTGATGGGGGCTGCTCAGATCTGAGCACTCTGCCATGGCCCGGATCAGGGCCATGCGGCCTGGGGATGGGGGGTTGGATGCAGCCTAATGGCCACATCCAGGTTTCTTGCCCGGGCCCCCCCCCCCAGACCACCCCGCCCAGGGGAACACCCTCCCTCTGACCTAATCTGTCCCTCCCGCCTTACTCCTTGCCCAGAAAAGCCCCTGTACTGGCTGAACTCAGCCAGCGCAACTCACCCCAGTGCCTGCATTGGCCCAGTGCGCTTCGCACTGAGGCTCATGTGATTTCCAGCACCTGCATGACAGTTCTGGGCTGACACAAATGGCTAGCATTGGCCCAAGGGGGGTGGTGGATTGCGCTGTAAAGCACTGATGGTGAGATGACCTATAATATTTTAAAAGCAAACTATGTCTGCTTTACTTTCCTATAGTATCTCAGGGTGCCATTTCTAACTCCAAGAAGCAGCTGATATTGACTAAGGCATCAAGTCATGATTTGCCTTTTGGCTAAATGTAGTTTTGCTTGAGGAAGCATAAAACAGTGGTTTATTGAAACCCTATCAATCAGCAATTGGGTTCAGTTTGAAGATTACCTGAAGGAGCTTTTATGTTGCACTTTGCTGGGATGTGTACATTGTGCTATTTCATATAGGGACTGTTCCAAACTTTCAGGATTCAATTTCCACTGAAAACCAATTCGTGTAACCAAGTTGGCATGCTGGAAATGTGAATTGAATTAAACTAGGGGATGGCGTTTGGCAAAGTGGTGCAACAGCCATGAGATTAGTCACAACTCACATGTGCCATGCTGTTCTGCCAAATTCCCTGCTGGGCCTCCCCAAGGGCTCAAATGCCCACACTAGGCTAACTAGTTTCCCCTCCAGAGCAGCCTCAGAGATAGGCAAGAGGGAGGGGGTTCAGTCACCCACTGGGCCTCCTCTCTTCCAGCAGCTTTGCTTGGGATCACCAGTTGGCTAGCCTCCTCCAGACTGCCCTCATCACTGGCTTAGTTCCAAACTAGCACCAACAAACCCCACCACCAAACAAAAGGAAGTCAGCTTGCCTAAGCCACAACTGCCTCCTCCACTTGGTGGCTCCAGGGGCATGGCAGCCATACAACAATTCCCAATGGTTAATCCTCACAATAACCTTACCATATCCAGTCCAGCAATCCGTCCATCCTTCAGGCAGGCAGTCCAGCCAGCACTCCATCAGTCAGTCCCAATCCATCCATCAGCACCTACCTGGTGCCCTCCTCCAGCACCTACCCAGATGCTTTACTCCAGCTCCTGCCTCCCACTTTATACAGACGCCAGCCAATCGGTGTCTGTTGCTAGGCAGGGTCTAGCATCAGCCACGCCCATCAGCACCTATGCTAACCTCCCTTCATTGCCAGGGACCTTATCAGCCTACAGCTGTGCTCCCAAGGCTTGCAAAGACCTTGGGGGTTAACCCTATAATCCCTGACTTATCTGGGACAAGGGGCCATTGCTGATACCATTCTCTATCTCCTCAGGGTATCTCCTGCCTTTTCCAATACACATGCCATTGGAGGTGTCTAGGAACAGTGTTTAGTTCAGTGGGGAGACAAGATGGCAGTGATTAGCAATGCCATGTGGATGTGCCATGCAGAGCTTTTTGAGGCTTCAAGGCTTTTAATATCCATTAATAAGTATTTAGCCTTGTTTTATTTGTATGACGATGTTAGGTTTTATCATAAACATTGCAATTCTCTGCATAACTGAGTTTGGGAATCTGGAAGACTTTGAAAAGTGAGAAGGGTCAGTGTTGCTGCTTCTGCTCTTGGGCCCACCAAGCCTCCTGGGAGGGTCTGTATACAGCCTTTGAGCTCCTAGACAACTACTACCAAACCAGTCACTAACCCCACACTAGCACTTCAGCCCGTAGGTGGACCACAGTCGGGTCCTGCAACTACTTATGCCTCTCCCAAGGCAGGCTTCTTGATTTCTGGGGCAACGGGGATACTAGGGAAGTGGGGCTGGGGCCTGGCTCCACATGCCCATAAGGCAGGCCTCAAAGGACATGGTGAAGAAGCAGCGGCAGGATGCAAGGCTGAGGGCTTTGTTTCCACAGCCACTAAAGGAGGTTGCTGAAGCTTGAGGAGGCTGAACCTGCGGAGGAAGAGGCGGAAGCTGCCTGTCAATTGACACAAGCCCCATAGCCTGTGATATGAGAATCTCCCCCTCACCAAATAGATGCTTGGCACTGCCTGCTGCGAGAGTGGTGATGTAGTGGGGGCAGGAATGCCTTGGATCCGTACATCTCACTCATGCACAAACTAACCAAACTCCCAGATCTTCAGTGCTATCAAGATTTCTGACAAATGGTTGGAGTGAAGGGTTATGGAAAAATAAAGGAAAGAATAGAAACCAAACACAATGCTAAATAGGAGGAAAAGCAAAAACATTGATAGCAAGACTTCTGTCCTCCCACCATGCACGTGTATGAATAATATACCCACATCTCAGCCCTCTATTTTTATTCACTAGTTCCCAGCATCACAAAAATCTTCACCTGGTTTCCAAGGAGGGCTATTGGCAGCCAATTTATCTGCTGCCCCAGTGAGGCTTTGTGGTCCTTTCCTAGGATTGTGTAATAAGCAAGCTGAAACCCTGAAGACAACACATTTCAAAGCAAGAAAAGATTTACTTAGGACACCTAATTAGGAATCCTAATCAGGAGTCATCAAGGTCCCCTAATTAGCAGGGTTTGTTCAAACTCATTGGTTTCTCCTTAACGGCCACAGGACATCCAAGTGGTTTTAAATTATGTATCACAGGCTCCTAATCAGTATATTGAGCGTCATAAATTGTTAAAAGGAGCTAATAGCTTGCGTTCCTTGATAGAAAGCGCTGATACTGGAGGCAGGGAACTCATCAAATGAGAGAGCCTTGTTAGGGGGGGAGGGAGAGGGGAGGCTGTGTTTCAGTGTCTCATTTTGTTTTAGTAATTAGCTTTTACTGGATTATCCGATCCAAATCTTTATTCAGTTTACTCTGTCAAATCTCGTTTGCATTTTAAATGGGAAACTGACAAGGGGAGCAATTTATCTCCTGACTAGGTTAAACGTGTTCAACTTGGTGTGGAGCATCTGATGAGAGAACGAGCTAATGGGAAGATACAACGGGCCCTCGTTCACTTCATCATAGAATGTGCTGCACACTTCCACTCATCACTGCATCCCTGAACTGGCTCACCCTTCTGGCATTAATTTCATAAGCCAGAGCTAAGGGTCAATCAGTTACATAAGATCAGGCAATAGTGGTCCTGCAACCAAATGTTGTGTTTCCCTAGCCTGACATTACTCGCCTCCAGCTCAGGCACCCAATTTTCCCACCCACTGTGGTTTTTCCAGTTGCCACCTCAGCATTCTATAGCTTATGAGAGCCTCCAAGTGATGTCAGTCAGCAGCAGGCTACTTTTGGGGGGATATTGCATTTCCTGAGAGTGAATATCACTGGATTCCATAGGGGCTTCCTCAGAATATGCCTGCACCACACTTTTAGGTTTCTCAGCCATTCACTGTAGTTCCAACATTTCAGGTTCTTTATTTAAGGGTGCCATTCTAACCAACTTTCCAGTACTCACATAGCTGTGCCAACGGGGCATGTGCTGCATCCTGCAGTGAAGTACTACTTACAGAGGCCTCCTCAAGGAAAGGGAATGTTCATTCCCTTACCTTGGAGCTGCATTGCCCTTACCCTGATGCTGGAAAGTTGGTTAGGATTGTGTCAGTCTTCCTCCTTCACACAGTCAGTGCATTTCAAATGCATCATGCTGTTCACACTGAAACTCAAAAGTCCTTCTCCTGACCAACCCGAGTATCCCAATGAATGCTGAAGTCTCTGTACAATCCAGACTCTCTTTAACGCTTCAACCCCTCAGGAAGCATTTATGAGCTTTTCTGCATCCTTTAACGGATTTGCAAACCACTACAGTTTGGTAAGAACCTAGAAAACTGTCATCTTTCTTGTTGGTCCTGTTCTTCTGCTAGTATAAGGAATGAGGATTCTTTAAGATCAATCTGACAATGCAAACCTATGCATGTTTACTCAGAAATAAATCCCATGTTGTTCATACTTACTCTGAGGTAAGTATGTATAGGATTGCATTGGGGGGTCCTTGCCTTCACAGGTAGTAACTGGGGGGAAAGTGTTTTTTTTCTGGGGGTTCCTCAATTGTGGAACCTTCTCTTCCCTCCAAAGTCCAAATACTATCTATATCTATCTAAATGCTTGCAAGGCATATGCAAGAAAATAGATATGGTATAGAGCTGAGGAATAAACAACAGGCACATCTGTTGGTCCTATCTAAGAGGAGATGGCTGGGCTATATAAATTGTTCTTGAAGAAGCCTAGAGCAGTGGTTTTACCACTAGGATCCACTTTTTAGAATGACAATCTGTCTGGGACCCACCAGAAGTGATGACATAGCTGGAAGTGCCATCATTGTTATGACAGAACCTGCTGCTTTCCTGAGAATGTGGCTATAAGTTGGGTTATTTTTCAGCCAATAGCAACATGAATCAGAAAGAAAAAAGCCTATTTACAGATTTGACCCAAGTAAAATCACACAGCGCTCCCGCTTCCCAGCATCCCATCTTCCCATATTTTCAGTATGGTTGCTTCTGTTCTGTCAAATTCCCATTCTCCAATCGCATGTCCACAGACTAATTAGCTTCCCTTTTATCCTCACAAAACAAACAGCTCAAAACACCCTAAGCCCAACCAAGGCAACTATTTTAAATGTGGAATCCAATTCTTTTTCACTAAATACCTTTTGCTACTTCTTTCATTGTCAGCCACTCAGAAAAGAACAAGATAATAAAGTTTGTCAGTTCAGAATCCTGTTCTCAACTAGTGCTTTTCAACTAGTGGTTTAAAGATCCAACATTTCATCCAATGCACTCCTGATAGCCGTCTAGGTTCTATAACCAAATAAGGTATATTTAAGAGCCCAATCCTAATGGGCTCCAGCACTAGTGCTGCAGACCAGGGCTGATGCAAGGCATTGCAATTGTGCCATAAAGCACGTTTGTGGCACCCAGAGAGTAAGCAGCACCCATGAGAAGGCCAGCGACACTCTGTTGATGGCACCAATGGTGCCGGCTGCTGTTCTGCCAAATTCCCTGCCGGGTCTCCCCAAGAGCCCTAATGCCCACACTAGGCTAATTAGTTCCCCCTCCAGAGCAGCCTCAGAGATAGGCAAGAGGGAGAGGGTTCAGTCACCCACTGGGCCTCCTCTCTTCCAGCAGCATTGCTTGGGATCACCAGCTGGCCAGGCTTCTCCAGACTGCCCTCATCACTGGCTTAGTTCCAAACTATTCTATCATCAACAAACCCCACCACCAAACAATAGGCAGTCAGCTTGCCCAAGCCACAACTGCTTCCTCCACTTGGTGGCTCCAGGGGCATGGCAGCCATATGACAATTCCCAATGGTTATTCACCACAATAACCTTACCTTCTCCAGTCCTTCAGTCACAGTCCAGCCAGCATTCCATCAGTCAGGTAGTCCAGCCAGCAATCCATCCATCCAGCACCTTCCCAAGTCCCTCATCCAACACCTTCCCAGGGCCTTTACTCAAGCTCCTACCTCCCACTTTATACTGAGGCCAGCCAATCAGTGTCTGTTGCTAGGCAGGGTCTAGCATCAGCCACGCCCATCAGCACCTGTGCTGGCCTCCCTTCATAGCCAGGGGCCTCATCGGCCTACAGCTGTGCTCCTGAGGCTTGCAAAGACCTTGGGGGTTAACCCTGTAATCCCTGGCTAATCTGGAACAAGGGGCCATTGCTGATACAATTCCCTATCTCCTCGGGGTATATCCTGCCTTTTCCAATACAGCTGCTGGTGCTAAAAAGGTGTGCAGGGTGGTGCAGGGGCATAGGGAGGGTGATGGGAAGCGATGCTGGGTGTGGGAAAAGCAGAACTAGGGGATATATTTGGTGCAGACTCGAGAAACCCCATTGCAGAGGCTGGGGCTTTACTTAGGGTAAGGGGATGAATGGACACAGCTGTGGCCATTTTAGCACTGTTGTTTTTCTGGGCACTGGGAAGCTTAGGGGTGGGCTGTAAGCTAGTTAACTTTCATTAGCAAATGATTCAGGGCACAATCCTAACCAGCTTTCCAGCACTAACACAGCTCTGCCAATGGGGCATGTGCTGCATCCTGCAGTGGAGTAGTCATCATGGAGGCCTCCTTAAGGTAAAAGAATATTTGCTCCCTTATTTTGGAGCTGCATTGCCCTTACCCCGGTGCAGGAAAGTTGGTTAGGATTGTGCCCTCAGTATATATCCTTGTTATATTTGGAACACTGCTGCAGTCAGTGCAAAGCAAAATGACAAACGTTTGAAGTAAAGTACCATGTGGTGCAAATATACCTCTTGTCATCAGCATCTATTTGGCTTACAATGTTGGGGGGGGGAATGAACTGCTTCAGCTATTTGAATAGTGCCTTGGAGTTTGCCTTATTGGATATGAGAAGATATGTTTGACATTCAATTCAGCCTAGTTACACCATGTACTAAAGCAGAAGACTCCAAATTATGGCCCAGGGACCACATCTGGCCCACACAAGATTTTATCGAGCCCACAACAACTTGTTTTTGTCAATTTACTGACTAATGTTGATATTTTCACCCATCATTTCTCAATTTAAGCTTGATGTTGTTTCTTTTTCGTTATCACATTTTGTTCTGAATCATATCATGCCAATTACAAAAAAGATCTAAGTAATACTTATTCACTCATTTAAATTTCATTCATTCATTTATAAAACTGATTTTTTTTTTTCAGCCTGCAAAAATGTGTAAAATATATGACGTGGTACTGAAAGTTTTAGAGACCCCTGTACTTAACTATTGGCCTTGGTTTCCAGGTACTGATGATTTGGCACACTTTTAAAAAAAATGCAATATTTTTGTGTGAATTCCTTCTGTTCTAACATCTCTTTGAAGGAACGGTGATGCTGAAGACTTTGAGAAAGGCAGAAAGATTTCTGTGAATGTGACACCACCTTCCCAACCCTTTTTCTCCAAAACAATCTTTTGTGAATAAAACAAGACAAAAGAGATAAATCCCTCTATTAACCCCCCCCCTCTCTCTCTCTCTCTCTCTGTGTGTGTGTGTGTGTGTGTGTGTGTGTGTGTGTGTGTGTGTGTGT
>JAJKFI010000055.1:7093555-7104322 GCA_029204185.1 Lerista edwardsae
TGTGTGTGTGTGTGTGTGTGTGTGTGTGTGTGTGTGTGTGTGTGTGTGTGTGAGAGAGAGAGAGAGAGAGAGAGAGAGAGAGAGAGAGAGTGTGGAAGGTAAGTCTTTTTCATGCTAATGTCACACAATTACCTCTTAACTGCCAAAACAAATGGCAGAAATGTGAAAAGTGACACCAAATCAAAAATGTCACAGGTGATCGATTTGTGTCATCTACCGTCCCCGCTGCTGAGGCTACAGAGAAAGACATGGTGATAACCCAACACTAATATTATATTACAGCCTTCACAGCACCGAGTGCCAAGTGATGAATATGTGTCACTTTGTGTGTCGCTCACTCTCAGGGCCTGGGCGGGCAAGCATGGAAAATGGAGTGTTTAGGATTAATGATATCGAAAATGATAGAGAGGAGATTGAAAATTCCTGCCTTCCTGAACCATGCAGATTGAAATGTACCTCAGAGCTATCTCGGGTTGTCCCCTCCTCCTTCTCCGCCTCCTCCTTCTCCTCTCCCCCACACCCACTTTTAAAGGCCTCCTTTTTCCTCTGCTTTAGCTTCTGAAGTGTTTGGATTGTAAAAAGAAACACAAAGGAAGGATTTGTTTTATCAGTTACCAAAAACCAATGGAAGTTTCCCTGTTTCTCTTTAAAGTCTGCATGTCCAGACATATCAAAAGCAATGCAACAGAAATGCTGATGATCCAGCTTAGTCTAATGATCACGCCAGACCCGGCTGGGTGCTGATACTGACCTGCGATGGGGATCTCTTCTTTCCATGTCGACCCCTCTGTGTCTGTGAGTGGATGCAGAGGGTTGCAAAAGAAAAGGAGGGGGAGCTGGGCAAGTGAGGAGAGGATCTTTTCTTCGAGAGCGGTCTCCAACATTTGTCCACAAGCAGCGAGGATGTCAGAACAACTCCCTCCTGTCTCCAGTTGACAAAATCATGATGCATATTGGGTGGTACACATGTGCTTCTCTCATGCCACCAGGGAATAACCTCAGAAAAGAGGAAATGTACTAGCTCCAAGCCTGCTGGGGAAAGAAAGTGGCTGAGGTGCAAATAAGTTTGCTTCTTCCTCAGTCAACAGGCTCCATTCCTGAAGTATCTGTCATTTTTTAAAAAAAGAATTATCTACTTGTGCTCTGCATTTTGGTGCCAATTAGGGCTCATGAGTAGACTTACTAAGTCTCCCGGTTTGACTGGGATTGTCCCAGTTTGGTGATGGTGTCCCAGTGTCCCGCCCAGTTTTAAATTCTGTCCCGGTTTTCTGGAGCTGCACAGGGCTACACACTGCTGGCTGCAAGAATCTGGTCCATCACTATTGCCACGCGCGACTTACTGGCTGCCCCCGCCGTCTCCTGACTCTTGGCTACAGCCAGCAACTTTCTGAGTTCTGAGGGATGTTCAGGGGTGGAGGAGCTGCTGTGGCTTCCCCCAGGAAAAGGGGAAAATATCCCATTATCCCCAGAAGGCCTCCTGTGTTGTGCTGGATGCCTGCCTGTTCTGGCGCAGTGTAGGATCAGGTTGTCCATTTCTTAACTCTTATTAAACCCCCCCTCCACGCCTGTTGTAACTCCAACTGGTCCCGGTTTCGATTCTAAAAATTATGGTAAGCCTACTCATAAGATCACCTAGGATGTTGCTGTTGTCACATCCCAGGAGCACAGAGCATGGTGGAGACTGGGGGACTAAATCCTATCCAATTTTCCAGCTCTGATGTAGTTGTCCCAATAGGATGTGTGCTGCATTCTGTGGTGGAGGAGGAGTCAGGGAGGCCTCCTCAAGGTAAGGGAACGTTTGTTCACTTACCTTGGGGCTGCATTGCAGCTTCATCAGCACCAGAAACTTGGATAGGATTGGGCCCTGGGTCCTTGTGTCCACCAGTTGCTGGTCAATGGGGAAGGAGACAAATGTGATTTGGAAGCTAAAATGACTTTCAGTATTTCTGAACTTCATTTTTTTAATCAATGTTAAGGTGCAATCCTAGTTAGGCCAGCAAAGTTTGACTGGCCCAAGGGCCACCGTAAAGTGTTTTTGGACCACTCGGAGTCAGTGTGCTGGCCTCTCTAACTCCAAGAATAGTGCAAACATACCTTACGGTGGCCCTTGGGCCCGCCAAACCTTGCTGTGCTGGCCTAACTGTGCCGGCCTAACTCCAGGTTAGGATGGCGCCCTTAGTTTGGTTGTTCAGTCACCATGTGGTCACTCTACATGGAATTGGATTATGGGAGTGGTCCAGCACACATGTGGATCATAGGCCAACAGGAGGGGTGAGGCAGCTTTTCTAACAACTCAAGCCTATTGGGCTTTAATGCTTTAAGCAATGTTAACTGCTGTATGACAATCTCAAAATACATTCTAACAGTGCATGCAGGTGTGGGCTGCCAAAGCACCAGTGGGAAGTCTGGAAGCTTCCCTAAAACTGCCCAGTCAGTTCATGACCAAGGTAAGATTCAAGCCAGAAAAATCTTGATTCACTATTCTGGGTCCAATGCTATCCAAATTTTTAGTGTTAGTGCAGCCCTGCGGTAAGGGAACAAACATTTCCTTACCTTGAGGAGGCCTCCATGATTCCACCCCCATCACATATGTAGCACACATCCCATTGGTATGGCTGCATTAGCACGGAAAAGTAGAACAAGATTGGGTCCTTAGTCTTGTAACCAGGATTCCCCCTAAAAATTCCCCCTAAAAAAAGCCATCCTTTGGCTGCACAGCAGTGTGTTCCCAACATTTGGTGATGATGTCGCCATGTCATTGGCAACTTCTGGTTCCAACCAAGTGCCAGACAGCACAGAGCTTGCTTGAGAGCTGCAAGGTCACACAGTTCAGCAGGAACACTGCTTGTAACAACTATGCTATACCAACTCACACCACTGTAAGGCGCAGCTAAGGAAATAATGGCTTGTTGAACACAGCCAGGAAAATTCCTGACAAGGGCAAACCAGGATTTTCCTAATTCATAGATCAGCCACTTTTCAGCCCAATCCTATACTGCTCTGGAATAGGCAGACTGGCGGGCCTGTGCTGTATCCAACGCAGTGTAGGAGGCATCTGGATCCTGCCTTGGGGTAAGTCCCAGCAACCCCAATAGGGATTCTCGGATCTGCACCAGTGAAATTGCTGGTGCAAATTCAAGAAGCTTGTAAGGCTTCCTTGCTGTGGCCTAGCCTTCAGTCAAGTGGCACAGATGTCCCTTATGGCACTTTTGCAACACTCTCAGGCCAGCACATCTGACATGTGCTGGCCTATGTGGATTGCACCTTTAGCTTCTAAATTACAGCTTTTTAAAGTTTACAATTAACCCAATGTCTAACAATCGTATCTGCTATAGGATAATATTAAGAATATTTTATACTGCTTTTCAACAAAAAGTAATCCACAAAGTAGTTTCCATAGCTAGACAAATAATTGTAGGGTTCCCTGTTCTCAAGGGGCTCACAATAAAAAAAATAAGATGCAAAAGAGACACCAGCCACAGCCCTTGGAAAAGATGCTGTCCTGGGGTGAAGAGGAAAATTGCTCAGATACCCCATTTTTAAACTGTATGGTACAGGCATGCCCCAATATCCATTGGGATTCTGTTCCAGACCCCACCGTGGATACCTGAAATTGTGGATACTGGGGACACCTTTTTAAAAATAGGGGAGCATCAGTGGTTTTGCTGCAACAAAGTAAAAAAAGAGATTCGTTCAATGTTCCCCTGTCTTTTTAACAGGAGTCCCAGTATCCATGGTGTCCGTGGATAACCAAAACTGTGGATACAGAAAAGAGTGGATACCGGGGCATGCCTGTATTTTAATATGTGTTGTTCAACAAGCAAGACCAAAAACAAAAACAAAAACAGGCCAAGATAAACCCACTTAAACACCTTTTAAGTAAATGCTACTCAAAAAGGATTCATCATTCAGACTATACAACTTTATTATCATCTCATGGTCATGCAGTGCAAATATAAAATTATGCCCAAGGGCCTGTCAGCATCATTTTTTTTTCTATAAGCATAGGCTGAAAGCAAAGCCACAGACTGAGCATCAACAGAGAACTCAATTAATTGGATAATAATTACATTTGCTTCATGGGGGGATGACTGCCAAGATAATGGATCTACATGAATTATGGCCCTCTGAGTAACCCTGGTGAGGGACAAGAAGGTGAGTCATCAAAATTGCTAACAGGCAGCCAGAGACAGAGAAATAAATTGAATCCAAAACATTGGAAAACGGGAACCTGTTTGCTTTGTGAAAATGACTGTAGCAAGGCTATCTGATGAACCAGCCTGTTCCTGAAACCAGTTACACTGAAATACTTGGATGAATATTCTGGACCCTCCCAAATGCTACTGCTAGGTGTGGTTTTGTTGTTGCCAAACACTGCATAAAAACATAAAACACCACTTTTTGGGGGTTAAAATATTTGAATAAAACACAAAACACCACATTTTGGTGTTTAAGATATTTTCCACAAATTAAAATAGATTACTTTTCCCGTTACAAATAATACTGCAGCTGCAGCTGCTGACAGTAAATCACCTATCTCAGCTACCTAGTACACTTTTAAAGCATTTAAAATTAATAAAAATGAGAACTTGGAATGAGAATGCAGAATGAAAACACACAACACTGCTATTTGCTATTTTAATCAAGAAATTTTAGAAAAAAATATCACCCAAAAAACATACCCCTAGTCATTTCTTGTGAGATACTTGGTGCTCAGAAATGGATACCGGAGTACAAATACAAGCATACCATGTCTATTACGGTGGGTGCATACCTGTTTCAAATGTAGCTTTTGTTCCTGATATCTGACAGTGAGCATATCTGAGAGAGATTATTTCATGTTCAATGATCCTCTATTTTTAAAGGAAAAAAGAAATATTCTGTTCCAGCCAGTGTTTCATCCCTGTGCTGTACCAAGCATTTGTTCTCAAAAGCTCCCTATGTATTAGTTTTAATTGTTCCATTGATTGTTCTGTACTGTGTCTACTTTTTTATAACTTCCTTTTCTGCTTTGGTAAAGTCTTAGAGCCCAAGCCGATGCATATCTACTCAGAAGTAAGTCCCATTATAGATAATGGGGCTTCCCACGAACCTATGGATAGGATTGCAGCCTTCGGCATTTTAGGGAGTGAAAAGTAGTATAGAATTGTGAATATAAATTTAAAAGTGTGTTCAAAACAAGTGTGTGCACTGTCATTAAGGCAGTATGTGCATATTTTGTACAAAATATCTTATGAGAAATGAAACAACAAAGAACAGCCTTTTTGTTTTGGAGCAATGTCTGAAAGCCTTCAGTTCCCATGTGCCGTGCATGACTCACTCCTATTTATGGCATATAAGGATTTTCCACACAATGCGTAGTTCTTGTCCTAAACATAAAACATTTATAGAAGGCATTGAAACATAAGTAATTACAAGTTTTTGCAAATCCTAGATGAATTTTTTTTAAAAAGGTTTCTGTTCAATTGTGCGAAGTGCATTCACTAGTTACAGTTTTATTTCTCTCTTCTGCACCAATTTTAGTTCGCAAATTAATCCATTTGCCTTGTAAGCATTAATGCAGCAAAGCTGCTTCGTGGCTATGGGAGCGTAAAAGCACTAGGCTTGGGTACATGACAGGAAATGCAGGCTGGAGGGAGAGCATTCCATTGTAGTTATAAACCTAATAAGATGGTAATGATTTGTAACCCAGCAGTACCATAAACCAATTAGGCAGTGTTTCTTTAGAGAACTTATTAAGTGGTATTTTGCTAAATTGGAATGATGTTCTGACCCCCCTTGAAATGGCAGGCAGAGCCAATTTGCACCTAGTATAGCGGCAAATAGCAAGTTGGTCCTTTCAGACCTTGGTTATGCATCATGTGATGGAAGAAAAATGTTTCCCTGTGTGAGTGCTCCCCCCCACATGTTGCTGTCGTGCTGAGGGGCTAAAAGCTGAGGAGCTGGTGCAAATCTAAGGAGACCCATTGGCAATAATTAATAATAATAATTAGTAATAAATTAACATCAATATTAATTAATAATATCAATATTAATAACCTATTGGAAATAATTCGCCTTTCCCCTCCTAAGCCTTCTGATCACCCCCCACCCCTGCTGGATATAGCGCATGCCTTTTTGGCCCGGTTGCATTGGTGCAATGAAGGAAAGAATAGGGTTGTGAAACAGTAAATTTTAAAAGAAAGCTAAGATCCCAATCCTATCCTTTCCATCTCCTGCCAATGCAGCCGTACTGACGAAGCCTACACATGCTGGGAGAAGACTTGGAAGTCTCATTTGGGCAAGGGAACATTTGTCCCCCTTACTTGAGGAGTAGGTTTCTGGCCTGGGATGGGTCTACTCAGATCTGAGTCAGCAATTCCTGAGCCAGGAATGTGGATCAAGGCCTGAAAGGGGGATAGAATTTCAGCAGTGCTGCTAGTTCTTGCTGTGCAAACTTACTGCTGTCAGATAAAATGCTTTAAAAACGGGAATAACGTTTCATTTAAAGTGTGGGTGTGAACTCAGCTTGTACTTTGCAGGCCTAGATCTATGTTTTTGGCTACTCACCACCAGACTATTCAAGTCTGTGAAAGGGAAATGCAGTTCCCATCATGCAACACTTCATCCCATGTATGACTTGGCAAGCCATTAACAAAATAAGGCAGCTTCTGCTAAAAGATGATCACCTCTGTGCTGTCCACCTCAAAAGTTGCTTAAAGAAGACTGTTGGTGGAATTTTCTCTCCCCATTTGAGGTTGGTTTGAGTCAGTCAAAACAGCAGACATCCCTGGTTCTGTTCTTTTGAGTCCTCAAATGTCTTTAACATGCTTCTTTCCATTGTTCATGACAATCCTTGATTTCAAACATCTAAGCTTAAAATGTTTGGGATTTGATATTTTCTGTCAAAACTACTCAATACCCAATTTTGGGGGAAGTTATCATTTTTTGATTACTCAGTTTATCCATCATATTTTGAGTCAGTCAGTTAGTGCCAGGCACTGCCACTTCAGACTTCTATTGTGAGATAAATTATTACGAGGTTTCCTCTTTCTAGCTAGTGTAAAATACAATGGTTGCTTCCAGACCGTGCACTCTTTTTCATTGCCATCCTCTGTTCAGTCTGTTTTTCTGGGGAAACCCAACAGTATTTTCAGACCAATGCAGTCCACTATGTTCTGTCTTGTCCTCTCATGTATTTTTAGACTTGTGGAAGTTGTAATAAAATGCAGGTACAAGTCCAATGTGGACAAGAAAAAAAGTAAGGTTTTGGTGAGCTCCTGGGCCTTTAAATTAAACTCTTCTTTTTTTGCAGGCTCTACCCATTTTATTGCTTCTTATCAGGGATGGGCACTCGAATCATCGCAACTTGACTCGAGTTGCTAAAATGCTGGTATTTGCAACTCATGTTAACTCGAGTCACAGATGTAACTAACTTGGACCTGACTCAACTCTCAGGGCCAGTGACTCAGAAAAGAGTCATGACTCAAATTTGATTTGTCCTGATTATCTTTAGTGTATTGTATGCTTGCTTGCTTACTTATTTGCTTTTTGTCACTTCTATATTGCCCCAAAAGACCTCGTGGGCAATCTGAAAGCCATCCTTCAGACCATGGTGGGAGAAGGGTAGGTGGTTCCAGGAGGCGGGGCTGGGGAGGTTGAGGGAAGGATGGAAGCTTAAGGGTTTTTTTGTTCAAGGACTTGACATTTCTCAAAATGTTTCAGGACTTGAGTCAAAATTACGTGAACTATTCAAGTAGAGTGACTACGGGTGTAAGCTATGACTCGCAAGACAAGTCATATCGAGATGCAGGGTCACTGACTTATGACTTGTGAGACAAGTTTAGTAGCTTTGACACGTCCTTGCATCTTATTTGATCCAAGCATCCTATCTTATGGACTGCTAGGATAACAAATAAAGAAGTGCTGAAGCATATAAACCCAGGGATCACATTGGAAGGTAAAATAACAAAACTCAAACTTACTTTGTCCATGTCATGCGGAAAACATCATTGGAGAAAGACGTTATGCTCTTTAACATAAACACTGTTTTATGTTAAAACAGTGGCAACTGCTTGCCAGAAGTAGTAATCAAGAGGCACCTGTGAGAGAGTGAAGCACCATGCCTCTATCAAGGCCAGCCGTGTGTGCGGCCTATGTGCAAGGTACCACGGACTCACAGGCAGAGGGACAGTACTTAAGCACTTTCTACATTTCACCAGTGCCCTGTATACACACAGACATTATACTCTTTCAGCTGTCAGTGGCAAAAGACGAAGAGGATGCCGAAGAACATGTTGGTTGGATGTAATCAAAGCAGACACTGGCCAAAATTTAAAGCAACCGAGGGCCTAATTCCAGAGATTGCGTACTGCCAACGCAATGTGGTTGTGTTGGCGTTACATCATTAGTGCCAACATGAAAGTCCAACCAGCATTCCCATGTCGGCATTACAGCACATGGGCCAACACATAGCGTTTGCCCAAGAGCGCCAACGGGGAGCCTCCCATGCTCTGGCCAAACTTGGATGGTGCAGGGGAAGTTCTGGGAGGAGGGAGGGTAGGGAGGAGGCATTACTGGGTGGGGATGGGTGGGGTGGGCAGGCCAGCCTGGGGAGGGGGTGTGGTTGGGATGCAGCCGTTAGGCCAGCTCCAAGGCCTTGTCCCCTGGCCATGCAGCCCCAATTCGGGCCACGTGGCTTCCTCAGACCTGCGCTCACGATTTCATGGGTGCAGATCCAGGGAAGCCATTGGGGAGGCTCCTCAGGTCTTCCAAGTTGTGCTGGATACAGCACAGGCCCGCCAGCCTGCCTGCTCTAGCACAGTTTAGGATTGAGCTGTGAAAGAAGTCGTACAAGATTGGAAATCATGGAGAGAGCTGGCTCATGGAATCGCCCAGGGAATCGCCAATTGTCCATACAACCGAATGGATAATTCAATTCAATCCTAGGGATTAAGGGTTGTCATGAAATTGTGGTTTCATGTGAACCTTGTTAGTTGGGAGAGAACTACTCAAGTGTAAATGGCTCAGGTGGGGGTGATTAGTTCATTGAGATAAAGCTAAAAGCCTCGGGGAACAGAACCCTTTGGCTGCTCTCATGGAAGGTTAGCCTCACTATGTGCTGTGGAAGCTGGTTGTAGTTAGTCAGTGAGGTAAAAATCCTAGAAACTGTTCTTTTGTTGTTGTCCTTTCTGGGTTCCTCTCAGTTAAGTTATAAACAGAGGGATTGATTATTGTCATTTTTATATTCAGGTTTTATGGTACAGAGCCTCTGTAGTTTTATTTGTAATTTTTAATATATGTCAATAAAATTGGGTTTTTACTTCTTTTATTTGGCTTTCTTTTAAGAGGGGTTTTTGCCCAGGAGCTCCCTTTGTTGTGTTGAGTCTGGGCTGGTGGCAGCGGCAGCTATACCAGGGGAGGGGAGTTGCACCCCCCCCTCCCCATCATAACAAGGATGAATTGTGACAATGTTATTTTTGTTCCTACAAAGGGAAATTATTAAGGGCCCAATCCTATCCAACTTTTCAGCACTGGTGCAGGTATACCAAAGTGGTATATATGGCATCTTGTGGTGTTGGGGTAGTTATGGAAGCCCCCTCAAGGTAAGGGAATGTCTGCTCTCTTACCTTGAGGCTGCATTGTGTGGGCACTGATGCTGGAAAATTGGACAGGATTGGGCCCTTAATCGTTCTCTTTCATGTTGAATTTTTCTTTGGTAGGATGAATATTTCACCTGTTCATTTTCATGGAACATATATGAGCTGTATTTACTTATAGATGAAACATTCTTAATATAAATGTTGGGTTACTACTGTTCGTGGACAGTGGTATCACCCATTGCTTTATGGCTGAAATTTTTCTCAGAGAACATGAACAAGTTTAAAAAATGACTCAGACTTCAATTTAGCCCGAGATGGCACCATATTATTTACTGTACAGGAGTGACATTGTTCAAAGCTGGGGAGTACAAATTCTAACCCACTCCTGCCAATCCTGCTTTTGATAAATATTGAGCAGGTCTCCCTGTGACATATTAATTATAGCATTATAGATTTCAGAAGAATGAAGTTTAGTATGAGAAAGTTTCACTGCTTGCTTCATTTTAGTCTAAAACACAGTGTGTGTGTGTGTGGGGGGGGAATCCCACACCTGGTCATCAAACTTCAAGTAGGTCATTGTAGAGATTGAAAAAGTGCCAAAGAAGCAACCAAAGTGATGCAAGGATTGGGGCATCTTCTTTCTGAGGCAAGGTTGCACCAGCCCATTTGGGATTGTTTAGATTTTCAAGATGATTAAGGCCATGTAAGTATGATTTTCAGCCCAATCCTAACCAGCGCTGGTACAGTGGAACTGTGGGGCCCACACTGTATCCAGCACTTGCAAGCAGCAGGATGTAGGTCTCCTTGAGGTAAGGGGACATTTGTCTCCTTACCCCATGTAAGGACCCCAGCCTGCTCAATTGGATCTGCATCTCCCAAATGGCCGGCACAAGTCAGAGAAGTCCCACATTGGGCTTTCAAGCCCAGGAGAAGGAATAGGATTTCTATGTGTCAGTGCCACCAATTCTGCCCCCTCCTGGACATGATCCACCCCATTGCCCTCCCCCGCCCTGTTAACTCACTCCCTGCTGTCCACCCCCAGCTCTTGCACTGCCTAGAAAGTGCTTACCTGCTCCTTTGGGTATGTCATCTGGGTCCAGCACCAGCAGAACGGCACAGGCCTCCCCAAAGGTGCAGCTTGTTGCAGTTTCACACCACACACTCCAGAACTAGTGGAAACTGGCAT
>JAJKFI010000055.1:7105828-7121087 GCA_029204185.1 Lerista edwardsae
GGGGGGGGGCATTTAATATATCCAGGATAAGCTTCAGTCAATGCTGGCAACCCTACTTGGCACACATAAAATGAGTGCTGGTCTTCACACAGTGAAAATAATCTGTGTGTCAATCTGGGCCTGTTTGTAGTAGAGTGCTTGCCTGGAAAATGTCATCCACATTCAGCCACAGTCATCCATCAAAGGTTTCCGCAGGCACCCCTTATCTGTTTCCCTTCCCCTCCCCCCCCCCCGCTTGGTATTCAAAATGGCCACTTTAGTTGGCCTCAATGTTAGGCCAGCTCTGAGCTACATACACACCCTTAATGGTATCATTATGGCAGGAGGGCCTGACCAAGACTTCCTTTCCCCTGAGGCGACATGGCAAATGCTGCCCCCTCACCAGATGATGTGCCACCCTTTGCTCCTCCCACTCTCCATTGTTCAAGACTCTCCTCCACATTTCCTCTTCCTTTCTGCCCCATCTTCCAGGCAATGGGACTTAAGTCCAATCATGAAAATACACGTTTTTTACTGACTTATGTACACCCTAATTATGTGTGTCAATTACTCAAGTGTGACTCTTGACTTGGGTCTACTGACTGGAAAAAAAAATCCGCCGAGTTCTGAAGACACATGTATTTTCCCTGTGGGGCTCTTTGGGTCTCGGTCTGGGTGTGTTTGCTTACTTTTTTCCATGCCATGCAAAAAACCTTGTGGGGCGAGCTGGAAGCTGGCATTCAGACTGTCAAGGCAGGAGGCAGGGCTGGGGGGTTAAGGTTTTCACTTTGACTGCACAAGGCTGGACAGAGGAGCCAGAAGGCGGCAGTGGCAGCGTCCACCCAACCTTGTGCCAAAAGAAAAACCTTAACTCTTCCTTGTTAAGTTTGTCTCCACTCCAGCAAATTTTGGGGCAGTACCTAGGGAGAAAAAAACTTTTTTTTCCCCTCAGGAGAGTCCTACTTTTCCATTTTTCAATTGGCAGGTGCTACAAAGGCCATCTTAGCAGATACATTGGAAATATATACATTGGAAGCAGATACATTGTTCTATTCAGATGAATAGAACAAATCAATGTATTCAACTTGAATTCAGTGACACTCCTGCCCTGGAGCAAAACACCAGAACCAGGGGACATCCGCTAAAACTGAGGGTTGGGAGAGTTAAAACAGATAAAAGGAAGTACTTTTTTACTCAGCGGGTAGTTAATCTGTGGAACTCTTTGCCACAGGAGGTGGTGATGGCAGCTGGTCTTGATGCCTTTAAGAGGGGATTGGACGGATTTCTGGAGGAAAGGTCCATCGTGGGCTATAGGCAATGATGGATTGTGCAACCTCCTTACAAAGGTGGTGGGCTACTGGTACCGGGTGCAAGGGAGTGGCAACAATCTTGTTGTCTCATGCCTCCCTGGGGCACCTGGTGGGCCGCTGTGAGATACAGGAGGCTGGACTAGATGGGCCTTTGGCCTGATCCAGCAGGGCTCTTCTTATGTTCTTATGTTCTTATGTGGAGGCTGCTAGCATGCACACTAATTGCTTCCCCAGTCAGGAGGCAATTGGCACCCACGCACCCTCCCAGCCATGGCTGCAAGGGCCCATGGCCCAAGCGTCCTGTCCGTTTCCCGTCAGGAAGTGGCAGGAGCGCATGACACCTGTGTGCTTGCTGCCACGGCCCAGGTGATTTCACTCTGGCTGTGACAGCAAGGGCCCATGCCCTCCCTGCTGCTTCCTGAGTCGAAAAGCTGACATGAGCACCTGGGCACTCACAGCTGCGGCTGAGGTGAAATTGCCCGGGCCACGGCGGTGAAGGCCTGTGTGTGATGTCATGCTGTCACATGACATCACGAGACACCATTACTTCACAAGAAGTGCTCAGGGCACCACAGAGCCCCAGTTCACCTCTGCTTGAATATTCATCTTGAACAGCTGCTTTCTCCTGATTCAGACCACTGACCCACCTAGCTCATTACTGTCTTTTGACTGACACCTGAGGCAGCTGTTCTCCAGGGATTTAGGTCTTTCCTAATCCTGCCTGGAAAGGGCCAGGCTTGAACCTGGGACCTTCTTCGTGTCCAATATGTTGTTTACACTGAACCACAACTTCACTCCTTCCCCCACATTTACAATGGAATTGTAAAGCTCCACTTGGAAGAGCCCGTCTCCCCTCTCTGTGCCACTACGTGCAAGAAGTATTGCTTGTCTCTTTCCTGCAATGGGGTAATTTAATAAGTATGACTGTTGATTATATTAGGAGGTTTGGGAGAGGATCTGCAAGCCATCCTCCCATTGTTCACTTAATAATGCGGAAGCCATGCCTGTAATTGGAAGATAAAGGCAATGATAGAGATCTTATTCTCCGGGATAGATCCTGATTCTCTTTTGGAGGGGATTGGAAAAGAGAGCAGTATAGCATATGCATTGTCAAAGAGAATCACATACCCAGATTCTGTGTTTTCAACAAAACCCACATTCTGGTTATAGGAGATGTGTTTGCTATTCACATCTGATCTCACCCTTCCATCATGGATCATATAATGGCATTTTTGCAATTTGCAACAACCATACAAAGTAGGTTAGATTGGGACATGGTTTCCCCAGGTCATTCACTGAGTGATGTGGCATTTGTTCTCCAGATGCTGATCAGAGATGCCCCTTTAGACATTCTGCTGGTGTGCACCTGGCCACTTGGAATTCTCTTGTAGATTGTGAAGGTGCTTCTTTCGTGCCTGCCAAATTTGAAAGAGGAGAGAGAAAGAAGGTCTTTCATGTAGAAAAATGTATCTCAGAAAACTATGTTCTTCGCAGGCAGTGGAAGCAGAGCTGGCCTTAAGCCAATGTGAACAATGACATCACACTGGGCCCCACACCTTGGGGTTGCTGCAGCTGGTATCTCTATGAACTGTAAGTCAGTGGGGTGAGCAGAGCAGCTTTTCTTGGGCCCTTCCGCCTGCCCCTGCCTCCAAACGGTCCAAAATCGGCTTCCTGGAAGCAGTTGGCAATGATGTTATCATGTCATCAGGAAATAACTATTTCCAGGTGCCACATGCAGCACTACAAATGCTTTTCTTGGGGAGTGGAGACCCTGCTGGGAGGGTGGGGATGGCCCGCAAGAATGTGCCACATTGGGCGCTGCTGCTCCTAGAGGCAGCCCTGGTGGCAAATCTGAAGGTGATGGGCATTGTGGGACTTCAAGCTAATTGCTGTATTTAAAAAAAGTCTCCCTCCCCCCCTCTCTCTTTCACTGTGTGTGTGTGTGTGTGCGCGCGCGCGCGCACGCACACATGTGAATGAGCTGAGTGATTGACAGACTCCCCCAGTTTGGGCTGCCAAGCATCAAAAACATGCATTCGTTTTATCCCCACCTCTTCCAAAACAGCCCTAAAGGCAGTGGCACTAAACATAATGATTGCAGAGACCTCTGTGCAATTTGCTCAGTGCCTAAGGAAAACAGGTTGTGGTTTCACCACTGCAGCTGCTTTCCTGCCCATTCACACATCACAAGCTGATCGAATCCAGCCTTGCCTAAATAGATGGGGCTGAATTAATTCCGACAAGATGCAACCATTTCAGTCCCAGCTTCCCATGTTATTAATTATACATGGAACATTCATGCCAGCACAATAATCGTGGATCACATTGCTTCCCCTGATTGTACACACCAGAGTTTGTTCTCTCATTGCTGATCACCAACAATCACCGCCCCGACACAGCACAATGAATATTGTGTCTACCCCTGAGAATGTATCCCAATGCTTTGCACATATTAGAAATGAGCACTTGGCTGCTATAAAATGCCACATCAGTCAGTCAGGTATATAAATAAAATTTATACATTTGCTTGTGGTGTGGACTATTGACACGTTAAGGAGTCATTTCTAGTGGAGGCAATGGATTTAGATGTCCCACTGTGCACTTTAACAAGAACACTGCCTGTTCCACACTTTTTTTGGAGTGCAATCCTAACCTGGAGTTAGGCCAGCACAGTTAGGCCAGCAAAGTTTGGCTGGGACAAGGGCCACCATAAAGCAGGTTTGGACCACTCTCTGAGTCAGGGAGGATAGTGCACATCTGTGTGCTGGCCTCTCTGAATCCCAGAGTGGTCCAAACATACTTTATGGTGTCCTTGTGCCAGCCAAACTATGCTGGCCTAACTGTGCCAGCCTAACTTCAGGTTAGGAATGCGCCCTGAATCTGTTATTGTTTTTTTTTAAAAAAAATGACAGTACAATTGATCTAGTTCAGTGCTGGTTCCCATACAGTATTCCATGATTTTTACCCTACCTGGGTAATTCAGTAGGACTTGAGTAGAGCCGCAAAAAGTGTGTGGCTTGCATATAGCCTCTATCAAGTTCTGAGCTTTCCTCAGAAGCCCCCCACATGTCCTTGTGTTTATTTGTTCTATGCAACCTGCAAAGAGCTGCCTTTCTCTCAGTGAAAAAGCTGGGACTCTCTGGGTCCATTGCAATTGCAGTTCACATTTCCTCGCTTTGAGATGCAACATGTGTATCTATTATCGTCAAGCAAATGTTAGAGGGCACACCAGATTCCGTCTTGGCTTCTTTAGATACCAATTAGCACATGACGTCCTGCTGCACCATTTGTTTCAGGCCTAAAGATTCCCCACCATCATTTATCAGCCAGTGCTTTGAATAATCAGTCCATTCAGTTTCTCGTTTACATTTTAATCTTGAGTCACGTTCTCCCTTTTTTGCCACAGATTCCTTAATCTCATTACTCCTGGATGTCAGACCAGACTAATCACCTCAGCCATGAAATCAAAGACAACTGTAGTGATGGCTGGGAGGCAAGTCTTCTTTGGAAATGAATTCTTCCAGCAGACAAGCAAAATGTCATCTTTAACAATGGGAGGTGAGGCTCAAGTCTGCTGTGGAAAATCAAGGTATAAAATACCTTGCAGTTGCAGGCAGGTTGCAGTTGCAGGCAGGGCCAGCCCAAGACCTCCTGCAGGTGCTAGAGAGACCATCTACTTCTGTAAAACCCAGCTCATCCAGTCAACTGAGAAGGCCCTTTTACAGGTGGAGGCCCATGGAGGTGGGAGGAGCAGCAGCAAGGAATAGGGCCTTCTCAGCAATGGCACCAACTTTGCGGAATTCCCTCTCACTTAGCTTACAAACTGCTCCATCCAGTGGCGGATCTAGGGGGTGGCAGGGGGGCAAGAGCCCTGGGTGCCATCTTGGGGCCATCGAGGGGGGCGCCAGTGGCCCCCGCAACATTGTGCAGGTAGACCTGGGCTCCGGAGCCCAGGTCTACCCATTGGGACCAGCCACGAGTAGACCTGGGCTCCGTACAAGGGGGCCCAGGTGTACTCGCGCCCATTTCTAATGGGTAGACCAGGGCTCCCTCGAGGGGAGACCAGGTCTACTCACAGCCGTTTCTAATGGGTAGACCCGGGGCTGTTTCTGGTGGGTAGACCTGGGCTCCCATGGGGCGCACTTCTATTGGGTGCCCCGGGCGCCATTTTTACTAGGTCCGCCCCTGGCTCCATCCTTGGAAGCTTTCCTGTGGAGCCTAAAGACATCGTTATTTTGATTAGCCTTCTAAGTCTAGGTCTCTCTTTAATATTGAATACTGGGGAAATTTTTATGTGAGTTAGACTGCTGCTAGTTTTATGATTCCCCCTTGTTGTCTTAGTGTGATTTTTTTTTTTTTTTTACAAAAAAATGCTGCCTTTTCTTTGATAGATTTTTAATGTTTTTACTCCACCTTTATGTTGTCAGCTGCTCCAAATGCCCTTTGGGGAGATGGAGCGGGGTAGAAATCTAGTAAACAAATAAAGAAAATAAAAATAAAAATGCCCCACTGAGCTTGCACAACTACGTTCCACGTGGGTGATACATCAAACATATACACTAGATGAAATTGGCCCTGAGCTCTAACAGTATGAGCTGTACTTAGATATTTTAATTTCCAGAGCAGCTGTTCTCTTGCAGGCCACAAGTTTAGAAATGGCATGCTAGTGGAAGAGGCATGATTCCACCCCTTTATAGCGATAGTATCAATGCGTATGGTCCCTGACACTAACTGAAAACCTAAAAAAACAAATGCCTGTCTATAATTAACCAGAGGATGTAGATTTTCTTATGGATAGTTGGTATCTGTTCCACTTATTAAATACGATTCATATACGTTTCTCAGAAACATATGCCATTATGGTCTGATTGAATTTTGGTGACATGCTTTTGGCTAGTGTGGTGTTTGAGTTTTAAATGGAGTCCCATTACCTTATCTAGCTCTACTGATTTTGTATCTTTCTTAGTCATTTTTATTTTATATTGCATGTTTCTTTTTTCATGAAATGTGTACAAAGATCTATGTTTTGAATGAAAAGTTTTAAAAAGATATTTACTCAAATCCCAGTTATTACACCATTCTTGTCACTGAGACGTTTGTTGTTTTTCTTTTCATGCAATACTGCTTGTTAACACCCAGTCTACAAATCTGCCCATAGCCCATTGACCACTTGACTTCTGGAAAGCTATATTGTTGGGAGATGCAGTGGGCACTGACCAGGCTATGCCCCGAGCAAGCCACTATGGCCAATCTCCTGTCCAAATTTGTCATCTTTTTGGTTTCTGTGGTGCCAAGTTGGCATTCCTGACTTAACCATTATGCATCATAGCCATGATTGGGCAGAAAATTGAAGCCATTTCTCATACAGTTGTGTTAGGCTACCCCTAAATGGCATGACACTGAAGATGCAAAGAAGCAGCATTGATGTTGCATCAGTGTCAGGAAGCTCTGCAGATGATGGCTGTGTTGGCGTTGGATACTGTTGGCTTTGCTGGGAAGGGCTGAGCCAACATTACTGGAAAGGCCACATCAGCTTACTGGGAGGGCTGCACTGGCATGGGTTTGCCTGGATGTGACAGATGTCATGCTGGCATCCCTTGCGAAATTGGCACAGAGCCCAAATAAAACTGAGCTGTTAGAGAACTTGTTTAGCTTTATGGGAGACTCTTCTAATGGTTCACTGATTTAACAGTGCGTCAGAAGAGAAAATGTCTGTGGCCCAAACTGGACCATGTTACAAAAGGTTGGACGAAGCTTCAGTGTTTAAAAGCAAGCAAACTGTGAAGACTAAGGCAATATTGGAATATATTTTATTGAACACATGGAGAGTCCAAAGGGCAGCCCTGAACGAGTGCTAAACAGTCACTTGCTTCTGTAAACATGGAAACTGATACCAGAACATGACCACATGTTAACTCCAAAGACTGCGCTTCTTGTACACAACTGGCCACAATTATCTTACACAATGAAATTGACATATTCGACATATTTTCAAACTGGAAAAAAAAATCTCCCTAATCAAACCTGCCCATTTCATCAGGAATCCAACCTGCTATCATTTTTAGTTTGTTTTGCATTTTGCACTAAACAGGCCCTGTTCTCCAAAATGTTAAATACACAAGTCCATCTGCTTTTAGATTGTTAAAAGCTCTGGAAAAAAAATAGAATTAGACAATCAGGCTGTACAGATTGGCAATACTGACCTTGGATGTAGATCTCTTTAAAAATGACACTATGATGTTTTTCATGTTCTTCTGAAGAGCATTTTCAAATTCTCAAAACTTTGGAAGAATTATTCATTTTACAAACAAGGACTTGGGTGCTGACAACAGACATTGCCACAAACATTTGGATAGGGTTTTTCAGCATCTTTATGAACATTTGAGTTAAGCTGAGGCTTTATTTACTGTGCTCAGTCTGAACCACAATTCAGTTCCTGCAGAATGTCTTTACAGTAAGAATTTAACAGAGTAAAGAACAAACAGTTAAACAAGTCAGAAAATGAACACAAATGATCCCAGTATCAAAACAATTTATGATTACTGAACATTGATGTCAAAAGTCCTTCACAAGGTGAATGTTAATATTAATATACTATTAATATTCATAGCTGTGAATAAAAATTCCTTTCAATAAGTTTTTCCTCCTCCTTGTCTTCCCTGTTTCCTTCTCTTCCTTCTCCCTATTTTTCTCATCATTCTTCAGCTCCCTCACCACCAGCTCCCTTGATCAGCCCCTTATTTTCTATGGCATTGGTTCCCAAACTGCATCATGACACCTGAAAAGGGTACAACTGTGAACTCACGGGGCACCATGGGATGGCCTTGGCAGCTTCTTCTGGTTTTCTTGGTGCCACCATCTTGGACTAGGCAAGAACTTGTGTGATTATTGTGAGATCTCATGCAAGAGATCTCACAAGATCTAAGATGGCAGTGCCCAAGAGAGCAAGAAGAAGAGAGTGCCATGAAAGAAGGGTGCCATGACCATAGCAGGTTTGGGAACCTCTGTGCTATGCCATACTTTCAGTTGCCCCTCCTCCCACAACTTGACAGGAGTAGGCACTACACAGTCTTGAATCTGTTTTGACATATTTTAGTCCATGTACACCAACATTGCTACCATGTAAGGAAAAAAAATAAGATGCATGCATTCTGAAAACTGTGGCACATTTGTTCATGCACGGCAATCTGAAAATGGCCAGAAATGGGAAAACTGCTAATACATCAGACACGTTGGCTCCCCAAACAAGATGACAGAACCCAAAGATTCAATGCCAAATTCAGATGGGAAGAATTTCCCAAGGATCCTTACACTATATCCTTTATCATGCTAGTATTTCACCAACCAGCTTCCAAGAACGGTACATATGTTCTACTTTGACTTTGAAGGAGAAAGCAAGACCTGGAAGCATGGCCGGCCCAAGACCTCCTGATTCCTGAAGCAGTGTGGCAAATGCTGCCTCCAATTACCCAATGATGTGCCTGCCTCTGCTCCGCGCATTCACCAATGTTCTAGCTTAGCGCCGGCCCAACAGAAGCAGTGGTCACTCACACAGCGTCACAAATGTGCTTCACAGCATGTTCGCCACACTTTTAGTTGGAGGTACACAGTACATGTACACATGTACTGCCGGCGATAAGGGCCTTTGAATTGGGCCCTGAATCAGTGCCTCTCCTCGTACTGGCCACTGTTGCCCTTGATTAACTCAACAAAAAATGTGTCCTTTGCAAAGCCGGTACTGTCTCAGGGGCATCGCCAATGAAAGTGTAGCCCAGTGCAGATGGCCAAAATGTTGCCTCAGAAGTGATGTAACAACAGGAAGTGATGTAACAGTTGCATTTTTGTTTTCAGGATTTTTGGCCATAGCTTTTGATAGAGTAAAGGCATTGCACTCAAGTTTGTTTCATTGCATTCTGCATTAAATACATTCCCAAATATATAACATACATGTATTATTCATACATACCAAGATTTCACCATTTTGGTCACTAGTGTCAAGCTCAGTTTGTTGCCCCCCCTAAAGCTTGTAGCCTGGTATAATTGCACGCCCCTGCACTTCTTTCACTATGCCCCCTCACACTGAATGGTTAATCAGATGTGTAGCAATTTTATAAGAGAGGAGAACATGTTCATAATTCACAAACAATGCTGGACCCACATGACCAGTTGCATCAGAAAGGCTTTTGAATTATGATTTCCCCCAAATTAAAGCCTGTTACAAAGATATAGCGATCAACATTTTCTTTATGTGCAGTGGCTGGGTGCATCACCTTATAGTATGTATGTCTGCACATGTCATTTTTTTGTGTGGATTTAAGTTTCAGAAATCTAATCTAGGTCAAGACATTCTCTTCCAAACAGAGGGTGTTCAGACTAGCCTGCTGATTCCAAATACTGTAGTTATAAGATTTTGTTTTGCGCTGCCTTGTGTCAACAACATCCCTTCCGCAGTTCCTTCTTACACTATGTCTGTGATCTTGCTGTTCTGGGTACCTAACGTAGCTTCCCATGAGCATGCAAGGAGTGCTCTTACAAACCCTGACACAGCTGATCTTGCTGCCAACTGTACATGTAACATCTGAAAACCAGAAAACGGATAGCAAAGGCAACATTTAACGTGTGCAACTGCCAATGATTTGTGCAGCAACCAGTGAAGACACACAAGGGGGGGGGAAGAAGCGGATGGAGCAAATCAACAGGCAAGATTGCATATAATTGCATTAAGGGAGTACGTCATTTTGCCTTCACATAAGCAAACAAAGCAATCTCATAAAATCTGAATTGCCCAGTATCAATTCCCTTGCACTGGCTATCATTGTTCATGACAATCCATCATCCCTTCTAAAACAAACATAATCTGTAATTTTCAACTGCTCTGCAGCACCAAGTTCTGACTGCTACATTACCCAGTAAAGTACTGAACAAAATTTAAAAGATACACTGCTTTCCAGTAGCTGTGTGATCATGATTTTATCTGCCTGCTTTCCTTGCTCGAAATTCAGTTCTTCTACACAAATATCTGGCATGCCCCACCACTGCAGTGTATTGATTTCTAATTGCCACCTTACTATGCTGCTTTCTTAAATTCTTCAATATATTCTAATGCATCGATGGCCAACTTGAAAATGGATTCCAGCTGGTCACATGTTGCAATGCTGACTTCCAACTGTTCATCAATATTCCAACATTTTGGTTTATGACGTGGTAATGTCTCTGGGCAAATTCAGCTGTATTGATTCCCCTCCTGCCGTGTATTTTGCTGCTGGGCCATTGCTATCCATTGTAAAAAGTTTGCAGGTCTTGGAATTTTCATGAATGGGTGTGGACTTTTTGGAGGACATGGGAGAGTTGGTAGGGCTCAGTTGCACGGCTGTGGTATCTTGCACTGTATGTTCACTGGTTTCAATTTCAAAGGCTGTGTTCCCAGGTTTGATGAGTCCAATATTGGCCCCTGGCTTGGATTTCCTTGCGCCATGGGCAGGTGGCCTTCGGCTGCAGATACAGCAAGCCCCAAAGAAAGTGAATGCCACCACCAAAAGGATGGGACCAATGACAATGGAAGGGTTGCTGACAGGCAGGAATGTCCCAAAAGCAAATGCTCCCACCAGGGTGATGTTGATCCCTGCAAGCATGATGCACAGTCCACAGGCACAGCACAGAGCTGGGGAAGGAAGCCCCTGTGGCCTTGTCTTTTTCTTGCTTGGTTTTTGGGCCAAAGCAGAATTACTCTTTTCACCAAACATAATGCGCAGTGTCTTCAAGGCAGTCCTGCACTTCACGGAACATACATACAGTAGTACCCACAAGATGGTTGCTGCTATGAGTTTCTATGAAACAAGAAAAAGCAGAAAGGCACATAAACCAACATGTTCAGTCATTCATTCAGACATGATGATGATGATGCGTATTTACGCATTGCTTTTCTGCAGTAAGTTCACAAAGTGATATCTCAAATTATGACTGTATTTAAAAGGATCAGGTTTTCTACTCTATTCTTTAAACAATTTAAAGCTAGCACAGTGGTTCCCAAACTGCGCGTCGCAACCCATTTTTTGGGGGGGGAAGCTGCCCAAATAGGGGGAAAAATTCAGAACTAGTTTCCCCTGTTTTGATGCAACCAGAAAAAGAGCTATTCTCCAAACAGGAAGAAAGAATGGTGAAGGAGCTTATGTGAGTTGTAGTCTTTGTAAGGGCTGCTGCTATGGAAGCACTTTACTGTGTTCCTCACAAAGCCTACAATTCCCATGAGCACCTTTATCTGCCACAAAGGTTCACCATGACTTTGTTGTCCATTTCCCCAGCAGAGTTGTTGATTATCCAGGGGCATAGGGGTTCAATACACACTTTCTTGGGAATAAGCCTCATTAAACACCAAGGGACTTACTTCTTAGATATACTGAAGAGTGTGCTGTAGGAAGGCTTTGCACATTTCCTGGCACTTGGTAACGCTATGGGGTGGGGAGGGAGAAAGCTGGGAGTTTGTGTGCTTTGATTTCCTAAATCTCTTTCTTGTCTTATGGGCACTTCTTCCATCTTCTATATTTTGTTTGTCCTACCTTTTGGACGTGGTGTATCTGCCATCATAATGTGATAGAACCATCTCCAGGTTATATTTGGATATGGATAAACATAATCCTTTAATTCAATTCAGCTGTATCTTCCCACCCCCATGGCATTGCCATCCAATAAAGCCATGGCACTTCATTAAAGAAAGCATGATTGCTTGCTTGAAGGCAAGCAGAAAGATGCTGTTGCAGAAGTCACCAAAAAATGCATCCACACAGCAAAAATGTTTGTTATTATTTTGTTTATACCCCACCTACAACAAAGTGACCCCAGTGAATGCCAGTTTAGTGGCATTCCTGGGGGGGGGTTGGCACCTGGGGGCACACCTCCAGGGGTGTCATCCCACAGTCCTCATAAGGCCTTCTAAGGCCTTCCAGAGGCCAAAAATGTCACTTCCAGTTTTCGGATGGGAAGGGAAAAATTTGTTCTCACCTGCTTCACAGTAGAACTAGGTCCAATGGGTACAACCTGCAAGAGAAGAAATTCTGGTTGGACATCAGGAAGAATTTCTGGACAATAAGGGCAGTTTGACAGTGGAACAGATTGCTGAGGGAGATGGTGGATTCTCCCACACTGAAGACCTTTAAGCAGAGGCTCAACAGGCACCTGCTAGAGATGCTCTAGGAGGTTTTCCTGCTATAGGCAGGAGATTCAACTAGATGACCTTGTAGGTACCTCCCAACTCTATGATTCTATGCTACCCAAGGATGTTGGATAGCTGGATGCGCCATGTCGTCACAGACTTGAAGCCATGGAATTACTAAAATGGCTGACTCAGATCAGCGCCGCGAAGGAGGAGGATTGCCGCCGGAGGGTCTCTCTCGCTCGCACGGCGCGCGTGTAAAAGTTAATTTCAACGTCTTTAAGCATGCCTGCGTGTTCTGCATACGGGTGTGCGAATCGCTGGACGAAAAATGGGATTTAATTTCCGCGGAAAGATTCATGTATTCACATTACATCGGCTCAATAAAACGACGGGTAATATTTTCGAAATTCTGAACATTAACAGACATTTTTTTAATGGGGCATGGCCGTTTTATTCCTGCTTGTGTAGATTTCAAAAAATAAGTCTGTCAAAACAGTGCAATCTGAGTTAAAATAGACAGCATTTCGTCCGGTGTGTTCAGTAATATAATTACGCGGAATTAAACCTTGGAATTGCATATTAACTCATAATATGGTTACCAATGACGTTTCGCCACAATCACACGTTATTTTGGTAAGTTTTTACTTCAGGAGTAAACGATTAAGCGCTAAACATCATGCGAAAACCCATTGGAAATCATTGGAATGAGCAATGTTTTGGACATACTGTCATGGCCGCTAAGCCCGCTCACTGGAGTCAATGTGTTTCCATTCATTCTGAAGGGAGGGCCTAGGCCTGATGCTACCCCTTCCACCTGGCGCCCTGAGGAATTTGCCCCCCAACCCACCTATGTACATTTCTGTGCCAGTTGGGAAACAATTCAATTACTCATATCAGTCCATAGGAAGAGATGGTTTGTGCCTTTGATGGCTTCTGCAAGTAATTTCAAGTTTGCCTGATCACCCCCCCCCCTTCCCCCATCCACATGAGTTTCAGCTCTAAAGTATGACGTGCCATTATATCCATTCAAAAGAAGACAAACATTATTCTAGCAACTTAGAAGAACTCCAAATAATGTCACTTTTGAATACTAAAGGTTGAAAGGGGTTGCAGCCAAAAATCTCAGCAATAATTGTTTGAGTTTAATTTTCCTTCACTGACAAAGCCAACTCGTGAGGCGTGATATTTGAATATGAGTAATTGTAGAATAATATTTAAAACACTGCAGAGAGATGAATAATTGTACAGTTTGTCAAGAACATCTTTGATGCTACCTACACAATCACAAAATGTTGACATACTGTGAACTTTTCAAAGCGCATTTGTTCCCAAGGTTCATGCCAAGTAAAATTAGTAATTAAAAAGTGTGACTGCTACTTATTCCCGCAAAGAACCATTCCAACAGGAGACAGAAAGTGAGGCACCATTTGGCAAAGAAGAAAAGAGCAAGGAACAGTAAACTAACTGAAGAAGATCGGCAGTTGAGATATACTCCATGAGTTTCCTATTGAAAAACAGGGCAATAACATTAACATCCTGGTGCTGGAAAGCCAAGATTGGTAGCAGTTTTCTGTTGAAGATATTTGCCACTAATGAAGGAGCCCTATGAATACCCTCCATCAAATGGACCTGGTGTAGCACAGTAGCCAAGAGATGAGCATCGCAATCCTAGCTGCCCCCCCCCCGGATGATGCACCGCATCCTATGGGAGGGGACAATCTTGGAGGTGTCTTCCAGGTAAGGGAACATTTGTTCCCTTGCCTAGGGATAAGCCTCCCCTGCTGTGATGGTTCTACTCAGACCTGTGCCAGCAATTTTGAAGATCAATAACAGTCCAAAAGTTCTTCTCAAACACATTTTATTCAATGACTTCCTGAAATCACAAACAAAACCCTAGACAAAGTACAAGGCAGTAGAAAGAAAAGATCTGTTCCAGCCTACAACCAATTCAGCCATTCATCCAATTCTGAGAACACTTGAGAAATCTCATCCACTCACTGTTGAGAAGGTAATGACATCTAGAATGACTTCCTGGAGAAATATCTTACTGGAGAAGCCAGTAAGGGTGGGTTGGAGGCAACAAAACAGTGCAGAGCAGGCATTGGCTTTGAGCATGAGGAATGTTGAAATGCAATTGCAACAGCCTAGCCAAAAATAAGTGCCACCCCTTCCTGCTGCTGCAGCCGCATGGCTATCACTGCACCCAAACAGTGACTGCATTCCACTGAAGTCACCTGAATGAGTCGCATTGGCTATTTGCAGCAATCTTCAGAATTAATACATATCACACATTAGCACATGGCATTCATTCAAACACTGAAGGTTTGTTTCTACTTAAAAGACCTTCGCATTCAGGTTCTCAAGGGTGGTTTCTCCAGCAGCCCAGTCCTATTGGTTTGCTGCATCAGTAGAATGCAGGCCAAAAGAATTGCTAGGCAAGCCCCTTGAGCAGGAGTTCTCAAACTATGGCCCGTGGGCCGGGTCCGGCCTGCCAAGATCATTTATCCAGCCCGCCTGTAATTCAGAGCCAAAATGGAGTGCCTGGCTGATTGCCCCCCCCCGCTGCAGCCACGGCACACTTCAAAATGGCTGGTGCAGCTTTAAATCTCCCTCACAGGCCTGCAGAGAGGCATGCAAAAAAGTTGATGCAGGCATGCTTTCGAAGGCTGGTGCGATTTTGCACGCTCGTCCAATCAGGCTGGTATTTCCTTGGAGGGCTGCACATCCCTGGAAGTCGAGGTAAGGGGGTTGCCTTTTCATGTGCCTGCGTGTCTCTCTCTCTCTCTCTCTCTCTCTCTCTCTCTCTCTCTCTCTCTCT
>JAJKFI010000055.1:7121097-7141708 GCA_029204185.1 Lerista edwardsae
TCTCTCTCTCTCTCTCTCTCTCTCTCTCTCTCTCTCTCTCTCTCTCTCTCTCTGTGTGTGTGTGTGTGTGTGTGTGTGTGTCTTGGACTTCGCTTGGGGAAGGAAGGAGGGGGAGACCAAGAAAGAAACGTGCGAGTGCGGGGGGCGGGGAGAAATGCAGGGAGGAAATGGATGGGACAGAAATCTCTTCAGATGTGCACAACCGAGAGCGGCTGCAAGGGGTCAGGTTTGTGGCGAAGGAGCTGCCCCCTCTCGACGCATGCACGCATGCCTCATATATTTTTTTCAAACTATAGTCTGGCCCCTCAATAGTCTGAGGGACAGTGAACTGGCCCCCTGTTTAAAAAGTTTGAGGACCGCTGTCCTTGAACATTCCATATATTCTGCTGGCACTGACTGCTGTAAAGCAGCCGTAAAGTGCACTCCGACAGCATGCCAGAGGATCTAAAGAGACCAGCTGGGGCAGGTAAACACGTACCTGGGCGGGGAGGGGATTGAACATGCCTGGATGGAGGCAGGAGGGGATTGAATGGCGAAGGGTCCAAATTGACCCACAGTGGCTGTGGGGGCTTACCCCAGGGCAAGGGAACAAATGTCCCCTTACCCAAGGAGCCTTCCAGGGCCAAAACTCCTCCATAGGCTATATTGGAAGCTGCACCAGCATCACCACCCAGGGATTGGATTGGACCATACATTTGGGAAATGTAATCTGCAAATGATTATAGTGCTCGGTACATGTACAGTATATGAGGACTTGTCAGTAATGTCACACATTTACAGCGCTTGCCATAAATTGTCATCCTTATAGCCATGAGAGGTAGGCAGCCAGGACAATTATCCCAACTGGATGGTAGTGGTGGCCTGAGAGCATGATGTGTTTGCAGCCAAGATGTAAACTAAGCCAAGATGTGATCCAAGGGTTTCCCAGTCACAGCACAAGTTTCCAGGAAATGCATTACAGCAGCTACTTGATTAGATGACTTGCAAAGCGATCACCATTCTCCATACCAAGTGATGAGACACACAGCTACTTTTGCCACCCTCCTTTGCTGCTAAGGTTAGGAAGGGGCCATCGTTCAGTGGAAGACCATCTGCTAGGCCTGCATTAAGTCCCAGATTCGATTCCCTCCTTCCCCAGGGCTAGGAGGATACCTGCCCAAAATTCCAGACAACTCCTGCCAGTCAATGTAGAGACTTCTGAGCTACACAGACCAATAATCTGACTCTCTAGAAGGCAGTTCCATTCATAGTTCAGCACCAACATTAATGAAATGCAGAACAATCTGGGAAATCATTTTTTACAGGCTCCGCACTGGACAGATATCTCAATCTCCTCTCACTGCACCATATGAGATGTGCTAATTCTAAGCACTTAATCAAAGTCTGATATTGAATTTCCCAATGTACGTATAATTGAAGGTACTTTAGATTTCTTCCATTTGTGGTCTGTTAGAACTCTCTCAGCCATAATAAAATGAAATGCCATTCCCTCAACTTCAACCTTCTCCGCCAAGCAGCTATTAGCTGCGAAGGACAAAAAAGACAGGTGCCCATATTGTTCCTCTAATCTTCTGAATAGTGGGTTCTGCCAGGTCCCAGATCTTCTCACTTGCAACTGTGTGTGTATCTGATGGCTCATGTATAATCATAAGAACATAAGAAGAGCCCTGCTGGATCAGGCCAAAGGCCCATCTAGTCCAGCTTCCTGTATCTCACAGCGGCCCACCAGGCGCCCCAGGGAGGCATGAAACAACAAGATGCTTGCATCCTGTTGCCACTCCCTTGCACCCGGTACCAGTAGCCCAACACCTTTGTAAGGAGGTTGCACAATCCATCATTGCCTATAGCCCACGATGGACCTTTCCTCCAGAAATCTGTCCAATCCCCTCTTAAAGGCATCAAGACCAGATGCCATCACCACCTCCTGTGGCAAGGAGTTCCACAGATTAACTACCCGGTGGGTAAAAAAGTACTTCCTTTTATCTGTTTTAACTCGCCCAACCCTCAGCTTTAGTGGATGCCCCCTGGTTCTGGTGTTTTGAGAGAGGGAAAAGAACATCCCTCTATCGACTTTATCCCTTCCATGCATAATTTTGTATGTCTCAATCATGTCCCCCCTCAGGCGCCTTTTTTCTAGACTGAAGAGCCCCAAACGCTGCAGTCTTTCTTCATAAGGGAGGTGCCCCAGCCCCGTAATCATTTTTGTCGCTCTCTTCTGCACCTTTTCCAACTCCACTATGTCCTTTTTGAGATGCGGCGACCAGAACTGGACACAATATTCCAGGT
Organism: Lerista edwardsae; assembly: GCA_029204185.1. NCBI lineage: Eukaryota > Metazoa > Chordata > Lepidosauria > Squamata > Scincidae > Lerista > Lerista edwardsae. The sequence continues at coordinate 7,123,384 of JAJKFI010000055.1, forward strand.
GTGGCCTTACCATCGATTTGTACAATGGCATGATAATATTGGCTGTTTTATTCTCAACCCCTTTTTTAATGACCCCAAGCATGGAATTGGCCTTCTTAATTGCTGACGCACACTGGGTCGATACCTTCATTGAATTGTCCACCAGCACCCCGAGATCTCTCTCCTGAGCTGTCACAGACAGCTCAGAACCCATTAGCCTATAGGTAAAGTTTTGGTTTTTTGCCCCAACGTGCATCACTTTACATTTGTCTATGTTGAAACGCATCTGCCATTTGGCTGCCCATTCCCCCAACTTGGAGAGATCCTTCTGGAGCTCTTCACAATCCTTTCTGGTTTTTACCACCTGGAAAAGTTTTGTGTCATCCGCAAACTTGGCCACCTCACTGCTTATCCCTGTCTCCAGGTCATTTATGAATAAGTTGAAAAGCACGGGCCCCAAGACAGATCCCTGGGGCACTCCGCTTTTCACCTCTCTCCATTGTGAAAATTGCCCATTGACCCCCACTCTCTGTTTCCTGGCCCTCAACCAATTCTGGATCCATAAGAGGACCTGCCCTCTTATTCCCTGACTGTGAAGTTTCTTCAGCAGTCTTTGGTGGGGGACCGTGTCAAATGCCTTCTGAAAATCCAGGTATATGATATCCACAGGTTCACCCACATCCACGTGCCTGTTGACCTTTTCAAAGAATTCCAAAAGGTTTGTGAGGCAAGACTTACCCTTACAGAAGCCATGCTGACTTTCCTTTAGCAGTACTTGTTCCTCTACGTGTTTTAGGATTTTATCTTTGATGAGGCTTTCCACCATCTTACCCAGAACAGACGTTAGGCTGACAGGCCTGTAGTTTCCAGGGTCCCCCCTCCTCCCTTTTTTAAAGATTGGCGTGACATTGGCTATCCTCCAATCCTCTGGTACCGTGGCCGTTTGAAGGGACAAGTTGCATACTCTAGTTAAGAGGTCAGCAACTTCGTTCTTTAGTTCCTTAATTACTCTTGGGTGTATACCATCTGGGCCTGGTGACTTATTTATATGTAGTTTATCAATTTGATCAATTGCTTTGATCAATTGCTTTTATCAATTTGATCTAATTGCTTTGATCAATTGCTTCCACTTCCTCATATTCCTCCCCAAAATGCTTCCACCTCCCCAAAATGCCAGTTTGCATTCCAGGAATGTCATTTTATTATGTCACAATGACTGCACTTCCAGTCTGATGATGTCACTTCTGGCAATGACATCATTTCCAGGTTAATGACATTACTTCCAGTGGGTCCCAACATGAGTGTTGTTCTAAAAAGTGGGTCCTGATCTAAAAAGTTCTAGACTATATGCATGGATATTCATCCTGCAAAATCAGTTCTCAAATGTTTTTTCCCCTGTTTGTCAATCTCTGGCTCAGAATGGGGCTATGTTCAAAATGCAGGCTTGGTTCTCAATAGCTGGAACCACCAGCTGTGAGCTTGGAGAGCTGGTTTAGCCCCATCCTAAGTGCATCCTTCCAGTTTTGCCCATCTATGTGAATGTGTGCATTTCATTCCCATAGGGGAGAAGTAAGCACCATGCTTGAGGACACTGGGCAACGTGTGCTTTCCAGCCATGATACTGGGAGGGCCAGTCATCACCAATGGGAAATCATCACCACAGGCATCATAGAGAGGGGGGATTTTGCTAGTTGTTAAACACTCCTGTATCCTTAACAAGCAAAAGTATGTGTAGCTCGATCCACATAAAGGTCAGCAGCATATGGAGTCTAGTCCAGCTGCATTTTACCCAAAGGACCTCTAGCCTTAATGTTCAATGTGACCTTCTTACTTGTGCTCAAAGCCAGAAGGAAAGCAACTAACAGAAGATTGGAGCACAGGCGGGAGTTGCTTGCCATACTGATGCTCTAGCGGTGCTGATGCAGTAGGAAATCTTGTCCTACTGAACTCCATGGCTCCATGGCTGAAGTTTTCATCAGACCCCAGAGAGCACCCAACTATTTGTCCACTTTCCACCCATTTTTTACATTTAAACCAATGCAAGAGCCTGGAAGGTCGAGGGTGATAAAAATTATGTCATTACATCACCCCTAAACCAAACTTGCTGGCGCAAACCTGAGCAGCCCATATTGAGCTGACTGGTCCAGGGACAGGAGTTAGGATCTGGCATAAGTGCTGGATCCTGTCTCCACTGAGCCAGCCTGCTCGTGGCCTGCCCTCCTCCCTGAAACGCAGCCGTCCCCACACCCTCCCCAAGCTCCGGTGCCAGCTGAACTCAGCCAGCCTTACCTGCTGCAGGAAGGTTGACATGCATCCTAGCACTGGCCTAGGCTGCTGTAGAATATATGGATCTAATGGTTACTGACCTGTATAGTGATAGAAGGGTGAATGAAAGTATTCCTGATTTTAAACAGGTATCCATTGGAGAGCCATGCCCCAGCAAGAGGCTATATGGAATCATGACATGGAAGAAGAGGTCCACCAATCAAGAATGCAAGACAGACGTCTCGTTGGACTGGGAGCCCTTGCTGAGCATAAATACCAACAGGGCTTCTCTGTATCTTTCAGCCCAATGCTAACTTGATAGAAGAGATTGCACTGGGGCCTTCATCACATGCTTTTTGCTGCGCAACATTGGAATTGAGATGTTCCTTCTCTGGAGTTCTATGAATTGGTGGCATTCTGATGTATCCATCATGGAACTCAAGGCAGTGTACATGGGTTACAAGTAGTCTCCCATCCAAGAACTGACTAACGCCAGACCTACTTAGCTTCAGCAAGATGACTGCAACATGTGCCCTCCGCTCCGATCATGTTCTGGCACATGCATTTTGAGTTTCTGCATGAGGATGTTTGGCATTCAGTCACAGAAAGAACCATTCAAGCAAGAGAGTGAGAAACTGTGAATGGATTATAGGTCTTTGCTACCACTAAAAATACACTACGATTAGTTCTAATTACAGGTTTTTATGGCTGTCGTACCATGCACAGTTACTTGGAAATAAGAATCATTGAATACAGTAAAATGTACTGTACTGCTAAGAAAACATGTATAGAATCACACTGTAAAGCCTGATAATAAGACATAATAAAATAGAACATGTTTTAATGGAACATGCTCTGAGGATAGCATGAATCCTTTAAGCTCTGCATTTAAACATGATCCTGGACCATGATCCTGGACCAGCAATATGTCACTCATGGGCAGATAAATATAATGCCTCAGGGCATTGGGAAACCTGCCTGAATTGTGGGACTCATTTCTTTTATGAATACCTATCAGTATAAATGCACTTAAAGGGTTTAAATGAAAGCATTTTCAGTTATATGCAATTTAGGAGGTATTCAAAACTCTCAATGAACACAGTCCAGTGTTCCCATTAACTTTACCAAGCTTTAGAGTATTGTATTTGTTTTATCAGTTGCTAAAGGTAAAGGTTTCCCCACAACCAAATGGTCTAGTCATGACCGACTGTAGGGGGCGGTGCTCATCTCCGTTTCAAAGCCTGTAGAGCCGGCGTTTTTGTCCGATCATGTGGCCAGCATGACTCTACGCCATAGCGCACGGAACGCCATTACCTTCCCACCGAAGTGGTCCCTATTTATCTACTTGCATTTTTAGGTGCTTTCAAACTGCTAGGTTGGCAGGAGCTGGGACAAGCAACGGGAGCTCACTCCGTCACGCAGTCTCGAACTCCCCACCTTGCGGTCGAAAGCCCAGCAACAGCGGATTAACTCGCTGCGCCACCACGTCCCAAGCAGCCTTCTAATTCTTGTACACTTGCAGAAATGTACACCCCTAGTTATGGATCTCACTCATGGGGGAAGGATCCCATGCCCAGAATGTTATGGGAATTTGCTCAGGGATTGTATAAATGAAGTCAGTGACTGAGTACACATTACCTGCAGCCTGTTGTATGAATGGGCCAGGCATACACATTGGTTCCTGGTGAATCAATGAACTGAAATCTCTAGAATAGCAGACTTTTGATTCTTTCTGGGACATAAAAGTACTCAGTGTGGGGAGAGAGGGGAGATGATTTCCTTTAATCCATGTCATGGAGGGCAAAAGAAGAAAGGTGCCCATTGCCTTTGTGGGTTTTCCCAGACTCGTGTTGAAAGAAACCAACAAAACTGCAAAGAAAAGACAGTGTATTGAAAAGGGACTTTTGAGGATATAAAAATGGATACTTACCACAGCACTATCAGATATTTCAGGGTTTCGTGATTCAAAAGCAAATCCCCCAACTTTTAATTGCAGGAAATCATTCCCTGCTTTAACTTCCCTGAAATCTAGGCTGAAAGAATTCTTCCATAATTCCCTTGGCTGGGAAAAAAAAAGGAACTGGATTCATAATACACTGCAGTTAGGAAGGGTGTGTGTGTGAGTGAGTGAGTGAGTGAGAGAGCGAGAGAGACCATCTTGGTCTCAATGGGGAGAATATCAGTCATTGCTTATTGACGAGTAAATTAGTTGGCGACAACTGGAAGAGGACTCTGACGCTGAAGCATTATTGAGAAAAGCAAACCATCTGCAGAGAATCGGCTGACTTTCTATCCAGCGGCTCCACTCTTATCTCCAACACGTCCTCGTCATTATTATCAACGTCCTCTGAGTAGCGTCTAAAATACCCGACAGAACTGAGTGCAAGTTGTTCCACCCAACCTCTAGATTTACTCTCTTTTGCTATGCTAAATACTGAGAAAGCAAGTATTCTTCCCCCCCACACACACCCCAGAAATGGTAGTACTGGCAATCTCTGCAGTAGGCTGAACTCCAGTAATAATTCGATCACAACATAGCAATCGTTTTTAAAAACGAACCGTTTACCTGGATTTCAGTCACATTTCAAAGGTGATGGCAAGACGTTAGCTTCTAGAAGCCGTTTTCTTTCCTGTTTAGCAAAACACCTCAGAGGACAGATGGTTCAGGACAGGCTGGGTGCCAGGGATCTCACAAGCCCCCAAAGCATCCACGGTGCCCTGTGAGGTGGAAACTACACCTGACCGCGACCATCACAACCTGAAGAAACTTGGACGGCACTGAGGCATCCTTGATGTCTTGAGCGCTCTGGGTAGGGAGGATATCCTTGGAGCCGGTTGCTCGGATCTTCTGGAGCGGCAGCAGGTTCTGATAAAGGCTCGGCTGGTACTTGGTTGGGGTCACCTCCCATCCCTCCCAGAATGGCATGCTGTATCCTACGAAGAGATCCATTCGCCTGCAACATGTTTGCCCTCTCGTCCAACCACTGCATCCATCCACACAGCCAGGAGCTCGGCTGTCTCCAAAGCTTGCTACGGCTCTGCCAGGGTTTCACAACAGCTCTCCACTTCCAGCTGCCAATCTCCCAGCATCAACCAGACCGAGGGCAGGACTCCCTTCCGTGCACCCTGACGCTGTTCACTGCTATGGTGCTGAAAATAGCAACGATTTTCCCAACTTAGCTGCTGTACAGGCTTTCAACTGCAGGGGCAGTGTGACTCTGATTTTTCAATCAACTGAACTCAATCCCCTCACCCACCCACCCACCCACACACTCCTTTTCCACCTAGTGAAATCGTCAAATAAGAAGGCAATCGCTACAGGCACAATCCCACAAACAGCAGCGGCTAAGTTTGAAAAACGCTGCTTCCTTGAATTTCTCCGTGGATCTGCATTAACATGCCTTTCTAATTAAGGAGAATGAAGATTACTGCTTACCACCTGTTCCTTCCTCGTTTACTTGTTTCTTTGTAAAAGTGTGTTCTCTGACAGTTGAATCCCACCCACGCCTATGCGCAACAATCCTCTTCTCTCATTCTGCGTTAAGATGTCAGACACAAGAATGAAAACGACAGGGCATTCATTGAAGACGTTTCTCCCTTTACTTTCAAAGGCTATAACATCTCCCTAAATCTTCCTAAAACTGGAAATATTAAGGCAAAAAGGCAGCAATTAGTTATAAGGGGGAACACATGCAAGAATAAAAAGATCACACAAAACATTGCTATACAGACATGCCCTGGTATCCACTGGGATTCTGTTCTGGACCCCACCATGGATACCTGAAACCGTGGATACTGGGGATGCCGTTTTAAAGATAGGGAGACCATCAGTGGTTTTGCTGCAACGAGGTTAAAAGTTTTGTTTAATGTTCCCCTATCTTTTTAATAAGCACCCGAGTATCCATGGTAACTGTGGATAACTGAAACCATGGATACCGAATCAGTGGATTCTGGGGCACACCTGTACTGTACTAAGAGAAATTAGGGGATGCTAGAGGACGTCACTGAGAAGGTTGTCAAATCCATCAGCTTCTCAGTCCGTTTAGGTAACTGTTTGCATTTTACGGAGGGGGCATTGGCCTGGTCTCCACTTGCAGTAGAATAGGGTAGTAAAATTAGGAGGCATATAGTAGTTTGCACCACTTCAAAGTGTAGCTGGGGGAGCCATTTTTTTTTTAACGCTTCCTCATATCAAAACTCCATGCCAGCATATTAGGGAAAAAACACCCATCTCCCTTCTGTGAGATTCTGCCCCCCCCTCCAAAATGGGAAAAATTCAAAAAATGTGGTCCTCACCTGCTGTCTGATACAATCCATTTTTATACAGCCTCAGGACTCATCCTGATGCATATGTGATCAAGACTATTGCTGATGGTGCTTAGTTCTACTGCACTGTTCTAGTGTATGAGGCTTTTTAGATAATGGGTTTATAAACACAGCAAAGCGACAATTTTTGCTTGTTTATTGTTCAAGACCCTGATATTTTCCCTTAAAAAGGGATTTCTGTTTAAGGAATGGCCTAGTTACACACTGAAATATATCATGTCTTGTAAAATGCTATACTTTCAGCAGCTAGTAAAATTGTTTTTTGGAGTGTCAGGAGGAATGCAGCTGAATAACTGTTTAGAGAATATGTCGGATAAAGCTTATGACATTGCACAGGGTGAACAATCCAATTCTCCTCCCCCACCCCATCCCCATGCCAAAGAACCACCTCATACACCTGCAAAGAGGGAACTTTCATAACACAGGAAAAGTCTTGCTGGATCAGGCCAAGGACCCATCTAGTCCAGCTTCCTGTATCTCACAGTGGCCCACTAGATGCCTCAGGGAGCAACAAGCCAACCAGATATTTGTATCTTGCTGTCACACCCCTGCATCTGGCAGTCTGAGGTAGCCTATGACTTTTGCACCACCCCCAAGGAAGGCACCAGACTGCAGTTGGGGTTTAACTTTATTGAATACATGACCAGTTTCCAGCTCATGAAACCTACTGAACACCCATCCCTCCCTCACCAGTCTGGGGTAGGCAAAAGAGAGGACTGGGGTAAACTTGTACCAGAAGACAGTCCTCTTAACACTTCAGCCTGCTTTTGTGTGAAACCAACAAGAACGAGAAGTCTTGCATTGGAACTGGACAGTTTCAACTTTCTTCCCAGCCAGGATCGATTGATAGTTCTCTCTCTCTCACTCATAATAATAATAATAATACATTTATTTATATACCGCCTTTCTTAATATCACTAGATTTCTCTAATGATTGAACTCAAGGCGGTTTACATAGGCAGACTTTCTCACAAACCCGAAGGTTTTTACAATTTACAGAATGTTCTATCTTCCAAGAACAACACTCCTACAGATCTTTCTTTCTGGATTTAGCCTTCTTTCTTTAGCCACCCGTCTGTCGTCTGCTGGATGATGAGGCTTCCCTGCTGCCACCAGAGATGCAGCTGATTTCAGCACACTCCTCCTCCCACGAGGCAGCTGAAACTCAGCTTCTAATCAGCTGCAGTTTCCAAGGTCTGCTGCTCACAGAGACTTCCGGCAGTCCCGAGCTCACGACCTTGAGATCTTCAGGTGTTATCTTCGGGCAAACGGAGGCATTAACCCTCTCGGCTAAATCTTCTGCCGAGAAGAAGACACACTATGAAGCTGCTTTAAAAACACAGAGGAGACAGACTAGCAGCATTGCTGTGTCCTGTCCAGAAAAGCTATTTCTTCCCCATTGTGCATGGACTGGATGTTGTGCTATTCAAGACAGGGCTGGCCCAGGAAAGACCTCCTGGAACCCGAGACAGGGTGCCAAATGCTGCCTCCTTTACCTGGTGATGTACTGTAGCTGCCTCAGCTCCTCTTGTGCCCTGGATTGGAAAATAAAAAGCTCATCAGATTTATTACCAAATCTTGGAAAGCACTCAGATCTGAACACTTTTCCCCCTCAACATCATGTTTTCTTCATCTTTTCTTGCAAAAGATATGGCAAGGTCACGGAACAAAGACCAGTGGCTAATCTATTTTGAGCCAGACACTCTTCCTTCTAGCTTATTCTTCAACAGTGATCTTTGGCAAGAAAATATACTCGGAGAATGCCTTGGTAAGTGTAAAAAAAACAATGTAGGTCAATGAACCAGGTCCATACTTGGACAAGAAATAATCAATGACACATATTCATCCACTTATTTTATTGAAAAACTAAAATCCCCCGTTGAGCTATTCTTTACAATTCTTTATTTGATAAGCTTTTCTTATATAACTATAGTAGTTGTTCTAACTATAGTAGTTGTTCCAGTGAACAGGTGTGCCCTGATATCCACTGATTTGGTATTCATGGTTTCAGCTATCCACGGATACCATGAATACTGGGACATCTATTAAAATGATGGATTTTTTAAAAAAAATTGTTTTTTTACCTTGTAGCAAAACCACTGATGTTCCCCTATCTTTAAAAAGGCACCCCCAGTATCCACAGATTCAGGTATCCACAGTGAGGTCTTCCCCACCCCATCTTCTCCATTTATTCCCCATCCCTACCATGTTCCAACCCCCCCCCTGCACTGACTTACCTGTGCCAGCAGGCATCCTCTATCTACTGGCACACGGACTCAGCTGCTCACTCTTGCAAAAGTGGCCAGGCCACATTGTGGTGTGTTGCATTTTGTGACAGCCATAAAGAGCCTCCTGTTCCAACAGCATAAGGTCGAAATGCTAAGGATTGAGTGGATAGCCACAATGCTATAGGAGATCTCTTTCCTTTGGCTCACATTTTAAATGCAGTAATATGGCTGGTCAATTTCCACTGAAGGATTATTTTTGAACAGAACATACTTATCAAATTCCACGTTCCAATGTTGGATATATTTATGCTTACAGTTTTTCTGAAATATGATCCTTTTCTTGGCCTTTACATACTCACCTTAATTTTTACCACCTCCATTACTTTCTGTACGGTCTATTACGACAACCCTTGGTTGTTGGCACTTTGGAATCTTTTTACTAAATTATATACTGCTTCCATTCTTACAGCAGTCAATACATTTTCAACTACTGTAATTCCTGTTCGAGCTCTTGATGTATTTTAAACAGCTTGGCAGTAAAATGTATCTCATCATATCTTGAATCATTTTATACTTATAGCCAATAAGAGCGTGTCTTCCTGCAGCTCCACTAACAATGCGTTTCAATTGCTTTCCCTCTCGATCGCATCTCCGTCATTTATCACTGAAGTTTTGCACGCGCACAGAGAGAGAGAGAGAGAGAGAGAGAGAGAGAGAGAGAGAGAGAGAGAAACTAAACTTTCAATTTCAGAAACAGAGTAAGAAGCATCATTCTGATTCCAAAACATTTTCATTACCTTCCATTTCAGGGAAAATGGTGTTATCAATAACAAGATTACAAGTTTGATTTTGGCATCTAGATGCAAACCATTGACCACCTTTTGGAGTAAATTACTTCTCAGCCATTCAGTTCAGAGTGGCTCTTTCTCATCTGCATTGATTACGCAATGAAGATTCATAGCAGTAATACTTCACTTGTATTAATAAAATCTATGGAGATGCAGCAGTATAAAATTTAAGACACATGTCTTCCAATAAACAGCAGCATTGAAAGTGCACCATTAATATTCAACCCAACTAAATGGAAACAGCGCTCCAATGAATGGACTGTTTTACATTGTCACCAGTTCTATTATTAATGCAGCAGTGGCTTTTGGTATTTTCCTTTCCACTCGAGGAAAATTCATTTCTCAACCTAAAAATCTAGTTTCCCATCTTGCCTGCATACATGCCCCAAAACTATGCTATTTCCAGCCTATGCTCAGTTTTCTCATTAGTGAGATGTGATTAGTAATAGAAATACTGGCTATCTTTTGAATTGGTGCCTGCACCAGCTAGTTAATGGCAACAGGTCATAACCCCAATCTCTAGTCTTGTCCTGTGGAATTCATTTGGGATTCCTGGTATTTTATTCAAATGCTCCTTGATTCTCCAGGGCTCCATGCTATGAAGATCATTATGCTGAAATATGGTTACAGCCATTTTAGACTTCCAGCAGTTGCTGCAGGCCTCCTCCAACACACTTTCTGTTTAATGGCCCATAACATGAGCAATAACAAGGCAAGATTTTTATCTAGAGCTTTATGTGCTTAGGGGCCCAGTTAGGAAAGCTTCACAGGACCCATCTTGTCAAAAAGACCTTGTGGTCTTCTGTCATCTTATTCCCACACAGCTGATGCCTAACAAGGCAGAAATTGTTGCCTAGATGCACACCAAGCAACCCATCAGAGCAAATGCCATCCTGATTGGCCAAGGATGAGAAGTCTTCCATCAAATAGACATGCACCAAAGGTGACAATAGGAGCAGCATCACAAATGTTGCCATGAATATCTTCTAGTTTTGTGTGTAGTACTATTTCTGAACCATGGTAATGTGACATAGAATGCAGAAGAGAGATACTTTTTGATCAAATATGCGTTCTCAGAAACATACCAGATTTGTTGCTCCTTATGAAAATGTTTTTAGCAGGGCAAGACACCAGTCTGAAAAGCTGCAAAGCTCAAGATATATACATTTAACTTTATTATTACTATTTGCCTGTAAACTACTTTGTGAACTTCGTGTTAAAAAGCAGGATATAAGTACCTGTTGGTTGGTTGGTGCACACCAAACTATTGTTCTAGCCATAGGAGAGAGAGATCTACTTCATTTTGTTTCTTTCTCCTTTTTTTCCTGAGGATGGAAAAGCAGGTGAGAACAATTTTAAGCTGAAAAGCACTTGGAAGGGTTAAACAATCCTTCCTGTTTCCATCCCTCCACTCAGAATGTCAGCCTCCCAGGTAACACCTAGTTTGACCCCAAAAAGATCAGTAAGTGCATTACAAGCTGAAAGTCAACTGCCCTGTCATCTCCCTCTTCTTCTGCAAGATACATTCACAGGAAGTGTTCAGAGTCTTCAAGGCTGCACTTTCAACTCACGGCAGTGAGGTCCAGATCTGGTTAGCGTCCTGAAGGAACTGAAAATGTGCCTGATGGAGTGATAGAATGATAGATTGGGGCTATTGTAGATTTCCTTTTTGTTGTTCTTGGTGGTTCAAAGAAGCCTTTCAACAAACATTAAAAACTGAATGAAGCCATGTTGTTGTCATTTGGCAATCATCAATAGGAAGATCAGCATTTGGTCTTGGAATTTGAAAACAAGGGACAGGTTATCTGTCTATCTAAAGAGAATTATCATCCCACTTTTCCCAAAGGAAACGATCCAAGGCAGCTAACTGTGACTAAATGCAAAAATCAAGATAGAACCTATAAAACATTAAAAGGTTTGATATTAACATAATAAAACAAAATCAGGAAAGACTTGATGGAATAAATGAGAAAGGAGAAAAGAGAAGCACAGGGAACCTCCTGTGACAGGAGTTCCACAGGCAGAGGGCCACAACAGAAAAGAAGTAATGGACTGCTAGTGGCTTTGCCGTGGCATCTCTGTCCAGATATCCCCTTCCATCATTTATTTATGTTTACACTACATTGCAAAATGGTTGCTGGGGAGGGATGTTCTTGTTAAGTTCTGTTTAGATTTAGGCAGAGAGGAAACTGAAACTAAATTTAGTTTAGAACTAAACTATTCAGAAAACTGAGACATATTTGGGGGGAAATGCTAAACGCAAAACCTAATTTGGAGGAAGGAAATTTAAAACTGGCTATCAGTTTGGGTTAAAATCTGGGAGGAAGGTTGAGTGTTTTTCTCCATAAATGGGCTGAACCATCCCACAGTTAAGCTTGGCTAGAAATCAGAAGGAACTGCAGGAAAGAGTGGATAGCCGCACAAGGATAGCTGCACGAAGCTGATCTGGAAAGGTCAACAACATGGATATTGCAACCTGCTATAATAGGAAACATGTCTACTTAGTGTTAACTGGTGTGTTTATTTCTGTTTATATTCTTATCTCATGCGCCCATGAGTCATCTTACTTCCCCCCAACTGCTTTAAATAAAGGGATGTACACCACTCTGAGATCCTTGGAGGAAAAGCAGTATAAAAACATGAAAAATAAAATCAAAGGAATAACAGATGTATTTTTTTTCAAAAACTCTAGTAGTGTTTATTCTTGCTATTCACCTGGATTCTGTGTATTTGGACCACCTCCGATACCTAATAACAAGTCCCTTGCTACCCTGTACTGGCAGAGTGACTGGGTCATAAGCCAAAGGTAAAGGGCTGTTTTAGTAGAGGGACCTGTAAGGAAATTTCCCCTGGTGGCAGGAAAACGTAAGCAGGAATAGAGAACAAGGAGTAGCTGATCCAGCTTTTTGGGGTTCATCTCCTCTCCCATTTATGGTGCAGGCTACTGCTAGATCAGGAGTCTTATCTCAAACTACGGCCTGAGGGCCAAATCCAAGCCACCAAGATTTTATCTGGCCCACAGCAACTTAATATATTTGACATTTTAATTCATTATATATCATTTCTCAGTTTAAGCACAGCATTGTTTCTTTGTAAATGTCACATTTCTCTTTTGTTCTGAATCATATTGTACTGATTCCAAAAAATAATAATAATAATAATAATAATAATAATCCAACTTATTCATTCTTTTAAATTTCATTCCTTCATTTATAAAGTGGATTTTTTTGACCCAGAAAAAAACCTATAAAATATACGATGTGGCCCCTACTGAAAAGTCAGGAGACCCCTGTGCTAGACTGTCACATCCCTCTTCTCCCAGTACAGCTTGTTATCAATTCCCTGCAAGCAAGGAAGAAATGAGATAACCACTAATGAAGCTAGTCTGCAAGGGGAGAATACAACCCTGCTGCTTTTATCAACAAGAGGCAAATATTTTTAATTGACTTGCTGGGAGTTCTGTGCCAGCAGTCCTTAATTCACAGACGTTCTATTTGCAAGCCAATTAGCAAAGCACCTACATTTAATGCCCTACCTTCCTATTATTCAGCTTCACTCCCTCCAGGGATCTGTTTCCAGAGCTGCTGGGCTCAGTTAGCTAATGATTGTCATTTTGTTTTAGCTGGCATATACCCAGCTAGGGAAAAAGAAAAACTACAGGAAACTGTCAAGCCAATGGGATCACAGGGTATCCTTTGTATTATAATGTACACCACGGTTAAGATCCAAGAATGTACTTGGGCACACCTAGTGCCAACTTTTACTCCTTCTGAGCCCAATCCTATTCAGATTTACTCTGAAGTAAATCCAATAATAGTCAATGGAGCTTACTTCTGGGTAAGTGTGGTCAGGATTGCAGCCTCTCTCTATTACCACTCATGCCTCAGGTCCACATGTATACTTTCACATACATGCATCTCAACTTGTGTGCTACTTGTGTCTTTGAAACATGCCCAGTGGATATTGGCATTCATGAAAGGTTGTTTTGCCAAATTCCCGGCTGAGCTTCCCCAAGGGCCCTGATGCCCACACTAGGCTAACTAGTTTCCCCTCCAGAGCAGCCTCAGAGATAGGCAAGAGGGAGGGGGTTCACTCACCCACTGGGCCTCCTCTCTTCCAGCAGCTTTGCTTGGGATCACCAGCTGGTCAGCCTCCTCCAGACTGCCCTCATCATTGGTTGGCTCCAAACTACCTTAATTCTAGCACCAACTAACCCCACCACCAAACAATAGGCAGTCAATTTGCCTAAGCCACAACTGCCTCCTCCACTTGGTAGCTCCAGGGGCGTGGCAGCCATACAACCACTCCCAATAATTCTCCACAATAAGCTTACCTTCCTCCAGCCAGCCAGCCAGCCAGCACCTCCCTGGTGCCCTTCAGGCAACACCTTCCCAGGGCCTTTACTCCAGCTCCTGCCTCCCACTTTATACTGAGGCCAGCCAATCAGTGTCTGCTGCTAGGCAGGCTCTATCATCAGCCACACCCATCTGCACCTGTGCTGGCCTCCCTTCATAGCCAGGGGCCTCATCAGCCTTCAGCTGTGCTCCTGAGGCTTGCAAAGACCTTGGGGTTAACCCTGTAATCCCTGGCTAATCTGGAACAAGGGGCCATTGCTTATACCATTCCCTATCTCCTTGGGGTATCTCCTGCCTTTTCCAATACAGACACTAATACCAATTCATGCACAACAGTATTTATTAGGAGAGTGTGTACAAAAATAGGAAAAGGGACAGTCAAGATTAAATGGCAGTTTAAAAAACGTTCTGAATGCACCCTAAATGCAAATCTGTCACACACTATGTAAGACAGAGGAGAAGTCACTAAACATGCTGACAACTTGGTATGTGAAATTTTGAATTATTTTTTTGCCCCAGTGTGCATCACTTTACACTTGTCTATATTGAAACACATGTACCATTTTGCTGCCCATTCCTCCAGTTTGGGGAGACCCTTCTGGAGCTCTTTACAATCCCTTCTGGTTTTCAACATTAGCTATATCAATACAATAAGTGCAAAATTGTGCAAGAGATCTTCAGAACAGGTTCAGAAATGTTCAGAGACGTTCTCAATAAATCTCTCTCCTGAATCAATTCCAACAGGAGGCTGGCCCATTAATCCACTTTGGATGGTCTTGAGTCCTGGAAATTATATCAGCAAGCATATGCTGGTCTATGACCGTATTGATAATAATAAAATATATCAGCAAGTAACATGAAACACCCATTGGCCCTATGTATAAATAGTAATTGACAACATTCCACACGAACTGCAATCATAGTAATGTACAGTTTCTGCACAGCTGGTCATCTGTTGATTGTAGATTTCTGTTGCAGTCCCACAAAGAACAGTGAGAGCAATGCAGTAGCTTGCTTTTCTTCCATGAGAAAACTTTTGGACTGTGCAAAATCAATATTTGCCTGACTCCACATATGCAGGATCTCAGTTTCAGTGCCTCCTGATCCTCCTCATACAGCAAGCCAAGGTGTATATTTTGCAGAAACAGACTGCTGGCACTTAATATCAAAGGCAGGGCCACTGCAACTTTTCAATGGACCTCTGGGAACTGAGGAGCATCCACATCAGGCTTTAGCTCATTTATTTTATTTTGCTACTGCTTAGGGTTTTTGTTAACATTTGTTAATATTTTGTTATAATCTATTACATATTGTCACATATCACGCCAGCACTGGATGTCACAAAAGTGCCGTATAGTGCAATTGCGGCACCCGGACAGCGAGCAGCGCCAGTAGGACCAACTTGTCAATGCTGCCAAAGATGCCCAGGCCACTGGCAGCAGAAAGGTAAGCACCAGGCAGCACAAGAGGAGGGTGGCAGGAGGCTGGTGACAGGGGTTCCTGGGCAGGGGGAAGGGCAAGACAAGGGGAGGGACCAGAGGCCTTCTTCATCTTATCCCATCCCCCATGTCAGGCTCAGAAGCCTGACACAAGGGTTCTCGAGTCTTTGCCCGTGATGTAGTGGGCACAGACTCAACAGGTCCCATTGCAGAGGCTGAGGCTTTACTTGGGGTAAGTGGACAAGTGTCCCCTTCCCTTCAGGAGACCTCCAGAGGCTTCCCTGTGCCCCACAGGATAAAGTGGCGGCCATTTTGGTGCAACGGGAAGCATAGGATTGGGCTGTAAATCAGGTGTATGAAATGCTTTATTTATTTTTAGTCATTTATATCCAGCCTTTCCATCGTGAAAATGATACTCAAGGCAGCTTAGAACAACAAAAGACACTAAACAATACAAGCTCAAATCAAAACCGCAAACAGAAGTGATTGGGTGCTTTGATAGTGTCATGCTAAACCAGTGGTTCCCAAACTGTGAGACAAGGCTCCCTGGGAGGCCAAGGAAACTAGCCAAGGGAACCACAGAATTCTCATGAAAACTCCTCCGCACTATGTAATATATAAGGTTAGAGTCCTAATGAGGAGCTGCCTAATGGCGCAGTAGGTCAAGGGAACTGCCAATCAAAAACATTTTGGAACTACTTTGCTAAACCGTACTTTGCTCAGGGGGTGGTCCATCCATGTGGCCCACTGAAATGGCCACTTTGAGCAGCAGGCTGGCTGAGGTGATATAACCTGGCATGGAGAGACCAGTGCCTGCCTAACTCTTTCCACAGCCCATCACCTGCCCAACTGCTCCACTCAGTCACTGTCCTGTCCTCTTTCCATGCACTCTGTACATGAGTGAGAGGACAGTGGTTTACATGGCTCATCTCTTCCTTCTCCTCCAGCAGCAGACCTGGCAAAGGAGGTAGCCATTGCTACCACCATTGGGTCAGGATGGTCTCGTGATTCAGGAGTTGGACTTAGACCTGGAAGGTCCAGGTTCGAATGCTCGTTCAGCCATGAAGCTTCCTAGGTAACCATGGAAGTCACTCTCTCTCTCTCTCACCTGCCTCACAGGGTTATTGTAAGGACAACAAGAGAGGAGGAACTATGTACACCATCCTGAACCCCTTGGAGGAAGAGTGGTATAAAAACGTAAAAACAAACAAAAGGGCCAGATTGGGAGGATGCTAGGAATAGAGAAGCTCCACCTCTGGCTTCTTCCTTGCCCAGCACAAAGAAAGCAGACAGTGTAGAAGCTAAGGTGAGGTAGCATCGCAGTGGGGGTGATTTGGGGAGTGTGTGAGTCCTGGCAGTAGCGTTTGGCACTATGAATGTTTTGGGTCATATACACATATACAGTCAATAATGCAGATATGTTTCCTTTCCTACATTTTAACCTGTGGAATGAAATATCTATGCTACTCCCCCCAAAAAGATCCTATTTGCTTTGATCACTGCAGAGTTAGAAGGGTTTTTTTGTTTGTCTTTTTCTGCATTATATTCATTTTTATATTGATTACACTATTTTATACCAATATTCAGTTTTCAGATTAGCTACAGTATTTGAAAGTGGGGAAAAGATTAAGAGACAAATAAAACAGACGGCCATGTTGTGGAAAAGCCAAAGAAGGCAAAACAATAAATAACAGCTGCATGAAATGTTGCTTTTTAAATTCATAATAGCTGAATGTAGCTGGAGGTTGAAGGGCATTAAGTTAGAACCAAGAGAAAAAGGAACATTTAATAGAAAAAGCAAGTTTCAAAGGAAAACTGTCAGATGATAATGAACGTTCGGTCCATTCCCACAGCAGGTATCAGCTAATGCTATAAAATAGAAATTGCTGATCGATAAGAGGTGTTTGCTTCGGGTCAGTAAGATAGGATTACAAAATGTGGGCCCAATCCTATCCAACTTCCCAGCGCTGGTGCAGTCTTGCCAAGGGGTGGGCACTGCATCCTGCAGTGGGGGAGCAGTCACAGAGAGCCTCCTCCAGGTAAAGGAACATTTGTTCCCTTCCCTCAGAGCTGCACTGTGGTTGTACCAGCACTGAAAACTTGGATAGGATTGGGCCCTGACTCTTATGGAACACAATGGAATTATTTCTGAGTAAAGCAAATAACACCATTTTCAAATACCTCTACAAAGAAGCCTAATGTGGTTTTGTTCTGCAACGTCACTACAATTGCCAGCAATCTATTTATTTTCCATTACACCTGTATCTCGTTCTTCATTATCTTAAAAGTTAATCATTTTTGACCAGGCAGAAAAATGACACCCTATTGCATTGAATACCAGAGATGCAATTTTCTAACACAGTGGTTCTCTAACATTTTAGCACTGGGAACCCACCTTTTACAATGACAATCTGTTGGGACCTACCAGAAGTGATGTCATTAACCTGGATGTGATGTCATGGCCAGAAGTAATGTCATCAAGCAGAGAATCAAATCAATTACCAGTAAGTAATTAAATTAAAAATTTACAATAAGTGTGTTTACAATAAGTTGCTGAACTGTTTAATAAAAAGTTCTCCAAAAAATTTTCCCAAAGGCTGCAGCTGTATTGACACATAATTGGGAATAAGCCCCAGTGATCATCATTGTTAAACGTACAGATCGGTACTATTTCCCCAAATACAATCACATACGATGGTATATTAAAAAAAATATAGTTTGAAATGAATGAAATTGGCTCGTGACCGCATCTAGTGGGTCCCAACCCACAGTTTGAGAAACACTGTTTTAGCATACATAGCTGTGAGAACAGTTCCGAGGCTGCAGTATTTTGAAGGCTGCCGTGTACCGAAGCGAGGGAGAACTCACACAGACCAATATGATCA
>JAJKFI010000055.1:7141718-7152887 GCA_029204185.1 Lerista edwardsae
TTCCCCCAATCCCATAGTCCTTAGCGAAAACCAATCTTTCCACAACAGAAGGCAATGGGAGTTTACTTCCAAATAAACATGCAGCATACATTTGGATGCTGCTATTAGGGCCTTCCAGTTTGGGGCTCTGTGGGTCACACGACACCTGATTCTATGCACATGTTCTATACAACATATTACTATTTGGTCCTGATCCAGACTGGGTTTCTTGTGCACTGTTTGACCTGAGAAATAAGCTCCCTTTCTCCTCAGTTTTCTGGATCAAAATGGGCCTAGTCAAGCATCTTTGGGGGTGGCATTCCACACTCTAGACACTACCTCTGGATGCACCCAAAAGCCTGAGATTTGTGATCAGAACTGGTGATGTCCAGGGTTCTGCTAAGCTGCACAGCTCTCAACCAGTTCAGAGCTTAGTTGAACTGGAAGTCAGTGTTGACACCATTGCCTAATGCTGGGAAGATGCCACCATGGGTAGCCATGGGTGAGCTTCGCTTGGCAGCACCAATTTTTTTTGGGGGGGGGAGGAGGGGACAACCTTGATGATGTCACAAAACTGGCAACCCTTAAAAAATGGGGGGGGGGGAGGAATCTGGTACTAGAGCGAGTTCCAACAGCAACCCCCAGAGGCTAAGCTTTGCTGCCCTCTGCTGAAGGAAAAGGCAAAAAGCTAGAGAAACAAGTCATTTTTGACAAACTGACAGGCCTATCTCTGGTTGCCTCACCTATGAACAGCAGTGGCATCTGGAGAAAAGCCTCTGACGTGACTCTGAGTGGGCAGATTCACAGGGGAGGAGGTGGCCCTTCTTCTATCCTGCTATCTCCAGAAGACCATGAATGCTTTACATGTTTCCTATAACTATTGCCAGATTGGCTCACTCTAGTTGCTTCAATGCTCCTGATTCTCACAGTCCAGACTGAAAGCAAGATTCAAAATGCAACAGAAGCACATAGGCAACCCACTGACATTAGATAGATGCTCCTCTAGCCCTGCCCATATACTTAGGGCTTATGGGTAGCCCACTCCTGAACTGCCCAGCTCTCATAGGAGCAGTGGTAACAAAATGGTGACCACTGCATTCCTCGGGAGTCAGGCAGCCGCTGGAGGCTCCTCAGTCAGCAACTCCTCAAAAGCCCAGCCACCCCGAATGGGGCTCTTTAGCTCACCACCAACTATTTTGCCAGGGGTAAATCGAGCAGCCCCGTGTCAGACTGCCTGGGCCACTGCCGGGGATGAAATCCACAGTTCAAGGCAGGGCAGCCCCTCTCCTCCCCCTCCCTGCCTCCCCCTCCTAATGGGCTTACCAGTGGCTGGTGCTGCTGGAGTGCCCGTCTGCCCGCATTGGGACATGGGGCTAACAGAGCACCAGCCCAGCATGGGCAGTACATTATCGCAGACATGCTTTATAGCACGTTTGCAAGATTTTTGCAGGCATACTGCTGGCAACTGGGCCTTCAGGATCGGGCCCTTAGTTTTGTAACTAAGCAGACAATTTTTGTTTTGGAGTGAACCACTTTTAATGTATCTTTTCCCAGAATTTAAGGAAACAATATTATGTTTCTGTCTAAAAGATGCTGAGCTTTTGCAACAGCTGCCTCTCAGAAAAATGTCCCAAATATGTGCTGTTTTTGTAGTGAGCACATAATTATGTACCGAGGTCCTGTTGCACGGCTATCTGCAAACTAGAACATTGGCCAGGTGCAAAATCAAACCATAAAATAACCTGTATTTAGAACATGGAACAGCTGGAGAGCGAAAGGGTGGAGATGCTGGGTTTTGCAGGGATTGAAGAGGTACCCCTATAGATAGCTGCTCTGGCAGGAGCAAAATAAGCTAATAGCGTCCTGACTGATTCGCAATAATTTTCTGGGCCAGAGAGACAAAGGCCCTCCAATCCCTTAGCTTGACATCTGTTTTATGAAATCACTTCATTGTTTTATTTTGGACTAATTCACTCAAAGCAGAGAGCCCTTATCAGCATGGGGATAAACTAGTGAGTGGGTGGGAAAGGAGGAGGAGGAAAATACATTTAGAATAACTTCACAGTAATGGTAAAAATATCCAGGATTTCAAGCTGAGCTCTGTCTGCCTAGCACCTAGTAAGCATCTGTTGTCTGAAGGCATGCCTGGCCTTATGCTGCAGTGTACGATTCATGCCATCAACAGCTAACAGTGACTCCTGAATAGAACAAGCAGGCAACACTCATTGCAGCATCCAGGAGCATCCTTTACAACCCCTACAAGTGGGGTTACAAGTTGCTGACTGTTGATTTTCTGTACTAGTCCCCAGCAAAGCAGACTGTGAAGGGGTAAGGAAGGAAATGCAGCTACACCATGGGGCTGGTGAAATCCACCACTCCAACAGTACAAGCCTAGACAGGTCTACTCAGAAGTAAGGCCCATTGTGCTTCATGGGGTTTACTTACAGGAAATTGAATATGGCATTGCAGCCCCAGGCCTGGATGGCTTGCCAGCAGAATATTACAAGAAATTCGAAGAAGTCCTAACAATGCCATTTAAGAAGTTAATAGAATCTATATGGGAAAATGGCGAGATACCCAAAGCATGGGAAGAAGCAGCAATCACGCTGATTCAAAAACCAAATACAGACTCAAAAGAAATTAAGAACTATAGACCAATATCTCTATTACATGCAGATAATAAAATCTTTGCCTCAATACTTGCAACTAGATTGAAAGCTATATTGACTAAGTTGATTCGTGAGGATCAATCAGGATTTCTACCGAAAAGACATTTGAAGAATAATGTAAGGACTCTCATGAATGTATGAAGCACATCCAGAAAAGAAACTGGCTCTTATCTTTTTAGATGCTCAAAAAGCATTTGACAATGTTAATTGGGACTTCATGATATCTCAATTGAAGGAAGTGAACTGTGGTGAAAAGTGGGAAAAAATAATGAAAGGAATATATAAAACTCAAAGAGCAAAAATCAAGATTAATAGAGATGAAACAAAAGAAGTCAAAATAGAACCAGACAAGGCTGACCTCTATCTCCACTACTATTCATCTTAACACTGGAGGTCTTAAAACAACATTGTCAGAGAGGAAGAAGGAATCACAGGATTAAAGGTACAAGGAGAAGAATATAAGCTACAAGCATATGCAGATGATTTAGTCTTTATAATAGAAAATCCTGAGACCTCGATACTAGTTTTGCTGGTAAAATTAGAAGACTATGGAGAAGTTGCAGGTTTAAAGATCAGCTATGAGAAAACGAAGATGATCGTTAAAAAAGTGGAGACTAAAGAAATAGAGATATTGACGAGATTTGGTCTACAGATAACAAAGTTGGATATTTGGGAGTTATAATGTCCAAGAAAATAAGCTGATGGAGGATAACTATCTAAAAATGTTAAAATAAATCCAGAAAGATTATGAAACATGGAATAAGCTATAGCTATCCTTTATGGGAAGAATTGCAGCTATTGAGATGATTATATTTCCAAAAGTGTTGTTCTTATTTCAAACTATTCCCATAATATTAAAGAAAAATTTTTTCCTGGAATTGAATAAAATTACATCAAAATTTATCTGGCAGGGGAAGAAACCAAGAATTAAATTGAAACTATTACAAGAGAATAAATAGAGAACAGGTTTTGGATTACCGGATTGGGAGCTATACTATCAGGTGGCAGCACTTAGTTGGATTAAAGCATGGGCAACCCAACAAAATAGAAGAAACTTGAAGTTAGAGGGACATGATTTACATATCAGATGGCATGCCGTCATGATAAATGATAAAGCAAAATATTTTAGACAATTTAAGACTCGCTCATTACAAAGGGCACTACTCTGGACATGAGAGCAAATAAGATACAAGATATATACCAAAATCCCAAGATGGGTAAAACCATTAGAAATGGTAACGGATGAAAAAAGATAAAAACAGAGAATATACAGAATTTTTAGACCAAAAAGGTAATTTATTGAAAAAGAAGAATTAAAAAATAAAGGACTCTTTCTAGATTGGTGGTCTGAGATACAAATCAAAACAAGATTTAAAGAAGATAAGAAAATAGGTTTTGAAGCGATAGATATGGACTTTGACAAGATATTTTTTGCGAAATGAAGAGAAGTATATTTTAAAAATGTATGAATATCTACTAAAAATCAGAATGGAATATGAAACGGTTAAAGAAACAATGATATCCTGGGCCAAAAATTTGGGTATTTGATCATTCTAGAAGACTGGGAACAAATCTGGAAGACAAACATTAAACTAACTAAAGCAACATCATTTAAAGAGAACATATACAAAATGTTTTATAGATGGCACCTATATCTGGAAAAGATAGCAAAAATGTACAAGGGAACTTCAAATCAATGTTGGAAATGTAAAGAGCAGAATGAGACTTTTTATCATATGTGGTGGACATGTATAAAAGCAAAAAAGTACTGGAAGGATATACATAAAATTTTGCAAGAAGTTTTGAACAGCTCTGTATCATTTAAACCAGAATTATTCCTCAACATCATGAATGGAATACAAAATAAAGACAAACATTTTTCAATACAGATAATAACAGCAGCAAGAATCCTATTTGCACAAATGTGGAAAAATACAGACACCACAAGTGAAGAAAAACTAATAGATAAACTACTTGAAACAGCTGAAATGGACATTTTAACAGAAAGATTAAAGGAAGGCAATGTAAATAAAATAGAGAAGATTTGGAAACCTTTTTATGATTGGTTAGATAAGAGAAATAAATAATCAAGGCTTCATTTAAACAGTAGAATTGTTGTTAGATTGAATTGAGTAAAAGGAAAATATGTATAATAGATGTTAATAGTATTTCTGATTCAGTATCCTTATGTTTGAACCTTGCATCCCTGTTCCTATCCCCTACCTTCCTTTGTTATATTACCCTGCCTTTCTTTTTATACTATAAAATAAAATCTTTTTAATTATAAAAAAAAGAATATGACATTGCAGCCCAATGCATTTGTGATATGGCTTCTTTGAATGCAGGCAGTGCAGAAATTGTAATAGTATATTGGTTCTTCAGGCCAAAAAACACAGTGCAGAGTGACACATACAGGGAAAGCAATAGCCGGGTTACTTTCCCATATGCTTAGCTGACAGCTCAACCTATATTCACTGCACCAATTGCTGATCCCACTTCTGGATACATTGTGGTGGTGATGTCAATGCGATCAGTGCAGAAGGCAAAATGTTGCCCCAGAAGTGATGTTATAATAGGAAGTGACATCACAGTTGTATTTTTATTTTTTCTTGTTAGGCCATAACGTTTGATAGCTATTACACTCTGGTTTGTGTCATTTCATTCTTCATTAAGTTACTTTTCCAATGATATGTAACATGACAGTATTTTTGCATAAATACCAAGGTTTTTACCATTTTGGCTTACTAGTGTCAAGCTCATATTGTTGCCCCCCCTAAAGCTTGTTGCCCGGTGCAATTACACCCCCCTGCACTTCTATAGATACGCCCCTGTAGCCAATGTCCACAACAGGTTGCAGTTTAGACACCATTTTTGTGTAGTTTCTTTTTAGCACTGAAAAAAGAGCCACAAAAAAACTAGTACAAAAAGCAAATGTGCCTCTGTTTAGTGTCTCTGTCTCCAGGCAGGGTTACAACTTACATTCAAGTTCCCATACCAACAAGGAAGCAGAAGATCAACCCACTTATTCCGTATTTGGCATACAATTCCTTAGCAAGCAGAGCAGGTTTCTCAGAAATATATGAATTATAAGTAGGGGTGGAGTTTTTTTGGTGATCAACATAGCACACTAAATAATGAGAATTTCTACTCAAAATGCCACAGAAAACGAAGTTTAGATCAAATTGCGAAATAACATGGCTTTTGCTTATTTTTGACACAGTGACACAAATGTAGTTCAATTTCACAAAAATAACAACACTTTTGTTTATTTTTGACAGCGTTTTGAAGAATCCACAAATATTTTTCAGCAAGGAATCAGGAGGAGGAGGGGCAGAAATAGGAGGAAGTTTTCTTAAACCATGAACACGCATGTTCATAGTTCACAGTGCATCCTGGGGTGACTTTAGTGGAATATGGAAGTAGTAAGCAGCAGTATCGTGATGCTCCAAGTAGCAACCAGAGTACAACTTGGGAACTTTTGAGCAGGTCATTTCAGGGGGGTACCACTGATTGCTTGCCTTTGTAGGGCCACTCACCCTTATTTATTGCACTGTTTGTACAATTTGCAATAAAAATTTGGATAAAAACACATACCACAATTAGCTATTTTAATCAACAAATTTTGGAAAAAATATCAACAAAAACTCCACCCCTAATTATAAGAAAACAACAAGCAGATGAGATCACGGAAAGTCCCAGACCAAAAAGCCCCAAAATGTCCCAACCACCAGACAGCTGTTCTGGGAATTGAGCCGACTGTGGTTCATCTGTGGTTGAGGTGGCAGATCTTTTTCTTTAGGAGCCTATGTAGCCCTAGAGACCTGTGACATTGATATAGAAGCTGATATACAAGCTGTACTTTTGCAAGTAGCATACTATAGTTTTTGGTTTGTGGTCAGCAGACTGTTGAGAAGGCAGGAGCCTGCCTTGGTCTTGAGGCCTCAAACCCCTAGTCAAGTTGGGGTCTGTCTTGCCCTGAATTAACCCATCACAATCACACCATTGCTCTGCCATCACATACCAATCCTGAATGGATCCATTCATGGCTACTGTACTGCCTCTTGCCTGCGGCACACTGTGACTGAGAGACCATTTTCAAGGCAAACCTCTGCAGAGTAATCACTGCTTCTGCTTCTTAGCCATACCCACGAATACCATAGAAGGGGCCATGTGACAGCCAATAGACAGTGTGTGCTGATCTGTGGACACAAATGTGCTTGGAAAGTTACTGATGTCCCTAGACTAGCACAGTCCCTAGCACTTCAGTAAAGCTTCATATGTGCACATGCTATCAGCATACACACAACCATCTTTGTGTGTGATATCACCAGGGATAAGGCAGGGCAGGCAAAGACTCCAACGCAAAGCTTGGTTATGAGAGTGAGCCCTGAAATGATGAGCAAATAGCTTCCATTGTGAACTCTGTTGAGCGGGCTGGAGGACCATTGCACAGGGCAAAGAGCTGGGCTAGATGGCTTCGCCCCATGCTATGCTTATGAATAAATGCCCTGTTTATGATGAGTCTGGGTCAATTTCAATCCTACAGGGTCAATTACATCTATTAAGAGCTGTCCAGTTAGATACAAGCTGGAATGTGCAAAAGAATGATAAAGCTACTTTCAGTGCTGCTTGATTTTCAGTCACATCACATACACGACTTTAAAAAAAAACACACACAACACACACACACCAGCACTATTTGCTAGATAGTGCTAATAAAGGCCACAATGCCCCCCAAGAGGACTCAGTGGTACTGCTGCAGAAAGATGTATGAATTCATTGCTGTTTTGTAACACACTCCTCAAACACAGATGAATGTTTTATGCTTTGGGAGTTCTACATTCTGCATAATGTCAACAGCAAGAGAACTTGAAAGATTAACATAAAGCCCCCTTAGGGAATGGCACTCAGTGAGGGAGTTTCAGGCTTGGCAAGATGTGTTAATGCTTCATTTAAGCTTCAGCAGATGCGTTACCTGGCTATAATGGCTGGTTTGCACTGGCAATAAAGTTGCAAGGAGCAAAATGGAATTAGTGAGTAAACCGCTGCTCAGAGAGGAAGGGAAGAACACTGATCTCCATGCACTTGCAGGAGTGCACAGAACAGCTTCGGGAATCGAAAGACAAATCCCCTTCCTGTGCCCTGCCTCACCCCATCCTACTCAGCTAGAGTACTGCATGGATCTCAGTATATTGGGGTCCCGACCCAAATAACGCATACATAGTCTTAGTTCCCAGAAGACTAACCGTGTTAGTCTGTCGTAGCAAAATTGGCAAAGGATTTTGCAGCTCCTTAAGGACCAACGAGTTGTTATTATTATTATTTATTTATTGAATTTGTACCCCGCCTATTGCCCGAAGGCACTCAAGGCGGCATTACAACAGTATAAAATATAAAAACTTAACATTAAAAACAATTTAAAACAATATTAAAGTACAATAAAACAAAAACAACAGAATTTAAAACAGGCCATGTGGATCATAAAATATAAAAGTATAACCAGCCAGCCAGCCAACCTGTCAACAATTAAAAGCTTTTTGAGTTGCTTTTAAGATATGCTTTCTTGGACAACAGCACCCTTAATCAGATCCATTGAACTTCATGGGGCTGAAGATCATCATGCCCGACTTGCCCCATTGATTTCAACGGTGCTGAGTCATGGCTAACTTTCTTAGACTACAACCCTAAACAGTCTGTGACTTTAACCTGTGACTTTCCTTTAAGCCATGCATCTTTCACTCAGGGCACAATCCTAACCTGTGCAGGAACAGGCAGGCAGTGCTGGCCTGTGCTGTATCCTACGCAGGTTGGGAGCAGGCTGGAGCCTCCACAGGGCACGCTTGTCCCCATAGGCGCCAGTCACCCCTATGGCCCTGCTCGGATCTGCACCTGCTGGCACAAGTCTGAGCACACCACACGGCCTGAATTAGGGCTGCTGTGGGCCAGGGCCGGGGGTTTGGAGGTGGCCTAATGGACACATCCAAACTGGCGCCCTTCCTCGAGCCGCCCTGCCTGCCTGCCAGAACAACCTCCCCCCATTCTGTTCTGCCCTCTCTCCTGCCTCCCCTCTGCCCAGAATAGCCCCTGCGCCAGCCGAACTTACCAGGGGCTTGGTCTGGCACTGCAGCTTTACAGCAAGTGGCTTGCGTCAGCCGAAGGGGGCGGGGTTAGGATTGCTCTGTCAGTATCATTTTAAGTACTGTATGAATGTAACTACTCAGAGATCCCTTGCGGTCCACAGACAAAGGTATTCATCTCAAATTTGCTGGGTTCCCCCTTAGTTCCTTCTACAGACGTTCACCATATCAAAGAACAGGGCATCCCGTATTTGTGGAATTTGTTGTTACCAGATGCGGCAATGGCCACTAGTTTGCATTGCTCTAGAGTGGGATTGGAGGCATTCATGGAGGACAGGCCTCACAATGGCTATTTGTCATGAAAGCTATGTGCTATTTCTAGGGTCAGCAGCAGTATGAATTGCCAGTTGCAGAGGAGCAATGGTGGGAGAGGAGTATGTCTTTCCATCCTGCTTGTGGGCTTCCCAGAGGCAGCTGGTGGGAAACAGGATGCTGCATTGGAGGGGGATTTGGCCTATTATATTCCTTCAGGGCTTTTCTTAAGGCACTGGATATATGACAGTGGCTCCTCGCAGATGCCACTCTAGAGCTGGTAAGGTTGTGGAAGGGACAGCTTGGGGTAGGGAATGGGGTGGGCAAAGGGAGGTTCAGCACTAGGGAGACGAGGATCTCAACAGCACCCCAGATCCTATGCCATTTTCCCAGTCTGGACCTGCCCTCAGGAGTCTTTTCGGACTTAACCATCTAAAGAGCTGGTGTAGGTCCAAGGAGACCCATTGACCCAAGTAAACATATTATCTTTACTTACCTCTCCCTTGCACTCCCTGCACCATCTGGTTGCATGCTTCATCTGCATGCTATGGACTGGCAGGGGTTAGGACTGGAATCAATGACAATTAGTGTGCAGTCCTACTCAACTTTCCAGCACCGACATAGCTGTTCCAATGGGGCATGTGCTGCATCCTGCATTTGTGGGGGGCAGTCACAGAGGCCTCCTGAAAGTAAGGGAATGTTTCTTCCCTTACCTCAGAGCTGCATTGCCCTTACCCCGGAAAGCTGGTTCAGATTGCGCCCTTAGAATCCAAGCCAAACTAAGGTGATGTGGCAATGATTTCTTCAACCTTGGACTGGTATGGCCCGAACTTATGGCAAGTGCAAGATCATGAGACCCTGATCAGTACATGAGCAAACAGAAAAGTGTATACAGCAGCTTCGATTTTGGGAGTGGCTCAGCAGCTGCCTGGTTGGGCAGAAGTGGCAGAGAATAGATAGATATGAAAAAGATCATCTTTGATCATCACACTGGACAGTGTGCAGAAGCTTCAAATTCCCTCATCAAGAGCGCAATCCTAACCTGGAGTTAGGCCAGCTCAGTTAGGCCAGCAAAGTTTGGCCAGCACAAGGACCACCGTAAAGCATCTTTGGACCACTCTCGTAGTCAGGGAGGATGGTGCACGTCTGGGTGCTAGCCTCTCTGACTCCGAGAGTGGTCTAAACATATTTTACGGTGGCCCTTGTGCAAGCCAAACTTTGCTGGCTTAACTGTGCTGGACTAACTTTGGTTAGGATTGCATCCCAAGTGCCTGAACTGGAAGGCAGAGGAGGCCCCCAGAACTGTATTTTGGAAAGCTGCAAGGGGGCCATGATTTGACTAAAATTGGGGAACTCAGGCTTTGTGTATTTTGTTAGGGGCTTCTTTATCCATAATGAAAGTACTGCCCTAATCTCACTCTCAGAAGCCGAGTATGTGTAAATGAGTTTGCAATCGATAGGAAAGAGCCAATTGTAAGGAACCTTTTACAGACTGGAAGTCAAGTAAGGAGACGATGTTAATCAATATGATGTTTTGCTACTTCTTAACCAATCCAACAAGAGCAGTCGCAATTCATTACCTTCCTACTGGGCATAAAATGATAGTCTACAAAAAGTAGTGGGCCAGTATTTTAAATTTGCTTCTAATGGAACAGCTTGAGACATTTGGTCTTAATAGAAAAGGTCTAGACAAACACAAGTAAAAGATGGAGCGTAGCAACTAGAATGGCAGGTTGATTTAAAAACAAGACAAAACAAATCCCCCTATCAAAATGCCAGCAGACATTAAAAGTGCAATCCTAACCTGGATCTAGGTTGGCACAGTTAGTCCAGAACAAATTTGGACCACTCTTCGAGTCAGAGAGGCCAGCACACAGGCATACATCATCTTCCTTGATTCTGAGAGTGGCCCAAACATGCTTTATGGTGGCCCTTGTGCCAGCCAAACTTTGCTGGTCTAACTGTGCCGGCCTAACTCCAGATTAGGATTGTGCTCCAAAAGTTAAGAATACAGGATTCAGTGTATACAAATTGCGGTAGAGAGCTTGGATGAGAATGAATGAATGAATGAATGAATGAATGAATGAAGGAAGGAAGGAAGGAAGGAAGGAAGGAAGGAAGGAAGGAAGGAA
>JAJKFI010000055.1:7152897-7209040 GCA_029204185.1 Lerista edwardsae
GAAGGAAGGAAGGAAGGAAGGAAGGAAGGAAGGAAGGAAGGAAGGAAGGAAGGAAGGCTTCAAAACTTTCACTGTTCATTTACCCCAAATCCACAGATCCTCACATGTACATGCATGTAACTGCACACCCATGGACAGAGTTATGGGCAAGGACCCCCGCCCCGCCCCCCATGCTCAAACTACTGAACAGAAGACTGTGTTCATGGGGAGGGGGGAGATACAGAAAGAAAAATAAATGTAGAGCCATGAAGACAGAGTTCAAACTGTTTGAGAAATGCTTCATTTGCAGTACCAGATTCCTCTGAGAGTAGCTGAAATTGCTGTTTGTTTCCAGGCTGGACCACAGCTCCTCAAAATGTGGCTACCTCATTGTGCTGCTCAGGAATGTACTAATTTTCCTGTTCTGTGACTTTAACAAAAGAAGGGAAAAGGTTCGGATTGACATCTGAAGTTAACTTAACCAAGAGAAAAAGGAGCAACTTACTAGCCAAGGCTGGTAAGCACAGAGTTTTAAATTCAGGCACAAGAATGCCACACTGCATGGTACTGCTGCAATATCCAAAAGCTTGCTATCACTTGGAGGGGCCCACACAATCATATCAGCTCACTTGGTGCTGGGCTAAATATCATGGCAGCACTGTGAAAGGAAGCCACAGGTGAGCCACTCCATGCCATTGCCTTAACACTGACAGCATTCCCAGCCTCTTCTAGCTGACAAGTCCCAAAGTTCTTCCCAATCACGTTTCAACTGTTCTGAAAATCGTAAAAGCCATCCTTAGTGCTGGATGCAGATCAGTAGTCCAGTTACCCACATCCTGATTCATGACCATCCAGAAATTAACACAAAAAGTTCATGAAGCAGAATGGTCATCATTCATGGACTTCCTTGCAACACTACGGGCACAATCCGACCCAACTGTCCAGAACTGACATAGCTGCGCCAACAGGGCATGTGCTGCATCCTGCAGTTGTGGGGCAGTCACCGAGGCCTCCTCAAGGTAAGGGAATGTTCATTTGCGGTGCTGGAAAGTTGGCTAGGATTGTGTCCTGAATCACTGCCCATCATGTGAGCTGACACAATGTTGGCATGATCAGGAGAAATCTGAAAATCAACGGAGGAGCATTTGAGAAAGCAATTGGCATCCCAATCCTGAGCTGCCTGGGTGCTTCGAGTGCAGAGGCAGCCAGACAGCTGCCAAGGTCTCCTCGGGAGAAAGAGACATTCGTCCCCTTCCCCCAAGGGAAGCACCACCGGCAATAAGACTCTGCTATTTTGCCGGCAGAGAATCGAGCAGCCCCATGTCGGGCTACCCAGTCTGAGGTGGGGGATATGAACTGGTAGTGGAGGTCGCTGCCGGTCCCATTCCCATTCTGCCCCTTCCCCAACCAGTTCTGCCCTCCTTGCCTGCCCAGGAAGCGTGCACCGCCAATGACAGTAAAACTCACTGCTCGCTGGTTCCACTGGTGCACCTCTGGGCATGTGGGGATAGCACTGGGCCAGAGTGGGTGGTAATTGCTTACCAGCGCCAGTGCTGGAGCTGTCTTATGGCACCTTTACAACATCAGCACAAGCGGTACCCTTGTAATGCCTGCACTACGTCCGGTAGGATTGGGCCCTTAATCTCTTCTGGAAGAGAGTTTTTATAAGGCACTCACCTGCACTCTATAGCCATTCAATGTCTGTTTTCCTCTCCTCTTTTTTTAACTGTAATTCTCTCCAGGGTGCTAATTTACTGATATGTTCACTTTTTTTTTTTTACTTACCCATGGGCAAAAACATCCGCTACTGGAAATTATTCAAACAATGCTTCAAGAAGCATGGTAGGGAAAACGTAACTCAAATTGATAACAGTGGAATGATCAAGCCGGTTCCAGGGGGGTTGGGGGTTGGGGGTTGGCGGCTTCTGAAGACGAATCACACTCTGGAGGTTGCACGGAAAGCAGAAAACAAACACAAGTAGCACGCCCACACCCTGAAATCTGTTCAAGAGTGAATCAATCTTTCCTTTGCCATTGGAGACAATAAGCTAAAGCGACTCTCAGCAGTATTCAAAACAAAAGAAGCAAAGCAGCCAACTTTAGCTGCAGCCATTTTTGTCACAGTTCAATGTCACTGTCAGTTCCATCAGATTGGTTCAGCTCAATAAAATCTGGCTGAGGTTTCAGTTTCCACTTATGACACCTTCCCTTTCTTATCTGTCATTCTCCCATTCCCTTGCCCTCCCCTGAGTTTACCGCATTGCTACAGAGTAATGGTTGTAGGCAAAAATGGTCATGAATACTCGCAGTCAGAGAAGCTTTGGGTGATTCAGGCTTGGAGTAGCCATGAGGTCAATTGAGGGTCACCTCAGGCAGCAGATTTGCAGGTGCCCAGCTCCATCCAGCCATTACTGCTCCTCCTTCATTCTCTGGATTGGAAAAAGAAGAAGAGGGCAGAATAGGAGAGAAAGTATGAGACACTCCAGCCAACCTCTCCCCACACTTCTGCTCCATTGCCCTCTTCCTCTCCCAATTCAGGAAATGGGAAGAGCAGAGGCTGGCACAGGGCCGCCTTTAAGCCAATGTGACCAATGCCGTCACATCAGGCCCTGTGCTTCAGGGGTCCCTACACTAGCAGGGTGAGCATATTGCCTGTGGCTGCAGTTATGATCTCAATGGGCTGTAAGTCAGTGGAGCGAGCAGAGCAGCTTTACCTTGGTCTCTCCCACCTGCCTCTGCCTCTGAAACAGCCCAAGATGGGCCACCTGGAAGCAGTTGGCGGTGATGTTGTGATATCATCACCAATTACTTCCACATGCCATGCTTTGCATGTGGCAAGAACAGCACTCTTCTTGGTGAGTGGGGGCCCACAGGGCAGGTTGGGGGCCCCACAGGAATGCCTCACATTGGGCCCTGCTGCTGCTAGAGCCGGCCCTGGGCTGGCATATCACTGGGTAAGGAGGGCAGCATTTGGTAAGCCAACTCATACACTCTAGAGTACTTGAAGAACATTCTAGTATATTGCTTAGCCTTAAGATCTCTTGGAGCTGTTTTCCCGGAAGATTGTGTACAGGCCTGACTGCAATATCATAGAGCCTCCCACAGTATCCTATGCAGAAATGCTCTATAGAAGGTGCACCTGCATAGGATTGCACTGTAAGTATTGAAAAAGCCTCACTTCTAAGGCCAGTTGGGGTTATTTAAAACACACACACACACACACACACACACACACACACGCACGCACACACCTCTGTCCTTAGCAAGTAAATGGTGTCTACGTGAAATGTTTAAATTCTTTCCTGGTCTTGAGAAGCAGCAGACACACATTGCCAGCATCTACTTTGTTATTGCAAGAGGAAGCTTCGTTTTAAAGTCTCAGCTAGTCAAAGACAGTGAGACAAAATACTATATACTGTGGGTAGAAGCCCTTTGCAGATAAATATTGTAGTGATTCCCATGCAATATGGCGTGGAGTTTCTTTGGAAACAGCTTGCTTTTAGTTCTTATTGAGTCATGTTTTCTTAATGGAAGAAAATGAACCAGACATAAGAAGGCAGATGCATGTGGGATAAAGGGACCATTAATTCAGCTCCATAAAAACCAACAAATAATTATTGTACTCACCTGCTATGTATAAGGCACAAGTCCCTGGCGTGGCTCTTTTCTTATGAACTCTGCTGCCCGCCTTGGTCTTATTCACTTGATTTGCCCCCTGCACTCACAATGGTCTGTGTTCAAGGGTTGCAATAAACCCCACCATAGCTAATAAAGGATGGCTGCATTGTCTGCATTCTGCATTTCCTGAACCATCCGACAATCACTGAAGATGATGATAAACACAGCAATAAAGTAGCCGGCCAGATATAAAGATGATGGAGATGATATATGTGAGCATATTGCAAGCCCTATAAGCACAATATAAATACTAAGTATTATACAGATGTAGGAATATTGCTTATATATTTTATTTATTTACAGTACTTTTACTGCATTCTCCCCAAAGGGAAGAAGGGGGAAAAGGAAGAAACAATTTTTAAAGAAATCTTCACCCAACACACTGGCCAGCAGTGCTTTAAAAAGAACTACTGTTTTTAAAAAAAAAACAGACTCAGAGTCTCCAAAATTCACCTGTAGAAAGCATTTGAAATGTTACCATTGATTGGGAATAAAGAAACGACAGGTGTGGAGTTCAGTGTAAAATAAACCCCAGTGACATTGCTTTAGCTCAGCAGAAGTATTAAATGAAAAGCATATGAAAGGAATTTTCCCATCGATCTGTAGAGCTCATTGCCAGAGCCCGGGGCAATTGCCAGCTTGAACTGGACTCTAATAATACAGTGCCACCTAGCCCCTCCCCTCCCGCCCAATACTTCAATACTGGCAAGAGTGGAGAGAGGTTAAGCCCTTTTGTCCCAATCGCAGTGAGCTACACAAATAAGCTTACATAGGCCAACAGAGCAAGCCAGAGACAAGAAGAGAGAGGCTTGGTGCTTTACAAGGAGGATGCTGCAATTGTAGACCAAAAAAGAAAAGTCAACTTTCTTTATAATTTGACATGCCAGTTTCACACCTGAAAAGTGTCGAATTTTGGCAGTTCAGGCCCACACCCATTCACCAGTGCGTATAAGGACTGCCCAGTGGAGGTCCTGGGGGTTGGCCGCTGTGGGGCCAACCCCCAGTTGACCACCCCACCCCAGAAGTAATTGAGGGGACATCAATCCAATTACTTCCTGCATTGGCAGGGTTTGGGGCTGCCTCTTTCCCCCTTAAAAAGGGGGAGTAGAAGTGGTGCAATGCAGCTTTGTTAGAGCTGCTTTCCGCCACTGAAAGCAGTACCCATCCCCGAGTGAAGGAGCCAGGTGCCGCTTGGAGCTGGGCAAAGCCGTTCTCTGGAGTGGATTTGCACCGTTCCAAGTGGTGCACGGCTCTTCCGATACTTGGAGGGGGTGAAGCCGTTCTGGGCGATGAAAGCGGTTGTAATATCATACACTACTAGGTAGCACCTAAGGGCATTCGTCCCCTTGACCCACCCTAGGTCTGCCACTGAGACAGTCACTTTTCAGGTACCATGATCAAAAAAACAGAGAGAAGTATGAATTTTAAATCAACAAAACAAAATCGTTCTAGGGGAGACACATCTTCTGTTTTTAGATGGCACCAGCTGAGAAACAAGCATGGATCATCTCAGAAGAATTATTCCTTCCTAGGTATGAAAGGAGGAATGCCTCATAAGGCAACAGCCATCCGTGTATCTATATTTATTAGGCCTACACCCATTTTGTTGTTGTAAACGTTAAACCTATTTTTGGATATATTTGGGGTACTGAACCCAAAAATGGTATTCGTTTTGCCTGATTAGCTCTAGTTTTTGGATGTACAGGAGAGCCACTTTATATGTTGATCCAAGCAGCTTCCTTCTGAGGCAACAGGCATCATGGCTTCCTCATGAGGCAGCTGCTTGAATATGGCTATGCATCGCCCCCCAAAACTAGAGCCAATCAGGCAAAATTGATGCCATTTTTTGATTCAGTACACTAAAGATATCCTAAGTTCGTTCAAACATCTTTGGCAACTAAAAAGGGTGTCTTTTTTGTAAGCTGGTGTTATTTTTAAAAGCAGCGTTTCTAAAAAAAAAAAGCCACTGTCTTACTAACTGGGGATATGTTTGTAATCTATCAAACCAGTGGTTCCCAAACTGTGGTTTGTGACCCAATTTTTGGCGGGTCGCAAAACTGACAAGTTGCTAGCTGACAAGGAAACTGTATTGAGCCCTATGGAAAGTGAAACTGAGCCACACATGCACATTTACTCATGAGCAGGCAACCAGGCCTTGGCGGTCAGATGCAAAGCCAACAGAATTGTCCCAAGCCAATCAATGTGGAGCTCAACAAATGCTCCAGAAGGTGCTTCTCCCCCCACCCCCGCAATAGTAAAAAAAAAATAATCCTTTTCTTTTCCCCATAAAGCTAGGTGGGTCCTACTAAACTGTCATTTTAGAAAAAGGGCCCCGGGTGCTACAAAGTTTGGAAACAACTGTATCAAAAGATGTTATGAAGTGACTGAACTCTGCATGCCTGATAAAACACCTTTGAAGAGTTTCTTCAGCCACTTGCATCTGGCTGCATTGCAACCAGAAGTGTGATTACATCTGGAAAAAAGACATACCAAATTCCCTGTCCTCAGGAGAGCAGCATAAAGATTAATTTTTGTGTCAACTCATCATGCTTCCTACAGAAATTGAGGGTTTACACGAAGCTTCTTCATTATTCCTCTCCCATGAGGTCTTAATGATGCTCATTTGCAGTCAAGTATCTGAAGAGCTGAGAGGTGGCAAACCATTTTCCTTGTTACCTCAGCTTATGGCTGTCTTAATGATGAAGTGAGCATGGCGCCAATTTGCTGGCAGGGCTGAATACCCAAGTGGTGGCCAACATAAAGGGCGAAAGGCAGGACAAAGGGGCAAAATTATTTGAACACTGAAGTTGCATTTCCAATTACCCATGCAACCCTGAGTAAAGGACACCAGACAGAGGCTTGGGAGAAATGATCACTTTATTTGAATTACTAATCTGCAGCTGGGGAAAATAACCTAAACCCCAATACGTGCGGGCTACTGTTTTGGGGGAAACAGCTCTACCCATCTGCCTCCCCCATGCTGAACGGGCATGACAGCCTGGCTCAAAACCCTCTCGGGATAAAGCCCAAGAAGGTTTTTCACTGCCAACCCTGAAGGGTCGAGGCAGCTAGCCAAGCAGATACCCCGAGGCCACGCCAGCAGGAGCTCACTGCTCAGCCAACCCTGGGAGCTTGCCAAACTGCTGCAACAACCCGGACAGGAATCATCTGATCTGAATGGCTCCGCCCCCAAGGCTTTGCTGACTTCGGAACTGTTTGCCAGATACCCTAACACCCTATCTACCCAGGCCCGCACATCACCTGCCACTGGGAGGGGCTAGCCTAGCGCTTGACCCCACCCCCACCCCCACAAACCAAAAAGGCTCAACAAGCCCTGCTGCAGATTCTATTAGATCATTGTTCCTGTTATATCATTCCCAGCAGGGAGGGGTGCACTCTATCCCCTCTGACCAGGGCTGGTGAATTGAACTGGATTCCTGGGTGGGTAATAAAACCACCCGCCATGGCACCGACCAATTCAAACAGAGTAGAATTTTAGCATTTATAGAAACTGTAGTTTATTTCTCATGTTTAAAAAAAGACACAGAGAACAGCACACACATTCATTAACACTGCAGCAGAGCATTGAATAAGTCAATTCAGGAGGATTTTAATTTACTTATATGTATAAGCTGCAATGAAGAAGATAGCAGGGCTGTTTATGACAAAATGAAATGATTAACTTGTGTAATTTTCAATATATCTACCCCTATCCCCTTCCCAAATTTGAGCTGACTCCAACTTTTCCAGAAATAAATCTGTATTTGTGACAGATATGTACTGCTTGCGATTTGTAAGTTCAGGGTGACGGTGTGTGTGAACACATCCCCATAAACACATCTGAAAAAGTCTTCCTCCATTTATTCAGACACTGCAATGTGTTGAGAACACTGAGAACTCAAAAATCAATCTTCTGGGCAATGCTGAAATTGCGAGCAAGCACATCCGCTTTACGGTTACTGCCAGGTGTTAAAATGTACTCATGTCAGTCCTCAGTCCCTGGGATTCTTTGAATGAAGGCCATGCGCAGCCAAATTAATTTATCCAAAACATGATTCAAGTGGAAAAAGAAACGATATGCTTCATTAATGTTGCCTTCATGGCATTAAGTCATTAACCCTCTGGAAAGTTCAATCTAATTTATATGCAATGCACATTGTATTACAAAATATGATCCCAGGGGTTATATAACTCAGCAATTATACCGGAATTGTCCACTGCCTTCAAGAAACTGAGCTAGCATAAGCTGTTTTGTGAGAAGATGAGTCCTATAGTTCAGAATGTGAGTGTAGCATTTTTAAGAGCAGCCTAAATAAAACTAATTTGTACTTAAAAGGAAGAAATGTAATCTCAGGAGCCTTGCTTATTTAAGACTAGCTTTTATGTACCCGGCTTCGCCCGGGTGTTTATAGGTGCCATCCCCGACCCCCAGCTACTCACCAGGCATACAGATGGCCCATTTATATGTCCCATCCCTGCCCCCCCCTCACATGTGTGCCCAGGTATTTATATGTCCCATCCCTGACCCCACCCCCACTCACATGGGTGCCCCAGTGTTGATATGTCCCATCCCTGACCCCACCCCCACTCACATGGGTACCCAGGTCTTTATATGTCCCATCCCTGACCCCACCCCCACTCACATGTGTGCCCGGGTCTTGATATGTCCCATCCCTGACCCCACCCCCACTCACATGTGTGCCCGGGTCTTGATATGTCCCATCCCTGACCCCACCCCACACACATGTGTGCCCGGGTCTTGATATGTCCCATCCCTGACCCCACCCCCACTCACATGTGTGCCCGGGTCTTTATATGTCCCATCCCTGACCCCACCCCCACACACATGTGTGCCCGGGTCTTTATATGTCCCATCCCTGACCCCACCCCCACTCACATGTGTGCCCGGGTGTTGATATGTCCCATCCCTGCTGCTGTACTGTTTCTGTTGCTCTAGGTGTAGTAGCCCTCTGTTTCATATCCTGTAGTTGTTTGTGACGCTGCTATACTGTTTGTGTTGCTCTAGATGTAGCAGCTCTGTCTCTCTTATCGTGGAGTCTTGTCACGCTGCTGTACTGTTTCTGTTGCTCTAGATGTAGCAGCTCTGTGACGTAGCGTTGCACGTTTTTTTTTTTTTTTCCCCTCAGGTGTTTCCTGTGTACGCTGTTGTTTCATCTTTGTAGCCTTTGGTTGCACCTGCCCAATTGCCTTACATTACACAGTGAAAGTAAACTTTCAGAGAGAAAGTAAACTTTCAACAGCCACAGCACCTTGTGCCAACTGTCCACTGCCAAGCAGGGACCGCCCACATGTCCACAGAACACATTGTATCGGTTTGCCTGCGTGAAACCTGTTTGCTGCTGTTTGTCTTCAACTGTCAAGAGTTCAGTTGCTGCCTGAAGATTCCGCATGTCATTTGCATCTCATCATGACATCACCAGAGCCTCGGAATGTTCGGTTCAGCCCATAGCCGTCCATAGAGAACCACAAATTCGCTTGTACCCGCGCCTGTGGGGGCGCGATCCGTTCCAAAACCGCGCAGCGATGGTTTCGGGGGGCCAAGGCACCCGCGTGCCGAGTTTGGCGCGAATCGGTCCAGGCGTTGCGGAGCCTATGTGGAACAAACATACACACACACACACACACACACACACACACACACACACACACACACATACGCTCTTCTTTATATATATAGATAACCAGCAATGTCAAACACAATTGGAAAGACCACCACCACAAGTGCAGCTCATTTCCAAGGGTCCTGCATAGTTCTTTGTCTCTCCCTATCACTCTCCCCCCCCCCCGGTCCCCAGGCAACCAAATATGTTAAATGAGATCCGCAAAAATGCATGCAAGTGAATTTGAGACATGTGGCAGAGTTTAGCCTATAATTGTGATTTTCAAATGTGGTGCATACACAGCCTGTCTGGGACCTACTTTCTGGTAAGCCCCTTCCATTAAGGAGTCCTTCTACATCAGAATACTTTTGCCCAGAGGACTGTCAATTATCTGATAGAATAAGGCAAACCTTACAGGTTGGGGATTTATTAGAGTAGAAAAACTAACAGTGGAAAAGTAAATAATAATAATAATAATATATAATAATAATTGGTTTTTATATACCGCCTTTCTTGGTCATCAGATTGGTCCTTTTGACTTTAATTCAAGGCGGTTTACACAGACAGGCATTTTCTAAACCGCAAGGGTTTTTACAAATCATGAACAAAGTTCTAATCTTTCAAGAACTACATGCAGATGACACTTTCATCGTCCAGTCCTTCTTTCTCGCCGCACGATTTGCCTTCCACCAGCTGATAATCTGCTTCTTTGCTCTCACCAAAGAACAGCTGGCCGCCCAGCACAACTCCCCCTCTCACAGGCAGCTGAGACAGCTCAGATCTGCTGTGCATTGAAATGGGCCAAATCCAGTTGGAGACAATAGCCTGGATTAGAGCAGCCAAATATTGGCTTAAAGTTTTTTATAACAAGGATGATAACTTATTATACCACCTTCTTCGCAATCCATATTTTTTAGACAACTTTTGGGCTGCAAAAATTAAGCAAATTGGAGTAGAACCGGATTTAATTGGCTCCTTAACCCATGATGAAGCGTTCAGATTAATTAAAGGGAGACTCATTGATATTCATGCTATGAACATCTTAAGTGCAGCCAACAGAACTTGCTCCCCATTATACTATCAATTGCCAATCATCGTAGGGAAAACACCTGTTTATATATTTTGGAGTGCCCTAAAATCCGAAGAGCTTTCACCTTGGCTCGTTGCAACGCTATTCCACCTGCAGTTCTATGGGGTAGGTTTAGTGGTATTCCCCCCCCAAGACAGACTTTGCCCGTGCCCCATGGGTGGCGTTGAATCAACTGAGCATCTTCTTTTTCATTGCCCCATCCACACTGAGGCTAGAGAGAAATTTTTAGCTTCTCTTCAGCAATTAAATCTCTCACTTGTGGGTCATGAATATTTGAAGTATCTTCTAGCTTCAGCTGATTCTTTCATAATTAGCCAATTGGCTATGTTTATTTTTCATGTTGTGGTCTCCAATTCTAAGCATGCCTCAATCGTCTGAATTCTGTGTTTTGATGTTTAATTGTATTTATATTTTATTTGTAATTAGGGTTTATATGCCAATAAAGGTTTTTGATTTGATTTGACAGCTCAGATCTTATCAGCTGCATTCTCGAGGTCTGCCGCACACGGAAGCTTCCGGTGGTCTCAAACTAGCGACCTTTGGATCTTATCTTCAGGCAATTACTGCGGCTTTAACCCTCTTGACCAGACCTTCTGCCCACGACCAGACCTTAAATTACAGTGAAACTTCAGCCTGAACTAGACATGAGGGCATTTGTTGTCCACATGTCAGCACCATTCAGGTACACGAATCTGGTGTCAAGAATTTGATGTCTGAATTTGATGTCAAGAAAGTTCCCGCACCTTTCCCACCTTATTTGTCTACAGTCTGTTACCTGAATCCCCCCACCTATCATACCATAGTTTTTGTTGCTGCTGAAAAGCAGTATATAAATATTTGCAACAACTAAGTGGGACAAAGGCAAGGACGTATGAACCCAGAGTTCTGCCCCAAATTGTATCCAGGTTGGTTCTTTGATGGTTCAGAAAAAGCACGGTTGACGTCACAAGTTTTAGAGCAACCAAAAAGCAGAGAGAAGGGAAGCAGCTTAATTCAGCCCAAAGGCGAAGGTTGTTGAGGGACAGGGAGGAGCAAGACACAAAGCACCAAGCGGAATGTCAATCTTTGACTTGATTGCTCAAAGGGCAGTGGTGAGTCAAAGTGCGAAATGGAAACACTTCAGAGTGTGCTGAAGCTCCCTTACCCAATCACTATGGCTCTTGCAAACTAGCGACTATTTCTCTAATCAAGTCTTTAATGAAGTGACAACTATTCTTCAGGCAACTGCATCTAAAAATAGGTTGCCGTGACTCAAATAGTGCTCCTGGAAGTGTTATGTTACATAAAGTAAATCAGGACAGATTACATAAATTGTTCCATCGGCACTTTTACATGTTATGGGCATCTGCAGTCTCATCCTCTGGCATATAGCAGCCCAGTTTTTACATGAGATTAGAGAAGACACACCCCTGGAGGAGATTATACTGTAGCATAGGCAGACATTAATTACTGGCTGGACTGGCAGGAAAATGGAGCCAAGAGACCCTTTTGCCCAGCCTAGGGCCAATGTTATGAGGA
The DNA here is from genome assembly GCA_029204185.1 of Lerista edwardsae. Lineage (NCBI taxonomy): Eukaryota > Metazoa > Chordata > Lepidosauria > Squamata > Scincidae > Lerista > Lerista edwardsae. The sequence continues at coordinate 7,164,784 of JAJKFI010000055.1, forward strand.
GCAAGGACCAAGGGACCATAGTCAATGGTGTAGCTAAGGGGGGTGGGGAGACATTGTCCTGGGTGCCATGCCTTGAGGGGTGCCAACCTGCACATCAGAAGAAGGATCCTGAGGCAGAGCCGGAGCCAGCCAACCTGCCCACATCTCCCTGCCCATGGCACAGGGGAGGTGCAGCAGGTCCTGCAGCTGTGGGGATGCCTCTTTGCCCCCATAGTACCTTCTCCTGCATTCCCCTTGCGGGCACTTGGAGTGGTTGCAAGCCATCTGAGTGCCCGACCCCAATTGCATCCAGATTGGTTCTTTGATGATTCAGAAAAGGCATGGTTGACATCACACGCAGGTGACACACATCCCTTTTCCATTAAAGAGAAAACGGCTATGTTTTTTGCAAAAAAGCAGTCAGCCAATCAGATCGGCTTACAACCACTCCAAGCACCGTAAACCAGAAGTAATTGGTGGTGACATCACCACATCACTGTAATTACTTCCGGGTCAGGCACTTCCAGAGATGATATGGTAGCTATACCACTGGCAAGAGTGGCCAAGGACATAGGCTGAGTTTTATACATTAATAGCCAAATCTTAAGCTGCAAGACTCTAGTCTACATTGGCTTTGGAACTTTTGCCATCTTTCTTCCTCAAGCAGCTATTAGAAACCCCCAGTAGAGACGTGTGATAATCAGAGGGTGGGAAGGACACTCAATTTAATGTGAAAAGCTCTAAGGGAAAATCCTCCCAAATACAGAACTTGCATAAGTCTTCCACTCCCACATTACAGCAGATGAAAACATTTAAGTCATTTAATTTTAAAGGTATGTCCTTTAAAACCTGAGAAAAGTTCTGCATCGTTAAGTTAGTTTGGAGAATTTATGCACAGTAGCTTTTAGCACAGTATAATTAGGACCAGGCTGGAGGCTATGCTGTGACTTGGTTATGAAGACAGGAGGTATGCTGCACTGCTTTCTGCCAAGACCTCGGGGGGCCAGGGGTGTGTGTGTTAGAAAAACTGAAACTGCCACATTTCTGCAAGAAAAAGTCACACACATACAAGGGTGACACACATCCCTCTTCCATCGAAGAGAAAATGACAGATACTGGGTTTGCTTGTTTTTTAAAATAAAGAGGGTTAGTGCCTTCTTCCAAAATGTTCACTATTTTAAATTCATACTTAAGGAGAATCTCTTTGCTTATTTTAAACACATTTTATTTTCCAGTTTCACTGCGAATTGATTCATCCCCCTCACTGAAATGGAGGGGGGGTAGGTTTTGCCAAACATGAAGATTAAGCTTCCCTATCCTTCCCAGTTGGGAAAGATAGGACTCACTTTGGCAAATCAGGTGAATTATAGCTATATACAGAGGACTGGGTTTTGACAGGGTGAGGCTTAATCCAATAAGGTTCAATAATTCTTTCTGCAAGGAAAAGGAGGAAAATACATATCCAGCTAAATCAATCTAGTGACCCTTGCAGCAAACTAGGAGTAGGCAAAAATATACACCTCCAACAGCACTAGCCAATCCGACCCAGCAATCACAATCCTATACTTACCTTCCACAGGTCTAAAGCACATTGCGACAACTCAGGCGGCCTTGCACAGGGCCACTCAGATTTCCTGGCTCTCTGCCTGTTAGCTGGCAGATGATCCCCATAGAGCAGGCTGGGGCATGACTTCAGGTAAGGGGGAAAATATCCTCCAGCTGCCTCCTAAGCTGCACTGGATTCAGCGCAGGCCATATGGCCTAGATGTGGCAGCACAGGTTAGGACTGGGCTGCCTAATAGTCAACATGCAATAAGAGTCCAACTGGTTTTTTCTCCCCACCTCAACAAGACCCTAAAAGAAGTGCTACCAATCCATTCAACTGGGATCTCCCAATGAGAAATATCACCCCAGCATAACAGTGTGCGCATATATACACACACACATATGCACGCACACACACATTTGTAAACTCTGCGTGCCTCACCAAGCAGAATGAGATGCAGCATTTTTCAATTCATTTAACCCCTGCTAACTAGACAAGAGGCACTTATTCAAGTGGTGCTCCTCTTATATTTAGCAGGGGGAGAGTAACTGTCCCTCTTCACCCCTGCACAGTCTTTCTAGTGGCTGTTGCTGGCGGTCTGCCTTTTTTTAGATTGTGAGCCCTTTTGGGACAGGGAGCCATTTAACTTTATTATTATTACTATTGCCTGTAAACCGCTTTGTGAACTTCGTGTTGAAAAGCGGTATATAAGTACCTTGTTTGATTGATTGAATCAGCTTCAAGTCTTTCATTGTAACAGAAGTTGGTCAAAACACACCGTGAGTTCTCTGACTTAAAGACTTCATCAAACTTACAAATAAATTCATGCTTCAAATGATGGAAGCTTTCCCATTTCCCTCTAGCTCACATGGTTAACAACAACGTGTGTCACCCATACAAGGCCATCTATTGTCACTGTATCACTTAAAGCAGATCAGTCATGGACAATACACTGTGCTATACTCGCTCTCATTGACTGATTAGATTGGGCACATCTGGTGCCTCTTCTCCTCACTGGCAAGAAGACAAGCTTAAGACTCTCCGTAATCATCGGAAAAATTGTTGCCATGTCCCCATTATTGTCTCAGTAGCAAAATAGTACGTACTGTAAATGAAATAGTAGGGAGTGAAGAGGAAGCCTGTGAGTGGGCACCAGCATATGCTTCTTCAGAACTGTCAAGCCTTCAGTTGCCATGGTAGCATGTTCCTAAAGAAACCAAATTAGATGTTTGTGCCTTACCACTGGAATGGTCCAAAAGCAGAGCATTAACCTTGGAGAATTAAACAAGCGGAGTTGTTTTCTTCCCACTGTGAAAAGCAGCCCTTTTTTTGTTTTTGCAGATGCAACATAGAATTGCTATTGCGGAAAAACAAAAAGCCCACATAGATATAGGATCAGTAAATTCTTTTTCTACTAGCAACACAGGAAATAAATGCAAGTTTTCCTGGGGCTTTGTTTAAGGTAAAAGGATGAATTATTCACTTTAAGGATACCGACGTAAAAACCACCACCTAGGGGCACACTGCAGAATTCTTGCACTGTGAGAGTTTAATTTCCATAAGTTACTGGGTTATTTGCTCTCCTTTCCAGGATCAAAGAACCCTGAACAATGTTTTACTAGATCAGTGGTCTTCAACCTTTTCCATGCCATGACACCAACATATATTTATTTATAAATATTTCTTTATGAGACATGGGATCGCACTATTGACACCCCCCTCCCAGGAGCCTCTCTGTCCACTCCTTACACCCAGCATTGTTCACTGTAACTAAATATTCTTATTGGAGAGAACAGAAAAAGTTACCATTAAGCCTGGCACTAATGGAAGCTATTTTGGCTCAATTTGTAAGAACCTGAACGGGACTGGGACCTAATTTCCTTGTTCCTGAAGGGATACACCAGATGGTTCCGCCTTTACCTGGTGGTGCTCTAGTCCAGTGGCCTTCACCCTTTTTCATTCCCATACATTGCCACAACCCCACAACTAAGGTTTCACAACCCCAGTGGGGTCCAGACGCTGAGGTTGAAGAACACTGTACTAGATGATTTGGGTCAGAATGAACCAGTACATATCAGGTTATTTCCCCTGAGTAACTGCAGTTATTGTATGGCCACTGCTTTTCCTAATTTTTTTAATTGGGTTTTGAGATTTTCATTTTTTCTGTGGAATAGGTGTTTTCCACATCTTTTACATTTGTGGTCAGGATGAATGCCACTAAATTAACATTTTAACCACACTCATACAAACCTGTCTTGTCTTCAATCAATAGTAGCAATAGCCCTGAGTAATAGCAGCCCAATCCTAAGCTGCCGGCCACCATAGGCGCAGCAGTCACAAAACGGCTTATCGCTGCATCCTACGGGTGCCAGGCAGCCACTGGAGGCAGCTCAGGGGAAGGGAAGATTGATCCCTTTCCCCTGGGTCAGGGAGCAAGCCCACCAATGGGGCTCCTCAAGCCTGTGCCAGCTATTTCGGCAGCGCAGACTTGAAGGCCTCCAAGTTGGGCCACACGGCCCAGCATGGAGAGCAGGATCCAGTGGCGGAGGTCACAGCCAGTCCAACCCCCTCTCCACCCCTCCCCTGTGCAGTTCCTCTCTCCCCCTGCCCTAATGAGCACACTGCCAGTGGCAGTGTTACCACCAGGCAGCTCTATGGAAGCTCCTCCAGGTGTTCCTGCTTAAAGCACTTTATGCAACACCAATGCTGGAGGTAAGGGGTTACCACCAGCCCTGGATCACTTAGAATTGGGCCCTAGGTCACTGTCCAAGCATCAAAATTGTCCATTGTATTATGCAGTGGTGAATTTCTTCATCCCAGTTTAAGAAAACAATATTTGTAGTTAAATCCAAAGAACACACGAACAAAACAGCTCAGAAATGAGGTAAGTTTAATTTTCAGGACATGGAATTACTAAATGAATCACATAGGCAGGGATATTTTTTCCTGAGTTTTCCAATACTTTTAAAAAACTATCAGCTATGGAGTACAACTACAATAGCTTACAGTAGGCTTAAAAATGCAAGTATAATTAATAGTCTTCACTTACGACAAGATCTGTTAAAAGACCCAAGTGTAGCCACTGTTCATGTTAATCACCAATACAAAGAACAATGGAAGTGTATAAATACCGTACCCTGTGCAAGATAAAGACAAAATGTGAACTGAACTGAAAAGCAGAGCTAGGAGGACAACCTCAACTCAGATTTTTCTATCTTCTGCTCCTTCCATGTCAATACTGATCTTTAAAACAATTATTTTTGATTTGCACAATTAACTGGCCAAGTTTGCAAGTATAACAAATGAATTTGAAATACCCATCTCGACTTAAAATGGACTTGAATTTCCTGAGGCAAGTAGCTTCTGGAGAATAAAGCAAGACTACCTAGGATACCCTCAAGATAGGCTTGCAAAGTTTTTTTTTAATTTTTATTTTTTAAATAGACCTTTGTTCAATAATGGGAAAATTCTCAAGTCACCATACTTCAACAAAGGTTAACTCATAATGGTATATTTAAAAGCCATCAATTGCCACTATATTTCACCACAATCAACCCCATTACACATAGTATCAGAATCTGTAAGGCTAGAGACTATTGCAGAAATTAGCCCAATCCAATTACGTTGTAAGAGAGGAGTATGGGGAGAAGATGGAGACATGGGCAAACAGGATCATGAGAAAAATGCCATTATTTCAGCCTGTGAAAATGGCAAACATCAACACTGGTGGAATGTGTGCTGTAGGAGCAACAAACATTCAAAACCTAATCCAAATCAAAAGACTAGAAATTTAGCATGCAACTGAGAGGACTGCTGTCAAAAATAATTAGGTGCTTCTCAAGTTGTCTGAGAAGTGGTCAGGAGAATTCTGATGTACTTGTTGCAAATATGCAAGACAACTACAATGGGGCCCTCCTTATCTGTAGGCTCAGCATCCACAATGTCAGTATTTGCGGATGTCGAGCTTGCAGCTGGAGGCCCTCGAGTTCTCCCTGGACACAACTAGAAGCACCTCCCAGTTGGTGCCAGTGATTTCCAATCATGTCCAGGAAATCCTCTGAAGCCCTCCAGCTGCAGATTTAATTAGGCATGGAATCTGGTATCTGCAGCAGATCCTAGAATAGCTGCCCCACTGATATCAAGGGCCCACTACATGTTTAAACATTTCACGGGCTATGATTCCCCAACAAAGAAATATAGACAAAGATTTGGAAAACTGTGCTTCAGAGGAGGCCTGACTAAAGTGCAGGAAATTTCTGTATCCTGAAGGCTGTATCCTGAAGGTCAATTCTTAAGAAGCAGAATTCAATTCTTAAGAAGCAGTGTCTGTTCATACAAAAAACAAACAGGCCTCTTGGGATAAAAAACTGCAGGCCTCTTCTAAACTTCAATAACCTCAGAACTGAAACAATCACACCTCTCACCAATCTGAAGTCACATTTACATATTATATACAGAGGCTGATCAAGTCTCCAACACAGTCAAGGGTAATATAGGAAATAATCGCATGACAAAAGCAGGAAAAAAAATCAATAGTGCAGCTAGAGGGGGGGGGGCAAAATGGTAAGTACTGCAGATGCTGAAATGCGTCGTGTAAGCAGCTTCTCCCACTCACTGTCAAAGCCATTCCAAGCAGCTATGGCAATGTATAGATGCTCAAACCAAACAGCATCTCTTGCGCATAACCACTGCGGCCCAGAATGACTGCAATTGCACATGGGAGGTGTCGCTTACATGGTGCATTGCAGTGCTTGAAGTACTCATCACGCCACATACCCCTAGTTACACTGCTGGGAAAGATATTCTGCGTTTGTTAAACTCTGTATAGCAGGCAAGGGCAGATACAGGTATGAGCGTGTAAAGCTTCTTGAGGGACAGTCGTCACTTATGCTGTGAGGTAGAGAAATTGGCTTGGATTCAGAGAATCATGAGTGTTGATCTGCTCATGGAATAGAGCTTTCCAGCCCCCAATGAAAGCCAGGCCAAGCCTGAGGGTCTTACGCTCAGGAATAGTGATGACGTATAGGGCTGCCAATGGAAATGGGGGAGGTTTTTTGGAAACTGTGCACACCCCAGTCACATGAATGAAATTCTTGAAGTTTCCACTCACACGAGTCAACCTTCAGATCCAATTCATGGAGTTGTATAGCTATGGCAAGCTCCTTCATGAGAATGTGAATTCATATTTCCACTTGTCACAGGGGACTGTGCAAATTAAGCGTAAGTGGTTTGTTGTGGCGGTAACACAGCACCAACATCATTTAAGAAACTTCATCCAATTCACCGTATTTGTCAACTTCAAAAAAAAAAAACACATTATGGGAATTATCCATTAAGTTACTCTACATCAACACAATTGTTCTAAAAAGTCTTTTGAACACTGATAAACCCATGAGTACATTAAAATAACCATACACAAATTGGCCTAATTCTGACAAGCACAAACTGTGCATCAAAGTGTAGCTTGAGCAGCTGGTTGGAAGTCACTGCTTTTTGTGGCCTGCGTCATGGCTCTGCGTTTGGCAAGGCGAGATTTAGAGGGCGGAGAAAGCTTCATGGAGCACACGGCCTGAGTGAGACTCCCTTGCTCTTCGCTGAGTTGGTTCTCATGTTGGGAGAGCTGGCGGTTGAGGGCAATGGCCTCAGCTGCAAAGAGAGTCAAGTCTTTTGTGCTGCTGTTCCTGTAAAGGGCGGAGGGAGAACAGTTTAGGTCGGGGATGCAAGCAGTTCTGCTAACATTAGCCCAAGGAGCCTCTTGTTATGTGCAAAGAACCAAGCTACGTTCTCTTATTGAATGCCCGAATGAAAAAGAAATTGCAGCCACACGATGCAACCCACTGGCTTCCCTCCTGCACTAGCTGAGAGTGTAGTTTGCAGAATGGTACCATCAAGTTACAACAGATACTTCAGAAAACTTCCAAGTTACCTTTGAAGGACCTGTGGTGTGGGCAGTCCTCTTTCAGACGCGTGCTGCACAGGACGAAAGCATGACAGTGTTAGCTAAGGCTTCTTAACATAGTCAACGTTTGCTTGCTCAAATAAGGGACTGTGTTCCAAGTTTCAGAGTTCACCAATTAGGTTGTCCTTGGACAAGTAGTTTGCATTCCACCAACATCAACCTCTCACTGAAGAAAGGAGAAAGGCTAAAGAGCAGGCAATGACGACGCATTAATGCTTGTGGGGAAGGGCGACAAGATTCTGCTATCTGGAGTAAGACAGGTCGGGCACCTCTTATTCCAGGGAAAAAATGTAGATAGATAAGAAACCTTTAATGGCATATATATACAAATTACAATTATTAAAAAGGTCGTCATATCTAGCTTAATATGTCACACCAACATTGGCAATAAGAATACAATTTAAAAAGACGGCGACCTTATTAATTATGACATGGTAATTTGTATATATATGCCATTAAAGGTTTCTTATCTATCTATCTATCTATCGAAAAAATGTAGGTCAGCGGTGCCCAAGCTCACCTCAGCCACGGCGCTCTTTGCACTCACTCAGGCACTGCGTGGACTCCTCTTCCCAGCTTGTCAGGCCGAGAGCACGTGAGATTCCTCTCAATCTCAGCCTGGAGAGCTGGGAAGAAGAGGCCATGCGGTGCCCCTTTGAGTGCTCTGCTGCACCACAGCACAGCTTGGGAACCACTGATTTAGTCCCCCACACATATCTGCTAACTGGGTCATCCATGAATCACATAAAAAGTTTCATCCCTATTCACCCTTATAGCCAGTGGTGTCATCTAAATGATTTAAGAACAGGTACTCACTTTTGATTGGCACGTGTCGGGACCCGCCCACCGGAAGTGACGTCATAAGCCAGAAGTGATGTCGTGGCAGGAAGTGACATGAAAAAAGCCCTTTTTGAGGCCTCAGATGATTTTAAACTGACCCAACAGTTGCAACAGTATTCCACAGCACCCCCAGAACATGTTAAGGAGGCCTGGCATCATGTTAAAACCCCAGAGCAACTCATTTTTTAGTGGCAAGGAAAGGAAAGGCTCTGCTCGCTGCCTGCCTGCCAGCCTGGCTCTGAGAACATGCAGGCAACTCAAACGTGCAGGAAATTCAAACGTTGCAGAGGGCGGAATCGATGAGTGGGCGGGCGAATGGGCGGGGCCAGCTGTAATCCTAGAAACCGGTACTCGCGTACCCCCGCGTACCCCCTGCATGACATCACTGCTTATAGCCCTGAGGCACAAATCTGCCCAGATTTTTTTTTCTGAAACAAAGACACCTCCCATGCAGATCCTGTCTTTTCCATTGATGCTATTCTGCAAAGTACATGCACACCAATTGTGCTATGTAAATAAAGGAGCACTTACCCCTTGCACCCATGGATGCTGCAGGACCTGAGCAGCACTAAGCCTCTCTTTGGCATCCCGAACCAGCAACTTAGAGATGAGATCTTTGGCATCACTGGAGATATGAGACCAGTCCTTGTCAGGAAACTCATATTGGCCTTCCTGGATACTCTCAAAGAGCTTGCTCTAGCAACAATGTTAAAACATACATGTATTTGCAGTTGCAAGTAAAAACTCACTTTTCACAAAATGTCTCGAAAATCCCTACAGCTCATAAAACTCACATTTTGATGGGATAATTTTGGTAACCAGCTGACAACTTATGTGTGGACTGAATCGTCACAAGCCTTGAGGAAAATAGCATATTTCCACCACTCACCAAGTCATAACAATCCAAGAACCCAAATCTGCTTATTCAACATGAGCTAGACCAATTGCAGTTACATGTTTGAGGTTTCCTTCCTGACTTGTGCCCAGCCAAAAGGTCTCAAACATATGCTAAAGAGGGACTCCATCAATCAGTATCAGATAAACCCAAATTTAAGAATGAATATTTTGCTGGTCCCCTGTTCCAGATGCATTTGAAAAAATGACGTTGTCTTATTCAGAGTCAGACCTCTCATCTAGCTAGCCCAGTATCATCAACTCTGGCTGGCAGCAGTTCTCTAGGCAAGGGTATCTCTCAGCCTTGGCATCTTGATCCCTTTTCAATGAAGATACCTGGAACTAAACCAGGGAACTGTATATGAAGAATGGGCTCTGCCAGCAAGCTCTCCTCACCTCTCATAGGTGCCCTCTATTTCTTGCCCTCTAACTTCCTAAGGAAACTTCCTAAGGAGAATCTCATCCTTTAGCAGCCCCTAAAGCAAATTTTAGCAAGGCTGCTGTGGGGGGAGGTTGTTTATCTGGCAATGTGCATTTTTAAAAAAGGTAAAGATTTCCTACAACCGAACGGTCTAGTCGTGACCAACTTTTGGGGGTGGTGCTCATCTCCGTTTCTAAGCTTGTAGAGCCGGCGTTTGTCCAAGGACAAGCTTCCGTGGTCATGTGGCCAGCATGACTATATGCCGTAGCACACGAAACGCTGCTACCTTCCCACCGAAGTGGTACACCTATTTATCTACTAGCCTTTTTTACGTGCTTTTGAACTGCTAGATTGGCAGGAGCTGGGACAAGCAACGGGAGTTCAGTCCATCGTGTGGTCTCGAACTCCCAACCTTCTGGTCAGAAAGCCCAGCAGCAGCAGTTTCACCTGCAATGCCACCACATCCCTGCAATGTACATTATGTGTTACTTAAAGCTGAAGCACTGGGAATAGGCATCACGCAGCACTACACAAGTTGATCCTACTGTTGCACAGAGGAGGATGCCAAGAGACTATCAGAAACACTGTATCAGGAAGGAAGTGGGATCTCTAGGGCATGAGGCTTACTAGGTTATAGTTTTACTATCAGAGCAACAAACATCAACAGAACAAAAGGGAGGAAGGTAAAATGCATTTGTTGCTTAGGATTGTTATTGTATCGTTGCTTTTATTATTAATCTTGGAGAAGTTGTGGCTGGGCTTTAAAACAAGTAACTCAGTCAAATCTGCAGTGTCAGACATTTCTACTTCATAATCTTCTTCCACACACTGGCCGTATACTTATCCGGCTACCTGGCAAATTTTGCAGACTTCTCCCCTGTCCCAGCCACAGCCTGTGCCACAGTTCCCCACAAAAGGAGGGTAGCCACTGAGCATGATGTACAAGATGACACCCAAGCTCCACAGATCACAGCGCTTGTCATAGAACGTGGCTTCCTCAGTGAAGACTTCCACCACCTCTGGGGCCATGTATTCCACAGAGCCGCACTGGAAAGAGACAGAGCTCAGATCAGTTTTCTCAAACAAAAGACACTCACTTCTGGGAAAAAAAAATCTGTGATAAATATTTCCAGGGCTTTGGAAATAGAAGGGCATCTAAAATGCTTCAACTCATGTATGCAATTCAGTGCTAGCTTTTGGAGGCAGAGATTGTTTTAAGGCCATTTAAATGAGTGTCTTCCCACCTGACATTATAGGTTATTGTTACAGTCCTCTGAAAACACAGTCTTTCAAAGTTGGCTGAGAATAACTGAAACACAAGCATTCAGTTTTGCAAATAGGATGCATTTAAAAGTCGAAGAAAGCCAAGGCCAGTTAGCAGCCAGCTCACAGCTAGTGCCGAGGCAACAGCCAAGAGGAAATTTAACCACAATTTAAGAGCAAGCACCCTCTCTTGAGGAAAACCCCATCTATCCCTAAACTATGGTGTTCCATTTATACTGAGAATGACCTAGGAATTGGCCTGTCTTGTTCTCCATTCTGTCCAGAGCTCTAGACCATCACAAGTAGCAATCAACCTCTTAAAATGTATATTGGAGACCCAGGACTGTGTTGTCTGTCCCAAAGAGCAACAGCCTTGACCCAAAACTGGGTTGTTTTTTTATCCCAGCTGGGTTCTGCTTATACCTAGTCATTAGTCCAGTTTCTCATCTGACTTGGAAGTGGAAAATTTGAATATGTTTTAAAATTTCAAACAAGCCTATCAGAGCTTGAGGGCATGGCTAATCTCCCCAAAAATGGGATAAAAAGAGTAGCCGAGCTGTGGGAGATGCCAGCCAATCCATGATGGAGTTCGTGATGCAATCCAGCTAGGACAGGGTTCATTTCTAAGGAGTTCTTCACCTCTGTGTCAAGAGGATGCTGAATTGTAAACAGACTCTTTTACAAGGAAGAATCTGGTTTTATTTTACTTTGAACTCTTGGTTTTCTTGGACTGTCTTGGTTGTCTATTTCTCTTGTTCCATTTTAAATTTTTCCTTGGATTTGATTAAAACCAACCTGCCTAGTGCATCCACCCAAAGAGGAACCAGCTACATAGAAAAGGCATGAATGTGTGTATGATTGTATTGGAGGGGGGGATGAGAGAGGAAAGAAGCAATGTCAGTCAAAAAGCTTGCCCCTTTTTTCCCTCCTCAGCGTGTGAATGGTTGATGGACAAACAATCCCCGCTGGGTGAAAGCCTCTTTTGGGAAGCTTCAATCCATGTGGCTGGTGGAGACAACACACTAAATGTGCGGTTTTGATGTGATTTCAGGGTGGGGAAAAGCACAGATTCCTTAAGGGGAACGTGGTCCTCAGCAACACATAAACATATCATTTTACCGTGCAAAGGAACATGTTTAACAATTTGGAAACTGTTCACTCCAAGATAGGCAGATACAAAGACACCAAGTACAATCTACAGTTTAACGCTAATCCATAATAACACTGCAAAATAATTCTTTTTTTTAAAATTGAACTCCAAAGATTTTCACTCATGGAAAATTTCATACTTCTTGCAAATAAGCTTCAGACTGCTGGTTTGCCTCCCACAACCCTGGCAATAAGTGCTGTATAGTTGCTGGGCAACAGCAAGAAGCAAATGAAATCATACATAATTTTAATTCTTCACTCTTTCAAGAGATGATACTCTACATTTTTAGACTATTTCTGCATAGTAAGAAGTGCTTGACTTGGAAGTAACAGCCAATCTTAACACATAATGCACAGGTTCAGCATACATACAACATCATTTCAAGTCTCTGCAAAATCCAGTGGCTGAAACCAAGGCTGGTGCATGGATGTAATATTCAGGGCACAGTTAAAAGCCCTTCAAGCTCCAAACAGCAGTGGAGGCAAAGTACAAATTAGAGGAATTGGAAGATGAAGAAATAGGCAATGTAAATGTTTCCCAAACTATACTTTTAAAGGCCAGAATGTGTACATTGTCATGCGCTGTGGGAATACTCAATGGCCCTCAAACTATGTGCACAATGATTCCTGAATAGCCTCAAAATGTGAAGCTGCAGCCTTGAAGATGGATGAACCTTGTCAGACTTGCTTCACCAGTTCCATCTTTGCAAAAGGCCAGTTTCTTTTAAGTGCTCAGGTTTAATGAGGCTTATCAGGATCAGCAGTTAAGAAAACACCAACCATACGGAACATGAGAGAGAGGGAAATGTACTCATCACACCATCTTTGAAGTCTCCTCTTTAGAAGACAATATCTGTCAAGGATCACCACAAAGCTCTCATTACATGCACTGCAATATGTATGTCAGTTGTGGCTTGATATAAGCAAGGTGCCCATCCTTCCTCTTCTACTGCTACAAGTACAACCAACTAGACAGAAATATAGTAGTCTACATACTGGAGTGGTCAACTCGGGTGTAGTGATCGGAGTACATGCACTGTTGAGTTTTACTCCACTTCCAAGGTCAAAGTCACAAATTCTCACAGGGGACACCTGAAATAAGGAGAAAAAGAAGAAAAAAACCAAGCAAGACACTAGCATTATAGGCCAAACCCAGAAGTACACCTAACAAAAGGATACCAAAGCATGACATACCTTCTCTGGAGATTCACACAGTATGTTTTCAGGTTTTAGGTCTCGATGAGCAATACCTAAAACATACAGAGAAGAAAGATCTCAGGGAGCTACTTCAAATTTAGAATGAAAAAGCAACCATATTTGATTCTTGTACACACACTGATTCTTTGTACACATACTGAAGTTAAAGGCTGCTCACCAAAACTGTAGAATACAGCATGAAGTGTCCTGGATGAAAATGGGGCTAATAGGCTTACTTGACTATTCTTACTAGATTTGAAACCCACCTCCTGGCACAGCTAACAATAACTACTACTTAGCATTTGTATGGCACCTTGAGTGTGCAAAGTGCTTCACGTGTATTTCCATGAAGCAGCCTTTACAGCAACTAGGTATGTTATGTATTAGCCCCATATTACAAGTGGCGGGGAGGGCAAAAGCTGAGAGGGTTTCCCCAGCCAAACCAGGGAGGTCCCAATTTCTCAGCTCAGTCTTTTAGCCACTATGTTACAATGAATGTGATCTTAGTTGCATTACTATACAACTCACAGCTCAGGCAGGATTAAGCAAATGACACCCAAAGGATGATTTTTGACACTAATTTTTAACTGTGTAGCCCAAGAAGCTCCAGAGCCAAAGTGGGGTGAGAGTTTTGTGCAAACTCTAAGCTCATCTGACCAAGTTCTGAGTGTGAAATACTGGGTTCCATGCAGCTTCATTCAGACAAGGCATCGCAGCTAAAGCGTTTTATTATAATAGCAACAGAACAAAACTCTGACTGAACACAGGCAGCAGGCCTAACTAACTGCAAGATTCATCTAACTCCTGATTTAATTGGAGGGGTGGTTAACTCCAGCCTCCAGCCCTCTAGCTGAGGTTTAACTCCTCACAATCCTCCAGCCTACATAACACTGAGAAACTCCCCATCAGAAAGGAACAACCCTTAATGGCTCTTTTCTGCACACACTACTGATACAAGGAAGAACATGTTGGATTTAGAGCTGAAATTATTTTTATATTAACACAAATCAACAGTTGCATTACCTGAAAGCCACTAAGCATCATTAATAGCATGCAAACAAAGCTGGCTTTAAATCTTCAAGGCCAAATAACATGACTAACATAATAGAGAGCCAAATAACATGACTGTTTTCTTTGACTGCATTACACGAACTATTAAGGGATCCCCATTCAGTAGTTTGCTGGGGTTTAATGGTACGAAAGCAACACACAGTGCTATACTGGGACAACTTCTGCAAAGGACAGGAGACAAAACCCCTCACCAACTCAGAAGTCTAGACCTCAAGAGAGAAAACCACTAAAGCTGCCTCGGCAACAAACACTTCCCCTCCCTCTCCAAGCTTGCGTGCACCATTGCTCAATAAAAATGTTAATGCCACACAGTGGGACCATAATGTGAAATGAGAAAATTGGAGATGCCTCCAGGAGATTATTCGTGCAAGCACTGCTTCTTGCTGCGTGGCTACCTGCCCAACCAATTTTAGCAGCTGCTTTTAAAAGTCTTTCCTGCAGGACTGTCGTTGCTCTTGTTGCTTCAATCCATGAACAAATAGAAGAGGAAAGGGATGTGTTCGATTGACAGTTTACAAGCAAGCAACCCATGAAATTCAAAGCCAGTGTGTATTTTATACTATGTCTACCAAATTTGTGTTCTGACATAGGTAACCATCTTCCACACAGACTAGGGTCTAATACTCAAAGGAAAGAAAATCTACATTGCCACATCCACAAAACCATCGTTTTCAAGACCAAGCTTGTACATTTTAAATCTTTTTGAAGGTGTTACAAGCCACTGTGTTCATTTTCCTACAATTCTCTCTAAAAAGCAAGTTGACTTTACCTTGTCTAAACAAGGTCCAGGCAGGGGCGGACCTAGATAAAACGGCGCCCAGGGCACCCAATAGAAGTGCGCCCCCACGGGAGCCCAGGTCTACCCATTGGGAACAGCCGCGGGTAGACCAGGGCTCTGGAGGCCAGATCGACCCATTGTGAATGGCTGCAGCTAGACCAGGGCTCCGGAGCCCAGATCTACCCATTGCAAACGGCCGCGGGTAGAACAGGGCTCCGGAGGCCAGATCGACCCATTGGGAACGGCCGCAGGTAGAACAGGGCTCCCTACAGGGAGCCCAGATCTACCCATTAGAAACATCAGCAGAGCCCAGATCTATCCATTAGGACCAGCCACGGGTAGACCAGTGCTCCGCAGGTCAGGAAGGGATCCGTAGTGCAGACCTTCCCCCATTCATTCAAAGCATATTTCCAGTGCCAAGGCTTCTTTAATCATAACTTTTAAGGTCACGGTGAGCTTAGCCTTAGGGTTTTTTTTGTAGTTGGTTCTTAATGTTTGCTGACTTCAGTTTGAAATCCCTGTGTCTCCACTTTCAAAAATCTGAGTCAGTGTCTGAAAAAGCCACATGTGAGCAGAGACCATCATGCAATGCTTCCAATTTGCATGGGAGATTAGCATATGCCTGCCCCCCCGTTATATAGGCAAACTGGAGCCCTGGTCTACCCGCGCAATGTTGCGGGGGCCACTGGCACCCCCCTAGACAGCCCCAAGACGGCGCCCAGGGCTTGTGCCCCCTGTCCCCCCCCCCTAGATCCGCCACTGGGTCCAGGAATCCTCCAGCACTTCAAAGGACAGATTACTCCCCCATTTCTTTATATATGGCTAAGGCTGCAATCCCACACACATTTATCTGAGAGGAAGCCCCATATAAGACAGTGGTACTTATTTCTAAGCGTGGATAGAACTGCACTGTGATTCAAAACTCAAAAAAGGTATCTCTGCAGTTTTTTGTACTTGCTCTCTCACAAATTTTTCCAAAGCATCTTATTCTTTTTGTAAATCAGGTTTCCCATTTTACTTTTAGAGCAAGCTCCTAATCTGTAAATATTGAAAGAAAACTGTGTTTCACATGCAACATTTTAAAGGTATTGATATATTACCATTTGTGATAACTATGTACAAAATCCTTTTTTTTTTTCATCCATGGACAACCATTTCTGTTTCTGATTAAATTCAAGCCCCCGTCCAGAGGATCTGATGTAAGATATGAGGGGTCAGCCTGCTGAAGCATTTGTTGAGCTACACATTTATCAGACTAGATCATTCTGGGGGTGTGATCAAACAAAGAACATCTAACTTAATTAATACACACAGAAACTAGCCACATTTTATGCTAACCTATATGAGCAAACCTCATCTGGCCTGGAAGTTGTTGGCTAAGAGGTTTGTAAAAATCAAAGAGCTGCGGTTTTACCTTTTGTGTGGAGGAAATCCAGCGCACAGGCAATGTCTCTCACCACCCTGCTGGCTTCCCGCTCATTAAAATGCTTTTGCTTTTGAATGTGAGCCAGGATAGAACCTGTGGAGAAAGAGGACAAGCAAATGCCTTTTACAAATGAGCTATTTGAAAGCTGGAACTGAAAGACTACATTCAAAATTCAAGCACGCAACAGATGTGGAAAGGATGTGTTAGACACAGGTTGAATAGCACAGCTCTTCTCTCAACATGAGAAGACCAAAAAGGTAGTTATCAGAGATAAATGATTGGTTATTACAGCAATTTCACAGCTCGGTAATAAGTGAACATGATGTACAGCCCAATATTTGTACTCTCATAGAAGGAAGTCCCACAGAGTTTGGTGGGACCCAAGTAAAGTGCATTAAATATAGTTGCCTTCATTCAAGATTACACACTTGCACAAAAACCTTATTATATGTTTAATCAGACATCCAAAACTCACTTTTTTTTTTCTTTTTTCTTTTGCAGAAGGTCTTTGCAATGGAAGGCACTCTCAAGCTCATGTCATGTGGGCATTCTTAAGGCACAAAAACTTACAAAATCTTAGCAAACTACCAGCATCTCACTGTTCTAGTTGCCAGAACGCCTTACAGTGCAATCCTATGCAAGCTTCCTGGGAGCAAGTCTCACTGTGTTCCACGGGGAAAGTGCGCACAGGATTACAGGCTTAACTCCTATTATAAAATGCACCCATTTCATCTGGAAATCATGCGTTTCTTGTACATATGTCAATGCAATATGTGGCTTTTATATCAGGGCCCAGCGCAATAGCTGGGTGCCCATTGTTAGCTGGCTCCTCCCACAACCGCGTGAGGCAGCTAATGCCCTATTGGTCTCCTGGTCAGGGGAGCGGCATCCAGTGAGCACCTAGGGACTATGAACAGCCCAGGCAGCCATTCTCCTTCACCGACCTGAAGAATGTGGATCCCCACCTGCCCTACCCTTTCTACAGTCTGGGCCTTGCTGGTTGCCATATTTGGAGCCAGGTAGGAATTTTTCTTTCTCCCTGATTGGCCTTTGGCACACAGTTTTCGCCTACCTCAGACTGCAGTTGGGTTAGGGTGCTCTTTTCTTCTCTGCTAACAATGGTCGCTTTGTTGCAGGCTGGTGCGGGCACAAGGGCGGGAAGTAGGGCTTTTTGGTGTGCATGCGGAGGTCATATTTTGTACATACAGTATGCCAATGCAATGCAATATGTGGCTTTTGAAGTTGGGATTTAAGCCTTTTTCATAACATTCAAAAGCTCTGAACATTTGTTGAAACTAAAAGGAAAATGCCTGTACAGGTGACAATACTCAAGTGGTCCAACATCCAAGATAAAATAGATGCCATCTTTTCTGCAATTTCTCAACAAACCAATTATATGCTAAAAGCACATATTAGGATTTTGGAGCCGTTTACAAGCTTCTCCCCCCCCACCCCATGGTTCATCTTTGTTTTTCAGGTTCAAGCAAAAAAGACTTCCACAGTTCTAAATCTGTGCGCTCATTATTTCACATTGACAGAACTGCCTCATCTAAGATCATGTGTCATTCTGCTCCCCATTCACATGGCACAATGCAGTGCAATTAATCCTAACCTCCAATTTGTGTAAGACCAGAAACAATATAAAATCTCCTAAGATGCACTTTATTTTACATAGCTGAAAAATGTATACCAAGAAAATCTCTCTCCGCCAGGTCTCTCTGAGCAGTTTAGAAAATTTTACAGCGCTATACTATACAGCGCATAGCGCTGATGCAACTTTGTTGCATCAGTGCTACGTCATTAGTGCCGACGCGGGGGCACCGAGCAGTACCCCTGCGTCAGCGCTAAAGCTCTCAAGCCAACACTACTCGTAGTGTCAGCTTGAAAGCGCCGACGGAGAGGCTCCCTTGTGCCGACTGAACCAGTCAGCGCGAGGGAGGTTCTGTCTAACTGGTCTAACTCTGTCTAACTAACCCCTGCTAACTGGACAAGAGTCACGTTTTCAAGTGGTACTCCTCGTATATTGAGCAAGGGGATAGTAGTTGTCCCTATTCACCCCTGCGCAGTGTCTTTCTAGTGGCTGTTGCTGGTGGTGGTCTGCATTTTTTTTTTTTTTAGATTGTGAACCCTTTTAGGACAGGGAGACATTTAACTTCATTATTATTATTTGCCTGTAGACCGCTTTGTGAACTTGTGTTGAAAAGTGGTACAAAAATACTATTGATTGATTGTCCCGTTTTGAGACAGGGGTTGGTGGGGGCAGGACATGGGTAGGTCCAGGACTCGGTCATATGGCCAAATCCTAGACCTGTTCAGGAGGCCACACGGCCCCGATTCAGGCCATGTGGTCTCCTCCGATCTGCCCCTGCTATTTAGGAGGCGCAGATCCAAAAAACGCACAGGGGAGGCTGGTAAGGGAGTGAACGCTCCCTTGCCACAGGGAGGCTCCAGCCTCCACTATACTGCGTTGGATTTGGCGCTGGCCGGCCGACCTTGCCAATCCAGTGCAGTACAGGATTGCGCTCTCAATCTAATATTGTTTCAGCAAATTTATCATGACACTATAATGTGCACACAGTACCTCCACGCAGTTTTTCAAAGACTAGGTAGTATCTTGCATTATCTTCAAAAAATTCTATTAATTCCAAGATGTTCCTAAAAAATTAGTGGGGGAAGAAAAATAACACACTGTGAAAGTTATATGCTAGAAGTACAATTGTGTCCAAAATATCCAACAGCAATGTTATTAGAAGAAGGTTTAATAGCCCAGTTCAGACAATCCAACTTCAACAAAGAAGGTGAGCCTATGGAGCGCTAAGCCTGCATTTTCCCTCCCACCTTCCCCACCTCCCACACACTGACCACAACTGAACATTGACCACAGGCACTACTTTTCAAAACTCAGATCAAGCCCTGATCTCCATCTTGGGCTCTGCTCATGCTGTTTCACGAATGTCACATACATTGTGATGTAATTGTCACATACATTGTGACGAAGGGAGTAATTTTGCAATGCCATTAGACATGCCTCTCTCACTATATCACTCATTATTTCCACCTCCTGTCTGACATCCTTCTGTACATTAGCATTTTTGCCACCTCATTGAGAAATACTCCACTTGATTTGCATGTCAGGAAGGGCCATATCAATGCCCACCTAGATTTAACACTTTAAAACAGTGGTTCTCAAACTTTTTAGACCAGGACCCACTTTTTAGAATGATGTTATTAACCTGGAAGTGATGTCATCAAGCAGGAAGTGCCATCATTGTGACATAGTCAAATGGCACTCCTGGAATGCAAACTGGCATTCTTGGACTGCAGCAACTGCACAACCATGAAACACCCTTGACAGAAAGCAAGATTAGGACAAAATATTATGTTAAAGCACTGAACTAAAAGCCAATTTTTTTAAAAAAAATTAAACATTCAAACTGTTAACACGCACAAAAGGAATACAGCTAAAGTAAGGTCTGCAGCCTCCAAGATGGCTGCTCCCAGCTTTCTGTGACCCACCTGACATCAGGTTGTAACCCACCAAGTGGGTCCCCACCCACAGTTTGTGAAACACTGCTTTTAAACAAGTTTCAAAACCAAACTATCAGCATGAAACCCAATCAAGTTATTTTATAATCTTGACCTGAGCATGAAGAATTTCAGAGCTTGGACTTCAGAAACACATTCTTAGGTGAGCAGAAAGAAGTACCTCCACAAATACAGCAAAATTCTTTCTCATGCCCCAATTAACCTATACAACATTTATCAGAGACTATCAGCTTTGGCTTCTCATCTGTGTGTCAGAAACGAGTTCACTCATAGCTTAGGAAGCATTAATTAATGAATAATTTTTTAAAAAATTCAAAAGTATGCTAAAATTCTGTAATGGTTGCTTACTTGTTACCCTGACATTGATACAGCGTCTCCACTTCCCGGAACACGCGACTTCGACTATGCCCTGCATTCTTTTCAATTATCTGTAATCAAAGTGGAAAGCTTGTTTTTTTGTTTTTTTCACACAAGGAACAAATGCCACTGAGCAGCTTTTGGTGATAACATTCAACTGCTCCACCAAGTCTGCACAGAAGAAAAAATGGTGTTTGTTTTGCACTTAATAGCATACATGTTTACAGACATCATACTAGTTGATCAAATTCACACACGTGGAGAATGAACCAACTAAGCCGGGTACACGTGCATCAGATTCTTTATCACATCTGTGAACACTGCTAAGATCACTCATTGAAGTCAAGAAGACCCTAACATCTCTCTAGACGACTCCATTGAGTGCGCAATCCTGGAGCGTTGCGAATGTGCCATAAAGCGTGTTTGCAACACTTTCAGAGTCAGAGTGGGCAATGCATGGACATGTGCCAGTTTCCCTGATGCCAAGTGTGTTGCAAATGCCCTTTACAGTGTGTATGTGACAATCCTGGGCTGGAGCAAGTGACTTGTGCCAGCCTAACTCTAGGTTAGGATTGCACCCTCAGGGAGGTGGTATTCCATTTCCATCCTTTTATTCTCAAGAGACATGGCCAAAGCTATTCTCTAACACAACTTGTAAATAGAATTATTAAACACAAACAACAATATTTCAGAGTCACAAGTTGCTGCAGTAAATGCAATGCCAGCTAAGATATCCTAAATGCAAAATTAGAGAATGGAACAAGAAGCTTCTAGCAACCACTGAGCCTCCATGGCTGTCAGGGGATTTCAGGGACACGACCAGCGGTGTTATGCTGCCAGAATGCTGGGCGGGACATCCAGGTGATCGACAGCCCGCCCAGCGTTCCGGCAGCATAACACCACTGGACACAACTGGTTTGATTGATTAAACAATTTTTGGGTCCAGCTGGATTCTTTTTTTCTAGGAAACTCTGAATATGGATGCTATTATTTAGTAAGTTCATCCAGCTATCAAGTGATTGGCAACGTAAGACCTAGAATCGTTTCATTGATAAAGAATTTGTTGGTTCATTGTTGCTTACAATAAAGCAACAATGACCCAAAGCCAAGCTCTTTGAATTAAAAAGTAGCTGGCATTTTGAACTTTCATTTCATAAGAGTACTTCTCAATGTATATGCCCAATAAAAAAAGTAAAGGTTTCCCCATGACCAAATGGTCTGGTCGTGACCAACTCTAGGGGGTGGTGCTCATCTCCATTTCTAAGCCAAAGAGCTGGCATTTGTCCGAGGACAAGCTTCCGTGGTCATGTGGCCGGCATGACTATACGCCAAGGTGCACGAATGCTGTTACCTTCCAACCAAAGTGGTACCTATTTATCTACTTGCATTTTTAGGTGCTTTTGAACTACTAAGTTGGCAGGAGCCGGGACAAGCAACGGGAGCTCACTCAGTCATGCAGCCTCGAACTGCCAACCTTCCGGTCAACAAGCTCAGCTCAGCGGTTTAACCCGCGGTGCCAAGCAGAATAAAGTCAATTTTGAAAGTGACTTTAATTCACTGAAATCAAAAGAAAAGCCCCACAGCCCCACTCAAGGTTGCATATGCATGGCTATAAATTATGCAGACATGTGTGCACATGCTTTGAATAATTTAAATATTAAACTATCATTTCATGTTGATTAATATAGTATGAGAAGGACGGTTAAACAATTATATTTCCCCCCACAGATTTATAGGCAGTTTGAAAGGGAGAACACTGTTTGTAATGTATATACTCATCCTAACTTTGCTTTCCAAAAATGTTTGTTTCAAAAGCCAATACTGCCCATTTCAGAGGCAACAGTGGGTCAAAAACTACATCCATAAGAACATAAGAATCACCTTGCTGGATCAGACTAAAGGTCTATCTAGTCCATCTTCCTGTGTCTCACAGTGACCCACCAGATGCCTCAGGGAGCACACAAGACAACAATATGCCTGCATCCTGTTGCCACTCCCTTGCATTCTGAGGTAAGGTCTTAAACTTTCAGACAAAATGACTCCAGTCCTCCAAAATGACCACACACTGGAAGAGCTCCTCAGACCTTATCCCCAAGTTTGGCTCTATGAACACTAGCTTATTTGATCACATCATTGCATGCACTGACATCTGCACCAGCAAAAGATGGTTTGCCAGCCAGATCAAACTAATCTATGATTTGATCAAACAGGGAAATTAGTAGTTGATCTGGGCACACAAAAGGATGGAGCATGAAAGCACATGGCTTATTCCAGTCATGGCTTGGAGGATCAGAAATATTACATCTGCATCAAATCCTTGTCGAGCTCCAGCCTAAACATTCCATGGGCCTATAACCCAGTTATCAATATTTCTCATCACGCCAAGGAATGATTTCTGATCAGCATCACATTCACAGTTTCTGGAAGTGAAGTCACTGAAACAACTGAAATACCCTTTGAGCATTTTACTTACTTTAACTGCATACTCTTTCCCATTTTGCAAGCTTACAGCTCCCTGGACTTTGGCATAGGAACCTTCACCAAGTAATTCTGCAGTGAGTTTGTACAAATCTGTCAAAGAAATCCAGCATATAGAAATCATTGGAAGACAGAGGTAAATTGCAAGGATAAGTTACTGAGCTAATCACTATCCCTAATACTGAGATAAGAAGCAAAGTTCCCTTGCTAATACAGAGAGCTGAAATTAGTTTTATGATCAATCTGTTCCCATCAGTGAACTAAAGTCAGAAGCACAGGAGTGGAGAACACCACCTTCACACAAGAATATTAACTCAAGAAAATTGATTTTATTTATTTGAGCCTACAGTCAACTAATCTAAACCAAATATTTCAAGCTTACTGAGAATTTTTGTCCATGGGAAATTTGAGACTGTTCACCTATTCATCCCACACAGATACCTCCAAATCAAAGGGACAGGGTAAGTCTAATATACACAAAGAGGCAGTGACCCAAATCTCAGGAAAAAACAGTACGGCAGCCCAATCCTATGCTTTCTGACACCCAGAGGTACAGTGGTACTGAAATGGCCGCCACTGTATCCTGCAGGGCTGGGGAAGCTGCCAGAGGTCTCCTCAGGGAAAAGGGACATTTGTCCCCTTACCGAATAAAGCCCCATCCTCCACTATGAGGCTTCTCAAGTCTGCACCAGCTAAATTGCGCAAACTTGAGAAGCCCCATGTCAGGCTTCCAAGATCAACATGGGGATTATATTTCAGTGGAGTCCTCTGATGGTGCCCGCCCCCCGGTTCTGGCCTTCCCCTACCTAGGAACACCTCCCCCATCTTCCTCACATCACCCACCTTTCCAGTAGCGGGGGCCAGGGCTCCTTTGGTCACACTGATGGGCCAGAGCAGGCGCTATTTGCTCCTCTGGTGCCGCAAACATACCTTATGGCAAGTTTGCAACACCTAGCATCTTAGCTTAACACGTGGGACACAACTGAAGAGCATTGAAATCTTATGTTTTCATAGTGCACAAATTCTGAGGATATAGAGCTGAATCAAGAAGAAACAAAAGAAAAATGGAAGTGTGACAACCTTCAAATCTTCCAGGGAAGTGGTCTGTAGCTCTGGTTCTTTTTTTCTTTTTTCTTTTGCTATGGTCCGATATGGGAAGAGGTTGGCTGTTTACCATCTCTGTACAATGTAAGCCACAATTATGTTTACTGCATATAAAAGGGAGAAATAAAGCATTATGCTCATAATCTCTGAGAAGAATTTTAGGGGACAAATTAAATGGTTACCAAATTAAACTGTGAGCCCCTAGCACTGTGGTCCAAAAAACAAACCATGGTTATACCAAATTTAGTAAATGTTCACCAAATGTATAACATGACATTTACACTACAATACTATTATTTGGCTAGCAGAATTACATGCCCCAAATGTGGGGTTAGGGTTTGGGTTAGGGTTATAGTATGAAAATTTACTATTTTGGGGAGACACACATTTTTTAACTGTCAAATACTTTACGAAAATGACGAGAACTCAATATGTGGTTATCACGTTAGGATTATTAGGTGATCTAAAATTTGGTGAACATTTACTATTTTTGGGAAAAGAAAGGGTTTTTTAAAGGAACATTTTCATTAAATTTGGTGTTCACTTAAACATGAGCCAAAATTTTAATCACCAGCCTAGGTTCTGTCATTTCAACTTTAACAGACAAAAAGTAGGAAATAAAAACTAGGACACAATCCTAGGATACTGCCAAGTGTAGTTAAGCAACCAAATGGAAACACTTAAGGTGACTCTAGTGAAAAAAAGAGTTGCCCAGCTGCTGCTACTGTGACAATCAGTGCGTAGACCAAACTAGCCCAGCATGACTACTGATGTTGTTGTAAGCACCTCCAGTATGCCTCAGTCACCAAGGGGCAGGGTCTTCAAATAGCACATTGCCCACTCATTCATAATGGAAGCGGCATCACTTCCTTAATAATCAAAAACAGAACAGGAGCATCTCTGTCCATGCAAAGCAAAATAGCAAGCTGGAGGGAAGAATGTCACATGGTGTACAAGATGGTTTCAGATCACTACACAGCAGGATGCAGGTCAAACCTTATGACAGGGTTACTGTGTAAGGCCACAGTATCTCACTGCAGCCCTTTAGCAAAAATGGATGGTAACAAATAATACATGAAACACATTACTTACTTTCCATTCATGAAATGCAAATGTCAGCATTTCCCACAAGAAAGAATCACTGTTTCTTAAAACCTAGAGCCATCTTCATAGCTGTCAACTAAAGATATCGTATCCAATTAACTATATGACTTTAGTTTTAACCAATTCCTCAAGGAGAGTCAGGAAGAAGAGGGCACACAGTGGCACATGGTTTGGGAACCTCTGTACTATGGTAAAAAGGTTAACCACAGTTTGCAAACCTGCTCCAAACCCTTAATAGCAACAAAGCACTGATATGGCTGGGCTAGAAGACTTTGGAAACAATCTATTTCTGCAAGACTAGCAACTTGCATGATTAGTCAGGATGCCTTCAGATTATCTTTAATTGATATTATCATTCATGCTTACAAGTGCACTGACAGTACTTTAGGGAATGGTCCTTGTGGTACAAGGAGAACAATCTTAGTACGCAGTACTTCCAGTGCACCCATTAAGCACCATTTTCTGTCATCTCTACAAAAGTTGCCATACTATTTCACCTTCAAGTCCGTTGAAAAAAACAGAGGCATTCACTTTTTTGCAAATAAATTTAGAACTGGCTCAAGAAAAAAACCACCAGCATGAAGGAGCAAATTTTGCAGACATTAGAAGCTGGACTCTGAGAAGCAACCATTTCAACCTGATACTGGCCTCTTGACTGTTTTTTATTAGTCTTCTTAGCCTTTGCTTCAACATTTTTATTTGTGAGACATAACTTTATCCCTGTTAGTGATCTTCTGAACTTGCAATCAGAAAGCTCATTGTGTTGCAGAGGCTCTGATAGATCTAGGGAAGAGGAGGGCACTTTCCTGGAATGAATTAAATTATTTAAATGAGATTATCACTCATTAACTCAAAGTAACTCAGATTGCTTTCTAGAAGCAACAGAGAGAAATTAAGACTTTTATACAACCCAGAAAACTGATTTAGATGTACTGAGCTCATTCTAAAAGCCTCAACTTCTGTGCTCTACCTCTACAGTGCTAGTCAACATATGGCATCAGTTGTCTAACGAATGGCTCAAGAAACGGTTCTTTGAGTTGCTTCTCCGTCTGACACACCAAAGGTTAGAGAGTTTTCTTTCACACCAGAAAATAACTTCTCATTGACATCTTCAGCTTGTGCTCAGACAAGCATACAAGAGGTGTTATTTCAGCAGCTCCTGCTGCCTGTGGTGTAGTTGCAAGATATAGCCTTACATGGCCTGTAACTTTCTGAGGTTACTTTTCCTATTGGAATGAACCACACATTGCCCAATTTTATTTTATTTTTTTTTGCTGTGTGCAGCATGGCACTCCATTAGTGGAGGATAGCAAAATGGTTCTATGCCACTATTCTAAAGCATGGCATAATTAACATACCTGCTATGAAGCAGGCAGCTGTGTGTTAGGCTTGTTTCAATTACTGTACTTCATACTGCCAATGAAGCACAGGAAGTCCCTCTCTTTATCAACCTAAAGTAAACTGGTTACTGCTACAGATATCAAGCTCAAACTTTACTCAGCTGTTTCGATGGACAAGCTATCTCCTTCCTCAGCTTAATCATACAGTGGTATAAGTAGTGTTCTTTGGTAAGTGATCTCAAGGACAAGAGTCTATTTTTGTAAAGAAAAAACAGAACAGATAAACACTCAGCACTGTGGGAAGACCACGGATAAGAAACTGACTCTTGTCAACCTACACTGTTTCCATGATTCAAACACAGATCTCTCTTTTAAAAACTGATTTCCTTTTTACTCACATTTGTATATTCAGGGTGAACAGATGCTTTTGTTAATGCCTATTTAAATATGTGTAGTACAATGCAAATATATACTGTACAATGCAAATTGATAACTAATGAAGGTGCAGTGGGGGGGGGAAATACTTTCAACTGATTGAATTGACTTGAAGAGTTGGCCAGAAGTGTACTATTTTCTTCCCCTTAGCCAATTCTGATAAAATACTTACATAAAAACTTCAAGAGAAGTTCTTCCAATTTTAATGGAAAGCTAGCAGGTATCTTCTGGGCAGAAGAGTTAGTCGAGAGGGTTAATGCCTCCGTTTGCCTGAAGATAAGAGCTGAAGGTCGCCAGTTCGGGACTACCGGAAGTTTCTGTGAGTGGCAGAGCCTGTAAATTGCAACTGATTTAACAACTGAGCTGTCTTCGGCTGCTTTGTGAGAAGGGGAGTTGTGTCAAAGTCAGCTACTTCTCTGGTGGGAGCAGGGAAGCTGCTTATCAGCCAGCAGAAGACAAACAGGTGGCCAGAAAGAAGGACTAAATCCAGAAAGATCCATCTGTATGTGTGTAGTTCTTGTAAGATAGAACGTTTCTGTAAAATTGTAAAAACCTTTGGGTTTATGAATAAAGTCTGCCTATGTAAACCGCCTTGAGTTATAGTCATTAGAGAAATCTGGTGACCTAAGAAAGGCGGTATATAAATACAAGCATTATTATTATTATTATTATTATTATTAAGAGTAAGATCGTCATGGCTTCCCTTCTCACTATTTTATTTACAAGAGTCACATGCAACAGAAGAATGCAACACACACTCAAAATCCATGTTAGGTGTCTGAAGTCTGGGCCATCTACACAACTGACAAGCCCGGGAACGCATTTATTGGGTGGACTGAAATTTTATGCGAAAAGGAATACTGAAGACAATCATTCCAAGCAAAGAGCATCAGTGTGATTTTATATTTACAGGAAGCTTTTCCCTTCAATATAGATCCTCAAAATGGTGCCTTTCCAATATTTAATTAATTGGCTAAAAAAGAACGGGAGGGAAGGAAATATAAATGATGCTCAGATGAACAGAAAGCAAGCCAGTTTCAATGTAGGGGAGGGGGAAAGAGAGAAAGAATGGGAAATGGGTGAACTTCTATCATAACTCAACAGCTCATGCTTAGTCAACTAAAAGCCCAATCTATGATCTGGCAGAGGTACAGCAGCGCCAAAATAGCCAGAGCTTTAGCCTGCAGGGCAGACCAGCCACTGGAGCCTCCTCAGGGTAAAGAAAAATTGGATCCCTTACTCCATGTCACACGCCACTGGTGGCAATGAGTCTTAAATATGCGCCCACTATTTAAAATGTCAAGTGGAGCAGCTCAGGAGGGAGCACAGGATTTTGCAGCAGCCTCTGCCACCATCCCCAACCCCCACACAAGCCTCCCCACCCAGGTTGCCCTCCCCCAGCCTCGTTCCATCCCCTTGCTGCCTCCAAAAGCCTCCCTGCCTGCCTGAAACTGAGGCCCAGCACTGCATGTATGCCACTGGCCAGAAAGCACCTTACAGCATATTTGCAACACCCAGCATCAGCAGTGCAAGTACACCACCGGCACTGAGCACCAAAGGATTCGGCCCCAAGTCCACACTCTCCAGTTAGAGATGCAATCCATCCTTCTCAACCAATGTTGCCCATCTGCTGGCAGGAATCTCCTTAAAATAAGAACTGCACTATAGGGATAAACAAAGCAAAACATGCCAATATTCAAAGCCGATACCTGGTTTATGCAGGCTTGACTTCACTGAAAAAGGGGCTGCGGTAGCCTGGCAACACGTTTCACTCAGACGTGGATTCACTGAAGGATTACTCTGTGGCAGAAAGTAACAAAACCCTATTTAGTTTTCAGATTGGTGCTTGGAAAATACCTACTATACACTATACCAGATATAACAAAAGACAAATTCTGACCAACAGAGCTTACCCATTAGCACACAAATGCAGAAAAGAAAAGCTATTCTCTTCATTGCAGATGTGGAGTCAAAAAATAAACACAAAAGCCCTATGCATACACCCCAAGCGGTCTCACCACACAGACAGAATTAGCCGTTCTCTCTTGATGTTCAGACTTCTGCATCTGCACACATTCATTCATTCATTCATTCATCTTTCCTTCCCTCCTCTTTTATTCTCCACCACTCCATTGTTTTCCTTATTGTCTGTCTTAGTTTGCAAGCTTTTGGGGGCAGAGACCTGAAGAGCATATACACCAGTGCTGTATACCATGACAGCACTGAAATACAGATTATCCCTTAACGTTTTACAATTCCTCAAGTAATTGAAGCTACTATTTCACAAATGTTCAAGTTCACACTACAAGATCCTTCCTCCATTTATGCATTAAACTCCTCTGTTCTCAGCTTTAAGCCTCGCCATCTCATTAGAAAACCCAGATCTGCCACCCTATCTAATAAAAGAGAGGGGAATTTTCCATGGAGAGTACTTTTTGATTGCATGCATTTGTGAACGCTGCATTTTGTGTTTGCAAACAATCCCACCAGTTATTTAGCAGTGTGCTATTAAATTTGTTAGTGTTCTCTCTGTATGCGCCACATGCTCCCCTAGGAAGCTATTTATTTACATGTACTCTGTATTTCATTACTTCAAATCTACTTGGAAATTTATTCACTGACATGAACCATTTCTCTTCATACACATACCGTAGTCTTTCCTCCTTCCTGTAAGGATGACTTACTCCTAAGAACGACGATCCAAGACCAGTCTGACATATGAATACAAAAGTTACCAAATAAATGTTTATGGCCCAAAAGATAGAATAAACTGCACTGCCTGGTCAGCTGGGGGTAACCATGCTCACTGTAGCTCATGGCTATTTAACAAGCCTTTTTAGATACTGTCCAATAACACAATTAAAACTGACAGCAGGCACATAATAGCCAAAATTAAAAGGTGTTTGGTTTTTTTTAAATTACAGGCAGACTTTATCCATGGGAATTCTATTCCAGGAACCCCCAAGGAGAAGGAAAACTGTGGATGTTGGAATCTGTGGTTTTGGGGCCTGCCCTCACCCTCCAAACCCAACCAGAGCTGCACTCTATGGGCCTCAGAATGAGGGTTACAAACAAAAAAGTCATTTCCAGTTTTCTGGCAAAACTGGAAGTGACGTTTATATGCCTTTAAAAGACATTTGAAGGCCCTGGGAAGCCCTCCTCACAACAACCATGTGAGGTAGATGAAGATGATACTGTGACTGGCACAAGGAAGCCCTATGAAACTGGATATTTCAAGTCTAACTCCAGAACCATCTTTGCATTGATATATGCATGTTCTTGGGCACAATCGAGTCCCCATAGCACAACATTTCATCCCATGCAATCACCTCTATGTTGTCCACAGAGTTTCACAGATTGTAGCCAGGACTGGCAGTCAACCAGCCACTTAAAGCATACTTACAACATTTTACCTTGGTTAACAAATGAATAAAATGACTTTTTACTTTGAAATTTAGATTGAGAGTCTTGTCCTCCCAAATTTTAAAGAACTGAGTTTTTAAATAAATATTATAAACAAGCATTTTTAAAATATAAAATCAAAAGTATGGATTTGAACCTACTTTTTAATCCCAGACCAGCAGTGTGAACCTTTGACATGTGTGCCCAAGTTGGCAAGTGAAAAAAAAATGGTTGGCATGTGACATGCAGTGCTGCTCACTAAATGCAAACAAGAATTGGATCATCATCTTCCCTCCCAGTGTGTCAATCTTGCACAGAGTTTATGGTTTAAAGGGAACGCATCCTTTTTAAACTTTAAATGCTGTGTGAGAAAGGAGCACATCACGACCCTCGCTACATACTTGCACAGCATTT
The DNA here is from genome assembly GCA_029204185.1 of Lerista edwardsae. Classification (NCBI taxonomy): domain Eukaryota; kingdom Metazoa; phylum Chordata; class Lepidosauria; order Squamata; family Scincidae; genus Lerista; species Lerista edwardsae. The sequence goes on from JAJKFI010000055.1 coordinate 7,195,487, forward strand.
AAAGTTTTTAGGAACATGTTTAAAGGTACCTCCCACATGAGGACAGAGAAGAGACAAGGAGCTTCATCCTTAATTCTTCTTCCAGTGCTGCAAGAAGAAGGGGGAAGACTACTGAGCTCTCAACCCTCACAAGTAGGCTGGGACAGGCAGTTTGGAGCAGCGCCCCTTCCCTTTACAAGGAGCGTGGCCTGCAGCCTGCCTGATCAATGCCTGATCAATGCCTTTCTGTTGGCTATAAGCACTAGCAGAGCAGGTAGGGAACCCAAATTGCACCACTTCCATTTCAAATAACAACGGCATAGAGCAGGCAGGCTGCAGGTCACACTCCTGATAAGTAAAAGGAAGGAAGTGTGCAACTGTGGAATTAAGAAGGCTTTCAAGCAGTATGCTCTCTTTCTCCATAAAAAGTTTGTAAAATACAAATCCATGATTATTGCCAATTTGGCACACGCTCTCAAAAAAGATCACCATCCCTGCCCTGGACTATAATTTTTTTTACTCAAAAGTGGAAAGATTTATTTTTCAGGGCAAAGTAGCTTGTATGCATTTCGACAGATGCAGCTTTTCACACTAGATCAGTGGAATGCCTTAGCAGAAACATGCTTGCTCTCGTTCTGTTTCTTTTCAAATATTTGCAATCTTTTTACCCCTACTTCCTGACCCCCAATTTCTGTGGCACAGAAGCTATTCTGTCCTCCAGCAATTAGGACATTTTTCTCCTTTTGCGTTCAGCTACCCTTCCCACTACTGAGAGTGCAGCAGCATTTCAAACACACACAGAGAGTTCTTTAAAGTCCCAGCATTTCCCAACTCCTTTCCCTCTTCTCCTGCCTTCCTTTCTAACCTGTTTGTTTCATGCTGCAATGCTCACTAGCTGGACAATTGGCAGTGGAGTGGGCGAGAATATCAGAACGACTCTTTCTAAGCATGGGCCTGGAGAACACTGACATTTTGATTGAAGCCCTGCCAGGAGCTGAGATGCAGCTGTGGGTTTAGGGAGGGTAAAAAAAAAAAAGTTGTTTTCAGGATAGAAGAGTCATGCTGCAAGCACAGGCCTACTCATTATAATTCCCTATGCTTCCTGAAAAGAAAAGCTGTACTGAAGGCAGGAGGAAGAAACATTCAGTCAGAGCTGAATGGCAGTATGTGCATATTGTAGAAGTATTTTATTTTAAAAGAAAAAGTGGGAGAGAGAAAAATGGAGAAGATAGAGCAGGTACTTCCTACTATAACCCAAAACTTTTACATCTGCCTATCTTTTGAGTGGAACAAGATCTCTCCTCCCTGAAGCATGCAATCAGACACCTTCTGAGAAAGCATGAGTCACGATCTCACTCTGCCAGGAAAAGGCACCTAACTGCTCACACTATTACGTGCTTTCCAAAATGGTACTAGGGCTTCCTATGCTTAAAATATCAAGAGATATACCTTCACATCCACAGTCATCCTCTAACATGCTTTCTTGGAGTGCCCACTACAACACACACAAAAAGCACCATACCAGTCCACAATCAAGGATAAGGAGAATCTCTCTCTCGCCGAAGCATTTGGACACCAGATTGAAATGTCTGGTCACTCATGGTCACTCATACTCTGGTCACTGAAGAGTATATTAGTATGTTCCTGCCTAATCATCGAAATCTCTGAAAGAGTCAAACAGGTCATGCTGGAGATAGCACTCCAAAGTATCTCATTGATAAGGCCTCTGCTACAGCAGTACATTCAGTTCTGGTCACCAAATAGGTATGAAATGGCCGTAAATAATCAAAAGGAGAATATCAGAGATGACTGAAAGGCTAAAAAGGGGCCATGGAAAGGAAATACTGAAGAAGATGAGCTCATTAAGAATGGACCTGACAACTGCTTTCAGAAAAATAGCTGCCCTGAGAAGCTTTTTTGTGGTTTGTAGTGCACAGGAAATAATTTGCTAATAGTAATGTCACACTGAACATCAATTGAAAGGGTTAACCAGATGTGCTTCACATTACCTTGAAGGAACAAGGGAAACTCTTCAGTTCCGAAATATGATTTTGCCTCAGCACATTCGACACCTGAAAAGGACAGAAACAGAATTATCCCTTCCATAATACTCTAAGGCAGTGGTTCTCAAACTGTGGGTTGTGACCCACCAGCGGATCACAACCAGGTTTTTGGTGGGCCGCTCTCCAGTGCTATCTGGAAGTCTCAAGGCCGAGGCATGATTTATTGAGAAGCACTGCTCCAAGAGCAAGTTTTGTGCATCACCTCTCCATGTTGGAAGCACAGGATTTGAAAGCCATCCCACAAAACCTAGTTTTAAAACAGTAATACTCAGCATACAGTAATACTTCTAACAGCATGGGGGATCTGTTCTTTGAAAGCCAAGCACTGTCTGAAACAGCACTGTCACTGATGATAATGCAGGACTGGTACTGATTGTCCAGAAGACATGTTCTTACTTGCTGCATTTTATTGGATCAATCAACCCAGGACCAGTGGCATATCTAGGGTATTGCGTGGGGTGGCAAGAGCCATGGGCACTGTTTGCATTGGGGGGGGCGCCATTTGCTCTTGCCCCCCAACAGTTCCCAAGAAGACACCAAGGCGGCTGAGGAAAGCCCCCCCCCCCACTCACCGAGTTGGGAGGAATGCTGCTTCTCCCTCCTCCGGCAGGGCCTGCCTCGCTCTGTTGCTCCCGATCTGCCTGCCTCCTCCTCCTTGCTGCCTTTCGCCGCTCCCCTCCCCTCTCCATTTCCCCATCTCTCCATCTGCCCCTTTCTCCTTCCTTCCATCATGTTGTGTCACTCATGCTGTGTCACTGCTTTCCCACCTTCCCTGCCTCCCTTTCTCGCTACCTTCCCCTAATTAATTGCCTTGCTCTGCACCGCTCCTGTGCCCCCCCTCCATCTGCTTCCCCACCCGGCTCCTTCTGCCAGCTCTTTCCTCCATCGTCCCTTTTGCACTTTCTCTCTTTCCGAATGTGCGCTTCCCTCCTTTTGTCCCTCTGGCTTGGTTTCTCCCCCCCACCCCAGTGTGCTCCTCTCCATGTGTCCCCCCTCACTTGTGGAGCCGCCGCCTTGAGGCGGGTGAGGGGAGGCCGAACACGTGCCGCGGACGAGCGCAGACAACGGGAAAGGGGGAGGCAAACACGGGTCAGGGCCCAGAGGAAAAAAGGAGGCGATCTGGGGACAGCGGCATTCCGCTCGTGAGTGCAAGAGGGAAGGGATGGGCTTGGGGTGGCCAAGCCATGCAGGGAGAGGCTGTGGCGTTCAGTGGGGAAGCAAAGCAGTAGGTTTTGCAGGGTGCCTGCATGCGCCCTGCAGCCTGCCCCCCCTCACCATTGTTGCTCTATCTGCCGGGAATGGCTCGAACAGGGCATGTGAAGGGAGGCGCCCTCCATACTACATTGCCTCCGCCCCCAATCACCACTGTGAGGCCCAGGTGCACTCTACCAAGGAGTGAAGTCCTCTGCCCAGCAATTTTGCCTAAGCAGCGGCCTAAGGAAGCTGCCCTCCCCCACAGGCCGAGTCGGGGAGGAACGCAGCTCAACGTCATGATGTCACGATGTTGTGACATCATGATGTTGCGTACCATGGGCACGGTTTCACCCTGGTACACCTCTGCCCACAACAAAGGATCAGTGGTGAAATTCAGCCAGTTCTCACCAGTTCTGCAGAACCGGTTGCTAATTTTATGTTGGGAGAGGGAAGAAAGGCAGCGGCCGCCCTGAAGGCCACCCTGAAGGACACAGAACCAGTTGTTAATTTATTTAAATCCCACCACTGCAAAGGACGCTGTAATGAGACAGTGCTAAAGGAAGTGGTGCTATCAAAGGCATTACAATGTATTGGTTGTATTGGACAAATATGCTACTAAAGGCAGACAGGCTGTCAGGAACTTCCAATGATCAATCTATAATATTATATGGACGCCGCTGAAACTGGATTTGAAATATCTGATTCATAACATATTACCAAGCAGATGAAGCCTTACTGAACAAGCTAATATCCTTCACTTATCACAATGATGTCCAATAGCATATTTTTGCACATCTGTTCTAATTATACTAGCTTCAATTCTGTCATTAACTTCCTAACCCATGAGAGCTTTCACTGATAACAGTTTTCCTACACAGAAAATAAATGGGGTTACAGTATATTAAATGGAGCTCTTGTTAGAGCCAAAAAGCAGAATCTAATCTAATAAAATAAAAATATTTAAAACAAATTAAGGACTAGGTTTTAACATCTCTATCTTTGAAAAGACATGTTTGCAAAAGTCAGTACTTACTATCATTTATTTGCTACATTTATATATCACCTTGCTACTTTTACTCTACAGCTTGTAATTTCCACGCCCACCCCAAATTATCAAGACCTAACTATACATTACACACACACACACACACACACACACACACACTTGCCCTCCTTTCAACAGACATGATCCAGGCAAGATCTTCATCAAGAGATACATATGAAGAGAAATTGGCACCCACCATACATTCAGCAACCTGTCAAGACCACATAAAAAGACAAACCACTCTTTATAAGTTACCCAAAATTAAAGGCACTAGCGTGAAGTCTAGGAAACAGAAACTCAACAGAGCTTCCTTCCAAGCAAACCTGCACAGGACTGCAGAGCAACATAGGACACGTGTTGAAAATTAATGTGGCCAGAAGTGACATTCCCCACCCAGAAAATGGAACTGGGGAGGCAACACATTTCTATATCATATCATGCATACTGTTCAAACTAATGTTTGACTGCAACATATGACTATGCTTACCCACCATTTACAGAGCAAACGTTGCATCACCTTGGCAAAAACACCACATTTTCTGTCGCATAGAATGAAACATCTCCTTCACTGGCATCTCTTTTTAGAAAGAAAGAAAATAAACCTGTTATCTATTTTAATGTTTCCAACAAAGTTTCCAGGCAAGGAGCGCATGAACTCCTGGGAAAGGTGACGTTGTTACCAGATGCTAGGGACAAACAACAGGGGGAAGACATCACCTTGGTTCCTCCTTCTGCACTTTCAAAAGAATTCTCCAGCCAGGCAATTTCTATTGCAGGCACGAGTTTGAAAGCATATGGCAATAGCTTGCTTTACTGATACCTGCAATGATAGAATTCCTTGGCCTTAAATAATCGATCCAAGGCACACACTCTTGAGAGATAACAGGGGAACACATCGAGGAACAGCCTCAGTTGCCTTCCACCTCTACACAAAACCAAACCGGGGGTGGGATGTTTTCACAGTATCCTGTGTGTTATACATCCTCTTTGAGACTATTGATTTATTTATTCCCCTCCCCCGCATTAAAATTCACAACTGGAGGGGGGGGCGACAGGGAACAGAATAGTCTCAGTGGGATGGGAAAGACTGCCACGACAGGATTTGCTTCCGGTCTCTGGCAAGAGCATCTTCAGCGCCAGGTTCATGAACAAAATTGATAATGCTGTGCCCCTGAGCATGTGCAGAGAATGTCACAACAAGTAGAGGACCAGAGTTCCTAAAGTTTCAAGGTTGGCTCGGACGTCGACTCCCCGCGCCCCTTACTCACCCACCCGCTCCAGTCAGAGAGGGACAACTCCGGGAAAGCGAAAAAGCCCCGCCCGCTGCCCTGCTCCCTCCCGAAGAGGGGCTTCCCCTTCGTGCCATTCCAACCCGAGGTTCCACTTCACCCACCTCCGTGGTTGCCAGACCGCATCCCTCCCTCGGTTCCCCCTCCCTTAGGCCGGGCTCCAGGCGGCCCAGTGACGCTCTCGCTGCAAAGGGAGAGGCTACAAGTCCTCAAATCGTCATATCACCAGTTCCCGCCCCTGAAGGCTTAAAAAAAAACCAACTAAAGGAGATGACAAGCGCATGCTCAGCCAACGCGCATCACACAGGGATAGACAGGACGCAGCCGGGTTGAGCCCAGCGCGAGAAAGGCAGATTGGGGCTTGCAGCAATGTGCACATGCGCAATGTTGCTCACGAGAGGCGCAGGAGAGAGCTTTCCTCTCGTGGAAGAGAGAAGCAAGTGGAAGTGGAGAAACCGGAATGCAGACGCAAGAGGAAGTTTGCGGTTAGGAGAGCAGAAAGGTGCCTGCAGCAGGCGCGCGCTCGAGCCGTCGGAAGGGAAGATGTCATGGGTCAACCCCATCCTGACACCCTTGTCCAAATTTAGCGTGGGTTGCTAGGTGATCATATGGCAGGGAGTGACACCACATGGGTGCTACATTCAAAAGTAACCTAATCCCGATTTAGGTCACCTTCTAACCGTGCTGTCATTCGCCCTGTCAGGGTGTTCAGTATGGCAAAGGGGCAGAGTGGGCCACCTGTCCTTCCACTGGCTGTTTACAGGTGGAGGAACGATGTTAATAAGGTTTAATGATTATGACTGTAGCACCAGGGAGTGGAAGTTTGAAAAACAGCTGTGTAGTCTTATACTGTCCTGCAGTGGGTCCCAAACTGTGGGTCAGGACCCACCAGTGGGTCACAAAGCACTTGGAGCAGCCATATGGAATCCATTGTGGAAAAAGCCACGGTAGAAAACCTTTAAATAAATAAATATTTAAAATATGGATGATAGGAGGCTGGAAAGGGGGAGGGCGTGTGGTTGTTTTGCTTGTATCAAGGTTGTAAATAGGCTTTTTTCTTTATGGTTCACTTTGCTATTGGAAAAAGAAATAACCGAACTTCTTGCTGTATTCTCAGGAAAGCAGCAGGCTCTACCGTCACAATGACGGCACTTCCGGCCATGACATCACTTCTGGTGGGTCCTGGACAGATTCTCGTTCTAAAAAGTGCTAAAGTTCCGGTGCTAAAAAGTTTGAGAACCACTGCTTTACTGTATATAAGAGCCCAATCCTGTGGGGCTTGCTCACAGGTAAGTGTGGACAGGATTGCAGTCTGAATCAGGGCTGGCTCATTTGCCATAATATTTTATATTATGGGTTTTTTTTGTAAAATAAGAATTGCTTAAAATATTATGGCTCATCAAGATTGCATATTGATGAAGGGCAGAGGCACCCATTGGCTTCCAGGGCATCTCCTCCTTCCCATACCTGGGTTGGAAAAGGGTGAGGGGGCTTTAGTCAGACATAGCTAGCATACTGTTGGGTCTGATGGTCAGGGGACAGCTGTGAAGCAATTGAGAGGAATGAATCACTCCTATTTCTCATTTGCTCTCTCTTTCCCTGATTGCCAATTGGCTGACTTTCAATCCTATGCCTGGAGGACATTCGGTATGTCTAATGCTGTCTAGCAAAAGGTAGCAAATTGAGATCATTAAAAGCTGCGGTTACTGAGTCAATCCATTGGTCCATCATCTAGCTGGTTGCTGGCTGCAAATGTTCCCTGAGGATCTTTCCCTGCCTACATGGTGACTGAACCCAGGACCCTCTGCAAGCAATTCACTAATAAAGACTTTTACCTATTTTAATTAAGGATGCAGTCCTAACCAACTTTCCAGCACTGACATAACTGGGCCAATAGGGCATGTGCTGCATTCTGCAGTGGAATAGTACTCACAGAGGCCTCCTCAAGGTATAGTAAGGAAATGTTTGTTCTCTCATCTCGGAGCTGCATTGCCCTTACCTGATGCTGGAAAGTTGGTTAGGGTTGCACCTTAAAAGTCATACTTGTGTGCTGCATCTCCAACTCCTCATTCACTTAGAGGATGCAATCCTAACGAATTTTCCTGCACATAATGGCAATGCAGCTCCAAGGTAAGGGAACAAACTTGAAGACCTGAAGCAGTTGAATACCCTTGGTTTTGCTTTCCATGTAACAACCCAGGCCAGCCTAACATTCCTCTTAGTCTTCACAGGTTTTCTTTGATGCAAGTGCACTTGTATCATTCTGGGAATATCCCCAAGGCCTATTATTGCCCAGGGAAAGACAGTGTATCTTCCAGTGGGATTTACAGGAACACATCATTTGCAGAAACAACTATTCTGAACTCAAGCAGAAATTTAAACTTGGATTGTAATGCTAAACTCCTATGGATTCTACCTGGATTCTACCTGTTTTCATTTTCTTAATTGATTGCATCTTGAGATTCCAAGCACTGATCAGGATGCTGTGATGAGAAGCATACAAAGACAGTTACTTGTGGCAATGGACTTTTTTGAACAGCAGAAATCAGAAGACGAAGAGGTGGAGGTGGAAGAAGAGGTGGAGGTTTTCATATTTAGCAGGAAGAAAATACCATTTCAGCATAGCATCTTTTCCAATAGCTGTTTGCTGGGCTCTCCCTAATTTCTCTCTTATCTTTTTTAGATTGTGAGCCACTTTAGGAAAAGAACTTTTATTTTTCTTACTGTTTTTGTTATGCAAGTTCTGTTTGACAAAGGAAAGTGAAGATTTCTTTCTAAGTACATTACTTTCTGTTTTACTTTAAAACACTTTTTATTTTATAGAATGGGAATTCTGTTTCCAGGAAATGGTTGTATTAATTTTCTATGGAAAGAGCAAGCAAAACAAAACAAAATTCATGTGACTTGAACAAGTCCTATCTGCTGCCTAATATAAGTAATGTCCTGTGAATACTTAGTGGATGTGTTCTGCTAGTAGACTTTTCTAGCAAACACTTTTTAAATGCCTCAGGATAAACATGAAAGATACAGGAATAGCATGGCTGGCAAACAATCAAAGGAAAAATGGACAATCTGTTATTAAAATGTCATTTTCAGTGATCTCCTATGGCTGTATGAGTGTACTGCCTGCGTCTCTGTTGTGAAGGCGCCATAAAGTGCCTTCATTGCCAGTGGGAAGGCCTTGGGAAGGCCCTACCTCTGGTGCCAGGTCACTGAGAGGTGGCAATGTACACTGGCAAGTGGTAATTGATACCGTCATTGGCATTGTGCCGGTTCCAGGCACGGTGGGAGGGCATCTCTGGGTGGGGGGAGGAGCAGAAGCTCTCACCTCTGCACCGGCACAATTGCCAGTGCAGCAGTGAGGAGACCCATTACCGCCCTGTGTCTTACTGCTGGGGAAAGGAACAAATGTCCCCTTCCCCACGGAGCCTCCTGCGGCTGCTTGGCTGCCACAAGATGTAGCAGTAGCTGCTGGGCTACTGTTGCTCGTATAGGTGCACAGGCAGCTCAAGACTGGGCTGCCCTGCTGGAAAGTTGGTTAGGATTGTGCCCACAATTGTATTATTCAAAAATACCAAGATTTTTACTATGTTGGCCAGGAGTGGTGTCAGCACCACTCTTGAATGTGTCAGCAGGTGCAGTCAGCAGCCCCTAGAGACTTACTGGTTATCACAAGTATCAACAATACAAAAAGGAGGAAATCTCTAGTGGAGGGTAGGTGAACCCAAGAGGCCTAGCAAGAGATTTTGTTGCCTCAGGTGACTGCCTGCTTCCACAGGCAGATCTTATCTCTTCTTCAAGCTCTTGTATCAGAAGCCTTAAGATTTATGGCCTTGAAATGCCTCCAGTCTGATTATCTGTATAGGAGCAATCTAGCCACTTTCCATCCCCATTGATTTCAGTGGAAGAATTAAGCATACACCTAACTTTTGTACATAAAAACCATTGGGAGTTAAGAGCATTGATCTATGGCTAGATCGTTCATGCCCATATTATATCACGTGCATGAAGTCTCTATGTGCACAGAAGCTTCCTAATTCGATTAAATGAAATATGTATTTAAAAACAGGTTTTAAAATGGCTGTAAGTAATCCACATTGAGTCCTTTTTTAAAGAGTATGCAATGTATAGTTTTCATGGGATATTATATTGTTTCAGTTACAAGCAGGGATTTATTTTTAAGGCACCCCAATGAAATCAGAACTGTTCCAGTCTCACAAAGGCACTTAGTGCAATCATATACACTTACCTAGGTGGCTTACTTCTGAGTAATCATGCCTAGGATTGCGCTGTTATTTGCTTAACACTCGAATGTCAATTTTTCCTTTCAAAGCACTCCTCTCAAGAGCACAGAAAGTGTTAATGGCAACATAATATCTGCAGCTGGTAACAAATAGTGCAAGCAAAATTATCTTATCAGTTTCAAAGTCTCATAAATAAAGTCTCAGCAGAAAGGCACAGAATGCCAGAAGGAAAAATGGCTCCCAGTCAATATTTTTATCTCATTTCAATGTAATTTAGAAGAAAGGAGCAGAGTGAAATATGGAGTCAATTGTCCTTGTAGTTCAGGCAGATTGGTATGAAGAAAAGGAAAATTAGATATGTTTTCCAGAAGGGATCTAAATTCTTTTCAGATACAAAATCTTAGACTGGTAAGGCTAGAAAAACTACAAAGACATGTATCTCACTTGCTTGTAATGAATCAGGATTGTTCTCATCCAACATCCTAGCCTAACAGGTTAGATCAGTGGTCCTCAAACTATTTAGCATCACAGCCCACTTTTTAAAATGACAATCTGTCTGGGACCCCCCAGAAGTGATGTCATGCCAGAAGTGCTGTCACTGTGATGCCAGAGCCTGCTGCTTTCCTGAGAATGCAGCAAGAAGTTGGGTTATTTCCCAACTATTTTCCAATAGTGAATCAGAAAAAACCTGTTTACAACCTAGACACAAGCAAAATAACCACACAGCCCCCCCCCCACTTTCCAGCATCCCATCTTCCCATATTTTCAGTGACAATTGCCCCAGGTGCCACACGACCCACCTAAAATTGGCTCACACGACCCACCTAGTGGGTCCTGACCCACAGGCTGAGAAACACTGGTTTAGATCATCCAATAAAAATACATCTGGATTATGATAGAAAATTACCCCATGCCACAAAATAATACAGTAATAGAATTTATTTGAGCACACTCGTGTAACTGTTTTGCGTTCTTGCAGGGGAACAAATAAATCATCAGCACCATCCAGTTTCCTGTTGAAACCTGATATTCCAGTGAGATTGTCATGTATGGAAGATCTTTAGGTAGCCTCCAAGAGAACAACTACTTATAGTCAGGTGACACATACAGGTGGGCCTTTTTTCCACAGTTTCGGAACCCACAGATTTGACTCAGTGCAGGTTCCTTCCTCCATCCAGAACCGCCTCCGTTCCACTCTCTTATCCCCCTCCCCTGCTGCCTGTGATGGCCTGCCCAGGCTGGCACAAGCACCCAGTGAGTGAACTATCTTCATCAAATGCTTCTATGGAGATGCTCTAGGAGGATTTTCTGCTGCAGGGAGGGGGTTGGACTAGATGATCTTGTAGGTCCCTTCCAACTCTATGATTCTATGAAATTCACCTAAATATGAAAAAGATAAAACTGAAATTTCTTCATATTAAAAAAAATTATCTCAGCCAAAGCCAAAAATCCTTTAATCCAGGTAAGGTAATAGCTAAACTGGCGTGAAGAACATGTTGTATACTGAACGCACCACCTGAAAGACACACAAGGCAGGTATGCAAGAGAAACAACTTAGCAATGTGGAAGACTATTAATTACAGCAAGGGATTCACCTCATAATACCCATTCATAAGAAGCAAGCTCCTGTTTTCTCGTGGGAGACTTCCTTTACTTTTTAATTGCTAATTTAATTAGCTCTCCTTTTCCCTTGAAGCTCTTCGTCTACCTATTTACCAAGCGTGCTAACTGGCAGGAACGGATCTAATCAACTCCCCTGTTTCAATTAAAGTAAGCAGCTTTTAAAAGAAAAATGCTAAGAGATGTTACAGCTTTGTACTTTCCATTCCTGGCCAAGTCATGGAAATGTCAACAAAATTTAGACCTAGAATGTTAATTTTTTCAGCACTTTCCAACATTTATTCCAACATTTATTTAGATGGGTCGAGGGTATGAATCAATGTAGGGCGGTGATATAGAAAACAGCTTCTGATGTTATTCTGAAGTGAGTGACTCCAAAAGGAGCATCTGTGACTTGTGCTCTTCTTGTTGCATTTTTGGTGTAATGTGTGAAGAGAAAGACACACCTTTCCTATTGTTAGGTATTGGAACCACATGCAAGTGCAGCTCACTGTGAAGGATATGCACAGATTCTCTTTTTTGCATGTTACCCTGTGTGAAGACTCCATCTTGAGTCTAAAACTCCATCTTGAAGCACTCAAGGATTCATCCGAGGGAAAATGGCTCATGACTATGAGAATAACTGCTAATTGAAAATGTACTCAGGAGAGAAACTTGTCTTATCTTGGCTGATCAGGCCTTCAAAGTTGGAAGATGTTCAACTATGGTAATTAAAAATTGAGTTGAAAAAATAAAGCGCTATGGAAAGTGAAAGTAAGCTGCATGTGCATGTTTACTCATGAGTAAGTGCACAAAACTTAGAACTCAATCCTAAACTGGAGTTAGGCCGGCATAAACTAAACCAGCAAAGTTTGGCCAGCATAAGGGCCACTATAAAGCGCGTTTGGATCACTCTTGGAATCAGGGAGGATAGCTCATATCTGTGTGCTGGCCTCTCTGACTCCGAGAGTGGTCCAAACATACTTTACCGTGGCCCTTGTGCTGGCCAAACTTTGCCGGCTTAGTTTATGCCGGCCTAACTCAGTTTAGGATTGTGCCCTCAGTCCACTTTGAAGGGCAGGTTGTGAGAAGTGCAACAATCTGATGAATGTAGGTCTAAAAAAAACCTCAAGAAGGTATTCCCCCTTTCCAAGCTGAGAAGGAAAATTAATTGCGCTTATGGAAAGCCAAGGCCAGCTGTAGCAACGGCAGGGCCCAATGTGAGGCATTCCTGTGGAGCCCCCAACTCTCTCTGCGGGGGGGGGGGCACTCACCAAGAAGAGCACTGCTCGTGCCACATGCAAAGCATGGCATGTGGAAGTAGTTAGTGGTGATATCATAACATCACCGCCAACTGCTTCCAGGTGGCCCATCTTGAGCTGTTCAGAGGCAGAGGCAGGTGGAGAGACCAAGGTAAAGCTGCTCTGCTCACCCCACTGACTTACAGCCAGTGGTGTCACCTACTCCCCAGTAGACGGTTCGCTGGGCGGGAGTAGGGAGTGATTGACAGTCCGTCGATTCACTTCTGGTTTCTTCGCGCCCCCGCGCGGCTTTCCCTCACCTCGGAGGGGGTGCCTGCTCGTCTTGGGGGATGGGTGGGGGGCGCGCCGGGTGCCTGGGCGAGCAGGCGCCCCCTCCGAGGCGAGGGAAAGCCGCATGGGGTGCGCGAAGAAACCGGAAGTGAATCGGCGGACTGTCAATCACTCCCTACTCCCGCCCAGCGAACCGTCTACTGGGGAGTAGGTGACACCACTGCTTACAGCCCATTGAGATCATAACTGCAGCCACATGCAGAATGCTCACCCTGCTAGTGCGGGGCCCAATGTGACAACATTGGTCACATTGGCTTAAAGCCGGCCCTGTGGAAAGCTACATGTGCATTTACTTGTTAGTGGGTAAACTATGCCTCAGTTCTTTTCGAAGGTCAGGTTAAGAGGAATGCAAGGCCACCAGATTGGTCCTAATTCAATGAACATGGAACTCAACAAATGCTCTGGAAAGCAGTTATCCACCTTCAATAGTAAAAAAAAAAAAAAAGGTAAAAACAGAGGCTTGGGCAGCTGATATAGTGGGCTTTTTTAACACCCCTATCCTAAGCTGCGCTGGAGCAGGTACGCTGGTGGACCTCCGCTGCATCCAGC
>JAJKFI010000055.1:7209440-7265612 GCA_029204185.1 Lerista edwardsae
GTCTAAATAAACCAGGGATTACAGGTTAACCCCCAAGGTCTCTGCCTGCAGCTGGAACACAGCTGCAGGCTGATGAGGGCTCTGGCTATGAAGGGAGGTTAGCACAGGTGCAGATGGGTGTGGTTGATGGTAGAGCCTGATGATTGGCCTGCCTCAGTATAAAGTTGGAGGCAGGAGCTGTAGTAAGGGAGCACCAGGTAGGTGCAGCACTGTGTAGGGGATGGATGGATTGGGACTGGCTAATGGATGGCGTGTTAAAGGACTGGATAAAGGAAGGTAAGAAGGCTGTGGGAAGTTGTTGTATGGCTGCCACACCCCTAGAGCCACCGAGTGGAAGAGGCAGGTGTGGCTTAGGTAAGCTGACTGCCTATTGTTTTGTTTGGTGGTGGCAGCGGCGTCATGCAGCTGGAATGCTGGGCGGGAGGAACGGGTGAGCGGCAGCCCGCCCATTGCGTTCCGGTCTGTTTTGCCGTCTTCCCCGCCCTGTGGGAGGGGAAGACAGTGAAACGGACCAGAACGCAACGGGCAGGCTGCTGCTCACCCGTTCCTCCCGCCCAGCGTTCCAGCTGCATGACGCCGCTGGGTGGTGGGTGGTGTTTTGTGGTGCCAAGTTAGACTTAGGGTATCTTGAGCTAAGCCAATGATGAGGGTAGTCTGGAGGAGGCTGGCCAGCTGGTGATTCCAAGCAAAGCTGCTGGAAGAGAGGAGGCCCAGTGGGTGAATGAATCCCCTCCATCTTGCCTATCTCTGAGGCTGCCCGGGGGACTAGTTAGCCTAGTGTGGGCACTGGGGCCCTTGGGGAGGCCCAGCAGGGAGAATTTGGCAGAATACTGTATGAGAAATCACTAAATGGGAAAAAAAGGGAAATATTGGTTCAGGATTGTAACTGTAGAAAGCTGCAAGGTTTAGGATGAGCTGTGTGCATACATGTTAATTGTCTGTAGGATGAGGGTTGCCAGATCTCTTTTCTTGGAAGGCCTCCAAAAGGATTGTCTTTGATAGTAGAACATCACACTTCCAGAGACTGTGATGAATGTTCCTTTTTTCAGAAACGACAACCCCCCTGTTGTGTTTAAATTTAATGTTGCCAATCTACTCTACATGCTACATTTCTCTTTGGTTTTCAGAATACTATGTTGGCCACTCACATGTGTGGCAATGTTGAATTTCATCATACATGCAAATCATGAGACCTCTGCTCCTAAAACCAATGTTAATCCCCCAAAGGCTAGAAAAGAAATCAGATACAGTACTTTTATTGTGGTTTATGGTACTGTTTCTCAAACTCTGGGTCAGGACCCACTTGGTGGGTCGTGAACTGATGCCAAGTGGGTCGCAGAAAGCTGGGAGCAGCCATCTTGGAAGCTGCAGACCTTAATCTTGCTGTATTCCTTTTGTGAGTGTTGACAGTTTGAATTTTCAAGTGAGGATTTTTTTTATTTTTAGTTCAGTTCTCTTATATAATAATTTGGGCTAATCTTGCTTTTTGACAGGGATGTTTCATGGTTGTGAAATCCAAGAATGCTGCAGTCCAAGAATGTCAGTTTGCATTCCAGGAGTGACACGAGGGCCATTCTAGAAAGTACATTTTGGAAACCACTGGTCTATGGCACTACAAGTTAATTCCAGAGCAGCCACCGTGTGGTCAGTCTTTGCATGGCAGGGATGCTGTCCTCAGTGGCGTTTCTACAGGGATGGCAAAGCTCTAAGTTTTGCAAGAAGCCTTACCTTGCAGTGGAAATCACTCCTCTCCTGCACCGTTTTAGCCAATCTTGGCGTTGCTTACTGGCTACAGCAGCAAGGGAGAGGAGGGATTTACATGACAGGGTAAGGCTTCCTGCAAAACTTAGAGCTTTGCCATCCCTGTAGAAACGCCTCTGGCTGTTCTGCTCCAGTCCGAGCATGACATGTTGCCATTACCATGTACATGGTCTAGGGAGGACAATTGGAAGGTGGCCAAAAACAAACAGAAAACCCCACAAAAACAGTCCAGTTCCTGTGAGGTAGACTGCCTCTAAAATACAAGATAAAAATAAAATAAAATAATTTTAAAAGATAAAAATAAAATAAAAATACATTCATATGCTATTTTCTTCAGCTAACTATTTTCTTTTTTAACTTGGCTGAAGAGGAGTATGTGTGGCGGTGTGACGCATGTGCCTGTGGAGTCTCGCATAATGCATAACAGTTTGTGAAGTGCTGTTAGAATGAAACTCTATTGAAACTGAGGTAATATAAAAGTGTCATGGTGATTCTTAGTGCACTCTAGTTTTATCAGAGGCACTGCATATATGAAGCCAAAAAAACCAAATTGCTAATCATTTTCCCAAAAAGAGCATGGGGAAGGCTGTTGCTTATAATACTCACCTATGCCAATCAATCTATCTCCATGAGTGTTTCCAGAGGAGAAGCAAAAAGGCGACAGGATTTTGTGTGAACCATATACTAGCATTTTGGTTCAGTATTAATGGTATCTCATAATTCTCTACACCCCACAATTTCAAAGAGCATACAGACTGGCGAGAGGCACAATCCCAGCAGGCGTCCCTTCTCTACAGTTCCCTCACTATTGTCACCCTTAGCCACACCGTGGTCGAGAAGGGCAGCTGCCTCAACCACGGTTTCCACAGTTTGTCCACAAAGCCTACGGTTGCTGCTTCTTTGCTAGGGGAAAGAACGGCAAAGAGCACACATGGATGATGCTTGCAAAGTGGGGTGCCGGGTGGAAAACTGAGGAAAGGGGATTGCTGCTTTATTTATTTACTACAGCCACACTTCCCTGAAATATATACAATTCAAATCTCTTGCCCCTTCTCTTTGGAGGAGGCATGCATGTAGAAAGCTTGATAAGCCAGATAAATTTCTCCAGATTTGCTGCACAGATGGAGAGAATCCTTGTCACTTATATCAATGTGTGTGTGTTTTTAATGGTAAAAAAAAAAAAAAAAGCAGCAGCAGAAGGAGCAAGGGACAGGGTGGGAGGGAAGCTGTTGACAGATATACAAGCAGAGGACAATACCACATGGATATGATGATTTACTATATTTTTGTGTTTTGCAGAAAAACAGGTACACATCTGCATTTACTTTGATGCTCTTTTGTCTTTGCTGGTTTTTAGCCATTGGACAAATAAGTGCTGTTTTCATTGGACAAATAAGTGCTGTCAGTTCAAAACTCTGGGCAATTTTAATATTTAAACTTCATAGGCGGAAATGTAAGAGGGTGACAGTGACACAAGATATAAATATTTACCAAATAAACTAGTAAAACTTATCCATACAATGTGGCTCAGATGACATGTTTTTAAAAGAAGAAGAAAAATCACTCTCTTCTCAGAAGAAGAAAGCAGCAATTAACAGCAAGTGGGGAAAACCATTACTGAGAATTATGGGACAGGTGTTGTGGCTCAGTGGTTGACCACACAGGTTGCAGGTAGAAAGTTTCAGGGTCCTTCGCTGGCATCTTCAGTTAAGGTCTCTTTACGCGCTGGGCTTGGCTACCATTAGCCAGGGTAGACTGCACCATAGATCAGACTCAACATAAACTTGACATTTGTATTTTCTAAGCAATAATTTTAGTGGGGTTGTCAAAGAGCTGAAGATCTGGTTGCTTCATGGTCCGTAACAGTGGTTTTCAACTACTGTACCACGAATGATCCACAGGAGTGTCGTGGAAGCTTAGGGGTCATGTATTAGTAGGGCCAAAGGGGGCTATAAGCTCCCACTGGCAGTGCAGTGTGCCTTGTCAATGATTTAAAAAATCTAATGATGTGCCTTGACCGTGTGCCATGAGATTAAAAAGATTAAAAATAACTGGTCCATACGGATTTTTTTTCTCTTGAGGATTGCCTTCCTGGGCTTCAAATTAGCATCTGTAGTGCTTATATCTCTCTCCTGTAGCCATGGTTTGGTTCACTGGCTCGAGAAATGTGGAGCTCTTTACTTGCAGGCACCTTCCTAGGATACACCATCTCTGACTTTTCGCATTCTGAAAAGTAAGAATTTTTCTTTGTAAGGTAGTGTAGAGGACCACTGTGCCTTGCAGAGCAATGGAAAACTGAACTGAATGTTTCCTTGGTCCCTCTGTTCTATTACTGTATTTTCTATTAATTCTGTCTTATTGGACAAAAACTGTTCTTCCAATTCCTCAGTGGTACCTAAACTCTTCCTAGCACCTCTCTTCCCAGGTTTTCTGCTGCGTGGAAATATTCTACAACTTTTTGTTTTGGGTTTTTTTATGCAGAAGATGTTTCTGGTGACTCCTTTGTTCTTTGACAGACCAAGCTTCCAAGGGGATGACAATATCCTTCCAGCATTCAGATTCTCAGTTAATTCTCCTTTAACCATTCAGAGCAATGCAATATAACAGCAGAAGGTGAATCTCAAGAGAATGATGTTGAGACACTGTAGATGGCCACTGCCACTAGAGGAGAGGTACAGTCCTTGGAACAGAAAGCTCTTCAGATCATCTACCAGTAGTCCACCAAACCACCTTGAAGTACATCATTGCATTGGCTTGTCCACACAACGATGACTCTGCAAAACTGACCAAGTGATCTTAATGGCAAATTCTGTCTGTCATTTCTTTCTGCAAGAAGAAGAAAAAAGAGGTAGAATTTTATTTGGATGAGATTGGAGTGAATATAACTTTTATGCAAAACACCTTATGTTTGGCATCACCCAGCTTGGCACACACTGCATCTTCAATCTCCGATGGGGTTTCCATTATTTTTTTTTAAATGAGACAAATTTTGGATAGTCCAGCCAGTCACCCTCATAGGTAAAGGAAAATCAACAGGGCATCAAATGACCTTTTTCTACCCCATTATAATCCTGTCTAATCGCATTACTTTAATGATTTCATTTATTACATGTAAAAGTAGAAAACAGCTTGCTAATGCATAATAGCTGCTACCCTGTTATTTTCATCCTACACAGCAATTTCAGTTTTCGTAACGAGTAGCAGGACAAAAATCTTAATTTTTTTCCAGCACCAACAGATGGAAATTTGCTTCAGCAGGAAATTTGCTTCACCAAATATAGAAAAATGCTGTCCATGATAGGTTTTCTACTTATGTATTGTGTTCTAAATTCACACAGCAGGAGGGATCCATTAAAAAACTACAAATACCTGTTACTTTCATATTTATATACTGCTCCGCCCTTTAGCACACAAAGTGGGACAAGAGATGATGGATCATACTTGTGGGGGAAGGGCAAAACTGAGCAGGGGGGCAGGCCGGAGGGAGGACTGGGCTGGGGAGAGATTAGCGGACTCTGCCACCAAATCCAGTGCCCTTGCCTCAGCTGTGGAGTCCTACATGGGACTCTTTGGTTCTGCACCCACTCAATAGTGGGCACAGATCTGAGGAGACCCAGTGGGGCTTTACATGGAGTGAAGGAACAAATACTCCCTCACAGTGGTGTCATCTAAATGATTTAATAACAGGTACTCACTTTTGATTGGCACGTGTCGGGACCCGCCCACCGGAAGTGATGTCATAAACCAGGAGTGATGTCATGGCAGGAAGTGACATGAAAAAGCCCTTTTTGAAGCCTCAGATGATTTTAAACTGACCCAACAGTTGCAACAGTATTCCACAGCACCCCCAGAACATGTTAAGGAGGCCTGGCATCATGTTAAAACCCCAGAGCAACTCATTTTTCAGTGGCAAGGAAAGGAAAGGCTCCGCTCGCTGCCTGCCTGGCTCTGAGAACATGCAGGCAACTCAAACATGCAGGAAATTCAAACGTTGCAGAGGGCGGAGTCGACGAGTGGGCGGGCGAATGGGCGGGGCCAGCTGTAATCTTAGAAACCGGTACTCGCGTACCCCCTGCATGACATCACTGCTCCCTCACCCCAAAGAGGCTGCCCTGGCCCCACTGGATTCAGCAGCAGCCATTTCAGTGCCGCTGTTCCTTTGAGTGCAGCCAGGGCTTAGGATTGGGCTGTTAGTCATTTCAACAACTCTGTAAGGTAAGTATGTGTTTATATCCCCATATCAGTCATGGACCTACCATTGTGTGTTGGGGAGCAAAAGCCCTGGGCATGCCACTCCTGGGGTGGGAAGAGAGCGGCAATGAGGTGGCTCACCTCTCAAAGAGGCAAGCATTTTTTGGCTATCCGGCCTGCCCCTGCCATCATATGGCTCCAAAATGGAGCTTGGCGGTATTATGGAGCAGCATATGGAGGTGGGGAAACAGCAGAGGGGGAAGACCTCCCTTTCCTCTGTTCCTGGGTAGCCCAATGGCAGGCTCTGCAACTACTCCATACTGCAGAGAGGGGAATAAGGGGGACTTATTCTCTTAGGGTTAGGGCATTTAGATGAGTTCCTGGCTGAGACAGGATTTGAATCAGAGTCCGTCTTAAATCACAGCCTTTCAATCTGATAAAATTAAAACAGTATGGTGCCTAGATCCACGGCACAGGAAATGCTCCCAAGGAAGTAGAAAAGCAGGCAGGGTTCCAGGTGGCACAAATGTGGCCTGGGGTGACATGCAAGGTTGTTAACTGATCTGCACAACAGGGAAAAAAATTAGAGGGAATATTGGGGACATAAGCTTGCAAAATTGCACTGAGTGTAGAATTTGTGCCAGCCAGGAATCTGACTCAAAATATAGATATATTTATTGCTAGGGAAGGGGCAGTTTTCCAGCTGATTGATTTCACAATAAACTCCTATTCATCTTGAAAGAAATTTGAGATAATCCACATGAAAAACCTGTGGACAGGTGTTGCCTTTTCAAATTGATTCAGACTTAAAGCAGACCAAAGGCTTTTTGGTTTGAAAGAAAGAAGATGGTGAAATCAGACATGGGCAGCAAAAAATAGGACAGATCTTCGGTGCTTGTTTGAATTGCTATGGTGATAATCAAAAGGGTCAAAAGAAACTGACATCCACAAAGGCTTGTGTTGTGTCTAAAAATCCAATTTCCACTTCTGCGGCATTTTCTTTTCATACAAAATAAAAGGCATTGGCCACAAGAGGCAATGCACAATATATGTAAAAAGTGGAAAAACCCAACAGCTTGTCAAATAGCATTGTGGCAATGAGGTCCACAAGCAAACATAAAGACCATTTAGCTGGAAAATAATGTGTGCAAACAAACAAGCGCTCCTGTGATTGGATTCACACAGCCATATGTTTTTTGAGATGACTGTGCAAGTTGGTTGGAACCTCTCTAGCATATGTGAACTATCTGGGAGAAACACAATTGACCCAACCATGAAACAAAAGGCACAGCTCCTGTCAAGCAGCAGGTTGTGGGGAGTGAGACATGTGGGGAGCGCTGCCTGCACACCCCACACTTCTTGTTTTGTTTAAAGGGACTAAGGGAGGGAAGAGCAATGCAAGGGGGTAGATAGCCAGATTGCTAGCTGCCTCGTGGTTTTGGGTGTGTTTGTGTGTGGCATGCCTGGAGGCAGCATTTGCACCCAGTTCAAGTGGTACATGATCTTGGGCTGGGCCTAGGGTAACAGCCTGTTCCTGGCAAGAGGGTGGGTCTGTTCAATGGTAGACCACATGCGATCATCTGTCTAAAACACTGGCGAGCCACCACCAGTTAGAGTTGGATGGTCAATGGTCTGACTCCAGAGAACCCGGTTTCATAGGAACATATGAGATTTGAAACAGCCATCAATAAAAAGGGGCTTGCTCAGGGTGCAATCCTAACCTGGAGTTAGACCAGCACAGTTAGGACCGCCAAGTTCAGTTGGCACAAGGGCGACTGTAAAGCATGTTTGGACCACTCTCGGAGTCAGGGAAGATGGCGCATGTCTGTGTGCTGGCCTGACTCCGAGTATGGTCCAAACATACTTTATGGTGTCCCTTGTGTCCGTCAAACTTTGCTGGCCTAACTGTGCCAGCCTAACTCCAGGTTAGGATTGTGCTCTCGGTCTTCTCATCTGATAATCACCATCTGATCAACGTTGGTCAATCCCCTGTAAACCAGACAAGTATAATGAACAAGTCAGTATGCAAAGAACATGATCAGACCACCCACTAGCACTATTTATCTGTATAAAAACTTGTTTCATCAACTTTTAGTGTGTACAAGTGACAGAACCCAAGATGACAAAAAAGATCCAAGTAAACTTATTCATTCATTTAAATTTCATTCATTCCTTCATTCCTTCATAAAACTGATTTTTTTTCAGCCCACAAAAAAATCTGTAAAATATATTATGTGGCCCTCGTACTGAAAAGTTTGGAGAACCTGCAGATGAAGGGGCCTACCTACTTAGAAAAGAGCAGGCTTCATTCTCAACAGCCAAAGTTGCCAGGAACAGGTTTAATCCCTCCCCCATAGCATCCCTGAATACATGACTTTCTCCAATACAAGTGACTGATACCAGTTACTCTGATGGGATAAAGGAGAGCACTGCACATAGTGAAATTGTTGCAATAAGGGCAAATAACGGCAATAGGAGAATCTGAGGTGTGGGGTGGGATGGCATGGCTTTCACTGACAGGGATCCTAAAGAGTGGTAAAGGTAAAGGTTTCCCCACGACCGAATGGTCTAGTCGTGACCGACTCTAGGGGGCGGTGCTCATCTCTGTTTCAAAGCCTGTAGAGCCGGTGTTTTTGTCCGATCATGTGGCCAGCATGACTCTACGCCGTAGCACACGCACCGAAGTGGTCCCTATTTATCTACTTGCATTTTAGGTGCTTTCGAACAGCTAGGTTGGCAGGAGCTGGGACAAGCAATGGGAGCTCACTCTGTCACGCAGTCTCGAACTCCCTTGTGGTCGAAAGCCCAGCAACAGCGGATTAACTCACTGTGCCACCACGTCCCCAAGTGTCATTGCAGCAAAAGACATTCTGGCATGTCTGCAACACACCATCAAAATGATACAGTTTTGTTTTGTTGTAGTGTATAATACTGGCCACTTCTACCATACTTAAATGGCAGTCAGGGCTTAGAGCACAGTGTATAATATTGATCCTTCCTTGTCATTCGAAGACTAGCTTAGGGAGTCAGGGGCCATCTACTGAACATTGACTGAGGGGCCACTTCTTGTCTCCCACCTATGCCAGGCATGCTCATGATGACCTACACAATTCAGCTCACTGTACTAAAAAAAAGAAGAGATTATAGCTACTATGTGTAATGTTACCAATGAGATGACTTTAGGCTGACTCAAGTAACCGCTCTGCTTGCAGCCAATACTTCCAGGCTTGCTCCTGATGATTCACACTCATGGCAAACAGGTCATCAGAACACTTTGCTGCAAGCTGCTGTCACAAACCGTCCAAAAATATCAAAGAGAATGTTTCCATTTCTGGATTGTCACAAGCAGGGGCAGTAGGTGGAGGTAGGCAAAAGCCAATCACAACTTAAATGGTCATGCCAGCTGGCCAGCATAATATCATCACTACTGAGTTTGGGTGAGAAGGGTTCAACTAAAGCAGGGGCAGAGGCGTCATCCTACCAAAACGGGGCGGTACCCAGTTCCGGGGAGAGCGGGAATGGAGCAGCAGTGCGCGGCAGACTCTGCACGCTGTTTTTGCCCACCCACCCGCCCCTGCGCCTGGATAGCTCTATATGAGAGCTCTTCCGGGCGCAGGGAGGCACTGCCATGTGCCGCAAGGGGGCAGGGAGCTACAGCTCACCCGTCCGTCCCTGCGGCGTTCCAGATCCTGGCACTGTTCCAGTTGCTGGCACCAGTGAATGACGTCACTGAGCAGGGGTTTCCAAACTGTGGCCCGGAGCCCACATCGGCCCACCACTAGATTTTATCTGGTCCCCAGCAAGTTAAAAATATTTCACATTTTTACTCATTATGTATCATTTCTCAGTTTAAGAATGGCATTGTTTCTTTGTAAATGTCACACTTCTCTTTTGTTCTGAATTATATCATGCTGTTTACAAAAAAGATCCAAGTAAAACTCTTTCATTCATTCATTCATTCATTCATTCATTCATTCATTCATAAAACTGATTTTTTTCGGCCCGCGAAAAATCTATAAAATATACAATGTGACCCTCACACTGAAAAGTTTGGAGACCCCTGAACTAGAGGCTATCAAGCCTTGGCAGCATAAGAACACAATTTAGGAAGCTGAAATAGAGAGCCATGTGGCTGGCCTATGAGATCCAAATGCTCATGACCAGCCTCAAAATCTGAAACATGAGCAACGAACTCTCAGACACAGAATTGTGTATGCCCAGGGAAAAGAAGAAGAATTCCTGCCTTTCCAGTCAAGATTTCACTGTTAGAAGCAGCAGGCAGCTCAGTCTATCCACCCACACATCTAAAAGCTAAAGATGTATTATTATTTTCAAGCATGAGCTTCCCACCCATTTTTTAATGTGTGACTGCTAAAGATCCACAGCAAAAGCAACAGATTGGTGACAAAGGAATCACACAGCTCAGTGATGCTGAAGCCTGTTTGGTAAATTAATTAGCTGCTTGGGTGCTGCTTCCTCCTAGGTCTTGGCTGGCATTCATTCATTTTTGCTCCTTGTGGGTTATTTAACAATTTGCTCGAAGGTTTTTAAATGGATGTTTTCTGTCTAGAACTGCAATGTCCACAGTCAAAATAATCCCTTGTATGATCAAGCTCATACCAAAGCATACAACCATTCCCATGCAACATCCTTTGCTGACATCTAAAGTGACCGTAAACTGAATCAGAACATTGATTCATGTTCTAGGAACAGCACCCTTCTGAGAAAGCACAACACAACACCACTTGACAAGAAATTTGCAAAACTCGCTTTCTACTGAGGTTTTCATTAGAAAACCACTGAGGTTCAGGCATGTCAGAATCATCTATTATTATTATTATTATTATTATTATTAGTAGTAGTAGTAGTAGTAGTAGTAGTAGTAGTAGTAGTAGTAGTAGTAAAAGGTAAGGGTTTCCCCACGACCGAATGGTCTGGTCATGACTGACTGTAGGGGGCGGTGCTCATCTCTGTTTCTAAGCTGAAGAGCCGGCGTTTGTCTGAGGACAAGCCTCCGTGGTCATGTGGCCAGCATGACTATACGCTGTAGCACATGGAATGCTGTTACATTCCCACCAAAGTGGTACCTATTTATCTACTAGCATTTTTACATGCTTTCTTTCGAACTGCTGGATTGGCAGGAGCTGGGACAAGTGATGGAAGCTCAGTCAGTCATGTGGTCTTGAACTGCCAACCTTCCGGTCAACAAGCTCGCAGCTCAACGGTTTAACCCCCTGTGCCACCACGTCCCATTGGTAGTACTACTACTAAAAATAATAATGATGATGAAAATTTACAGCACAATCCTATGTCAACTTAGAAGGAAGCCTCACTGAATTCAATGCGGAATACTCCCAGGAAACTGGGTGTAGGATGGCAGCCTTAATTATCATAATGTTGGAGAATTTCAATCAACTTTATTCTATTCTTCTGGGTGGGGGCTGTAGCTATTGTTATTTCAACTTTTCAAGCTGGAGTGGCTTATAAATCTAAATAAATAAAATGAAATTCAACAGAACTAAGCTCAAAACTTTTCTCCCTCCGGTGTAAAATTTGGCAGCTCTGTCTGTTCTTGCACAACTCTGGGGTCCTTCTGAATCCCTCAAAAGGGTGAGAAGCAAATTAATGCTATGGATGTTAAGCTAGAATTTTGGAGAGAAGGTATAGAAATCACTCATGCATCGACAAACATATAATGTGTCAGGATTCCTTATCATGCTTGAAAATAGGCCAGTGATAGTTTGAATTGTTGAAGCACACCAAGTACTGATGGTCATTATTGTAACGATCATGAATTCTAAATCAGGCAAAGAGCATGATTAGGCCTGTTTCATTTAACTGTGTGGCCAAGATGATTCTCGCGTAGAACATTCCAGAAATGGAAGCTGCAGTGCAACTTCTGTTACTTGGGATGGCATTTAATTTCAAAGTTGGGTCAAAGGCCTTTATCTACATTCTCGTTCTTGGTGTTCCAGTTTCCCCTTTGTAGTCCTCTGCCCTTGGGGCATCACCATGACATTGGTGTGTGTTATTTCCTTTAATATTTCTCTCTTTCCCACAAGGAACACATAGTTCCATCGCGCTTTGTCAGGGGACATTCATTATGCTGAGAAAATCCTCACAGCAGTTCCAACCTTTCTCAGAAATAATCCGAGGCTTTGTCAATGTTATTACTTGTTGCTACAAACGAATTATTGTTTTCTTAGGGGACACATCTCTAAAATTAGTCTTAAACCCAGAGAGTTAAGCCATTCATTTTGCACAGCCAGACACAAAGAAGCGAATTACCCAGGGCCTGAGAGATGAGCAAGAGGGTTAGAATATTTCACCTCAAAGCCTACAAACCAGGGGCAGGACAGTCCTGTGCATATCAAGCATTTCTGAAAACTGTAAACAAGCTTAATGCCATTAAGTCCGTTAGACTCAGTGCTGAACTCTCCTGGGTTGAGTGCCTGTTTATATGTGGAGTCAAATGAATATAATAGGCATTCCAGATTCGTCCATAATAGAAGGATGAGATTTTCAGCCCAATCCTACTTAACTTTTACAATGCCACAAACAGATGCTGGCAGAGATGTCAGGGATCAGGGCCGGCTCCAGAAGCAGCAGGGCCCAATGTGGGGCATTTCTGGGGGGGGGCACTCACCAAGAAGAGCACTTGTGCCGTGTGCCAAGTGTGGCAACTGGAAATAGTTGGTGGTGACATGGGGACGTCACCACCAACTGCTTCCAGGGAGCCCATTTTGGGCCTTTTGGAGGCAGGGTCAGGTGGGAGTGCCCAAGGTAAAGCTGCTCTGCTCGCTCCACCAGCTTACAGCCCCTAGAGATCCTGGCTGCAGCAGCAGGTGATATTCTCACTCCGCTTGTGCGGTGCCCAATGTGATGACATTTAATTAGTCACATTGGCTTAAGGCCAGCCCTGTCAGGGACACGGCTGCAAATTGCAGTGATGGCCCCAGCCCATTGCCACAGAGGTCGACCTGAGCTGAGGCAAGTAAGCCACCACAGGAGGCAGGCGATGGGCAGGGAGCAGAATGGAGCAGGGTTGGAGTTTCTGGCATGGAGGCCAAATGGGGGAGAGATAGGGGTGATCCCAATAGCTGTGACTTGTGCTGGATCTTAACTCCATTCCCTCTCCCCTATTCTCTTCAGATTTTACCAGCAGATCTGTGAAGACCGACTGGGGCAGTGTAGGCAGAGGCGTTTCTACAGGGATGGCAAAGCTCTAAGTGTTGCAAGAAGCCTTACCCTGTCGTGCAAATCCCTCCTCTCCCTTGCTGTGTAGCCAGTAAGCAACGCCACGATTGGCTAAAACGGTGCAGGAGAGGAGTAATCTCCGCTGCAAGGTAAGGCTTCATACTCAGAAACCATAAATTCATACTCAGAAACCAAGCTAGTCAACAATACTGAATGGGAGTTATTATCCCTTTGCAACAATGTTAGTGGATGAACTTCCTCTTATTATGTCTTAAGGAAAGCATCAGGAAGGAGGGAAATTGATTATTATAGATTTTTTCTCCTTCCTTCTCACCCTTTTTGGCTTCCTGAGCTTTAATTGCCTTTTTAGGGAACTGCTGAAACTGCAGTTCTCATGGATGTGAAACATTTTAGCCATTCCCTCATCTGAGCCAGGAAGTGGATACTTTTCACTGACCGAAAAGACCTGGAAAATCTGAATTTCGGCTACAGATGTTATAGAAGTGTGTGTGTGTGTGTGTGTGTGTGTGTGTGTGTGTGCATACGTGTATGTGTGCGCGCCTGTCCATCCAGGGCCAGCTGAAACTATTGAGTTGCCATTCTCCCCATCAATGTTACCGCTCCCAAAACTCAACCGCCCCTTACCTGGCTCCTTTCGCCACATGGGATTTTAAATCACATTGGGAAATGAAAAGCAAGCTGGGATCATTCCCAGCATGCTCTGTACATTCTGCTTTGCTTAAAGAGCCCACGCAGAAGAAGACACAATCTTGCCCCTTCCTCAACCTGGCTCTTTAAACAATGGGAAATGTGAAGGGTGCTGGGGGTGGTCCCAGCATGCTTTGCATTTCCTGCTTTGATTCAAAAGCTGGGAGCCAGGCAAGTGGGCAAGATCTTGGGTTCTGATCCTTGGAGCACAGCTATCTGGCCCCCTGCCTTCTTTTCACATGGCACCTTTTCTTCACATGGCACCTGCCCACTCTGGGCTCTTTAAAGAGCCCAGTGGAGGAAGGTGAGGGAGCCAGGTTGCTGAGCTCCAAGGATCAGAATGCAGCAATCTCACTCTTCTTTACACAAAGCAGGACACACGGAGCATGCTGGGAGCACTCCCAGCACAGCCTGCATTTCCTGCTTTTGCTTAAAGAGCTGTACAAAGGAAAGGGCCAAGAAGGAGATAGGCTCTGTACACAATGGCAGAGTGGGAGTTGAGGTGGAGAATGTCCGTTCACTATTCCCTCCATTCCGGCCCCCATCCATTGCCCAATCCAGCCCTGTTTGTGCATGCATGTGTCTGTGTGTGCTGAAATTTTAAGGAGCATTAATCTTGGTTTGGAATTGTCAGACCTTGGCCTGGCTTTGAGGCAGGTTGTTGCTACTTGGTGTCTGTCTGCAGATCAGACAGGTGGGTGAGTCAGTGGAATCAGAGGCAGCTGCTACTGGGTGGGCCTGGTTGCTCTAAAATAGGGCTAGCTGCAGAACAGGAAGGAGATCCTAAATTGCTTCCCCAAATGCACCTGGCAGTGAGAGCAGAGAGGGTCTGTGATGATTTGGCAACTGTGGAAATACCTCCACTCAACAAGTGTCTTCCTTGTTGTAGGACACTGAGGTCTAGGGGACACCTAGCACATGGGCACATGATATGCCTTATATGGCCTATGGAGGGAGAATGCTGGGGAAGCACATGGCTGATGGCCAGATTCCCTGGGAGAGAAATGGTTGACCAAGACCCAAAGAGGACAACAATTAGTGTAGAAGCCAAAATACCCACTTCCTTTTATTCTGAGGCATTCTGGGACACAAACGGATGCCCACTGATTGACATATGGTCAAGACCAGTGGTGTCAAACATGGGACTGCTGGTGTGGATGTGGCCCGTGGAAGCTTTTTATCTGGCCCATGTGATAGTTGGGCTCTCCCATCTTTGCATATTTTATCTTCAGTCATTTGCAGCTAAGAAGTTACTTAGTGAGAAAAAGTGCTTGTTTCTGGTGATCATTACCTGCTTAACGACATCACTTCCTGCTTAATGACACCACCTCTGGCAATCAGGAGGCATTATGAGTGCTATTCAACTTGCTGTATGAAACAAGTTTGACACCCTTGTCAAGAGAGTGCCAGATCAGGTAGATAAAAGCGTAGGAGAACATGGGCAGACACACAATCTAGCACCAGTTTATCAAGTCTCTGCTGTGATTCAACCAAGGGTAATAATTACATGACCAGCTAGGTATTTGTTGCTTCTTTAGGTCACCTCTGCTGAAGAACTGTAGTACTGGTTTAGGCCATTATGCGGAGATCAGGGAGGGGAATGACATGCCAGCTTGCAGCAGAGAGAAGCTGATAACTCCCCTCTGCCTGGGAGCTGATGAGTCAAGAAATGAGACAAACTGCCACAGTCCCAGATCAAGACTTTCAGCACTTTACAAGGGTGGATTCAATACATGTACAACTGTAAGACACAGCTGGGAGCTGGGGCAGCTACTGAATTACCCATACATTACCATGAACATAAGAAGAATCTTGCTGGATCAGGCCAAGGCCCCATCTAGTTCAGCTTCCTGTATCTCAGAGTGGCCCATCAGATGCTTTAGGGAGCACACAAGACAAGATGCCAGCATGCTGTTGCTAGTCCCTTGCAGCTTGCACCAACTTCTAGAAACCAGGAGGTTGCACACACCCATCATGGCTCGTAACCTGAACTTTTCTAGAAGAAAAGTGCATCACAGATGCGGTGATGGCGTCTGGCCTGGATGCCTTTAAAAGGGGATTGGACAGAGATCTGTCCAATCCCCTTTTAAAGGCATCCAGGCCAGATGCCATCACTGCATCCTGTAGCAAGGAGTTCCACAGACTAATTACCCACTGGGTAATTTTACCATGGAATAAACAGAAGGTAGTGCGCCTATTTACAGCTCAATCAATTATGGGTGCACAGATCTCTTGCACTGATCCTAGTATTTGGCAAACAGGATCACTTGTAACTGCAGACTGCTGGTTTCCATGTTGCCTGTTCCTCTCTCATTCCTTGAATTAGCTTTTCTGATTCAAAGACAATGTGCCTACCCAAATTAACTTGTTTCTGTTTTATTCATAACTTTCATTCCTATTGCTTATATGCTACACGATAATTATGCAGTTATGCAAATTGACAGCTGCGCTGCTTCACTGAGTGAACCAGCTGAGAACAAAATGGAGTAATAAGCCCAGTCTTCTATCTCAAGGGACAGCCCAGTTATTCCAGCATTATTCAAAAGAAAATGTGTGCAAGACGGAATGACAAGAAGGCACAAAAATGATTGACAGTTTGGCATGCGAACCTCAACATATACCATGAAAGCAGGAAATTCGACATCTGAGATGCAGCTGTAGCTACAAGCCTGTGTGCTTCCTCTTAAGATTTTATATTGCTGGTTTTGGATTGAAACTAGCGGTGACTCATAGATCCTGAATGCTATCGCAAGTATTGACATACCTGGTTAAAGGTTCACCACAATATCACAGGAATGTGTTGATGATGCCAGAGAATGAAGAGGAGAAACTCCTCACTCTCCCCATTGCTTGAGATCAAGCAAGGCAGGTATAAAAAGATATCATAGCTGCCTTTTTACACTAGCTGTAAAAGCTGCTTTTCAATAAACACAAGTTTACACATTTAACAAATAAAAAATACTATGCTGGCACAAAGTGGGACAGTTCGCCCCTTGTTGAATATAACATCATTATATAAAAGATGCCTCTTTATGAAGCTAGCAGAGGACAGGTGAACCTGTCTCCTCTTGCAGAAGCTTTATGATTGATTGAGATGATGCCATGGCTGCTTATGGAAAGTGATACCCTCTCCCAGGTGAGGAGAGAGGGAATACAAATAGAGTAAAATGTAAATAGAAGGGCAAAAAAATTTTAGATGGAGATAAACAGGAATGCAGAGATTCTCTCTAGGGGGTTGCTGCTTATGGAAGGAACATCTGCTTGCTTTCAATATGCTTTGCTTGAATGTTTGCGTATAAAGTAAATTTTACAAAGACACTCTTATCTCCAGTGCTGTCTCATGCAATCAAACACAGCAGCATTGCTGCCCTGAAGCTTCTTGTTGTTCAGAAGCAGAACATGCAACACTCTCAGTATTCTTACCAGCGGCTCCAGTTCCCTTTGGTCAACCAAACTAAACTCGCTGATGAAGTAGTAAAAGTGCTTGTAGCAAGTATTGACATGGGCCTCGGCACCCATGCTGATGATGCTGTCGAAATGGTGGATGTAGACATGCACGAAGACCCTGAAGAGGCGAGTGAGGATCTTTGTGCAAACCTGCTGGAAGTTCTTGGGGAAAGGAACACCTGAAAGACAGAAGAGCAGACATTTCAAAGCGTAAGCAGCAAGTATGACATTTGGGCTCATTACTCTAATTGGATTTCACTTGGGATTACAATGTTGAATATTTGACACATTAGAAAATGGGGCAACAATATTTTCTAAGTTAAGGGGTAATGATTATTTTGAAGCTATAAATTAAAAAAACACAATAAGGCCTGCAAAAAGCAAGACACAATCAAGCCTACAGAACTGGGTATTCTCAGGCGGTCTCCCATCCAAGTACAAAGCAAGCCTAACTCTGCTTAGCTTCCAAGATCAGGCATGTTCAGGATAGTAGAGACTTTCTTCAAATGATAGGGAAAATAGTGAATTTCCTATTGATTGTAGAGCAGAAGTTCCTTGCCAGATGATGCATAGTTGATGACATTTAGTGCTTGGCTATTTGTGTATGCTTATACTTGTGTATGCTTATACTCCCTTGTGGGAGTAGTTTGTATATATGCTTTTATTTTATTTTTCCCAATAAAGGTTACTTACTACTTACATAATCAAGCAGTTTATTCATACTCACTCAACCATAACCAGCTTACTCAACATATTCCTAACCAAAACAATTGGACAGCATCAAAGTAGGTTGGCTGTGGCTTTTAGGCTGTAAATCATCTATGAATCATTCCATGTTGTACCATAATAAAGCACAGGCGCAATGCACATCAGTAGTCACAATACTCCCCCTACCCTGCTTCTCTTACTGCAAAGTAAGAGGCTTTTGCCAGCCTCACTGTCAACAAGATCAAAGAGTTTCTAACCATTGGGGGGATATTCCAAATTAATCTCTTCCTAGAATAGTTCTGGGAACAAATTTATTTATTAAAACTAAGGTGGATACCCTTCTAAAGTATGTAGGATGACTTGTTGGCTGATGCTTCAGTAGCCTCATTTTGGGAGCTCAGCTGTAGGATGCTACCGATCATGATCATGCAAGATTTTTCCCTCTAGGGTTGATTCATCAGAGAAAGCATGTTGCAAACTTTCAGTCTGATTCTTGCAACCTGGCACAAGTTATTCCCCACCATTTATCAGGAAATTTTATCTATGTCATCCAAGTAGTTCCATCAAATCCGTATAACAAGGCAACACTCTCTGAAGATAGAGTTCAAGAACCCATTTCTCGTTGACAGTAGGGTGTGCTGCAACTAGAGATTCAATGCTGGTTGGGGTTAGGCTTGCTATCTTTTATTCTAACAGGGCTCTTGTGCCTTAAAAAGTCAGAGATTCAGAAGTGCAGCTTTTTCTGGCATGGAAATGCACTGATGGAAGAATCAACCTGATTAACAACAGACCACAAGAGGAGACCGATGGAACAGACCAAGGCCCATCTAACCCAGTGTCCTGTTTTCAGCAGTGCTGTCTGGATGCTCCCAGGAATTTCAGCTTGCTCTGCAAGTGTTCACTATTCAGGCGCTGCAATGGAAAAGCAAAGATGGATACTCTAGGTGGGGTAGACTTGTGCCCAACTGAGGTTACAATCCTAAACTGAGTTAGGCTGGCATAAACTAAGCCAGCAAAGTTTGGCCAGCACAAGGGACACCGTGAAGTATGTTTGGACCACTCTCGGAGTCAGAGAGGCCAGCACACAGACGTGCGCCATCCTCCCGGACTCCAAGAGTAGTCTAAACTCGCTTTATGGTGGCCCTTGTGCTGGAACTTTTGTCCAGTTAGTCTAGGGGACATGGTGGCGCAGCGAGTTAATCCGCTGTTGCTGGGCTTTCAACCGCAAGGTTGGGAGTTCGAGACTGCGTGACGGAGTGAGCTCCCGTTGCTTGTCCCAGCTTCTGCCAACCTAGCAGTTCAAAAGCACCTAAAAAATGCAAGTAGATAAATAGGGACCACTTTGGTGGGAAGGTAATGGCGTTCCGTGTGCTACGGCGTAGAGTCATGCTGGCCACATGATCGGAGAAAAGCGCCGGCTCTATAGGCTTTGAAACGGAGATGAGCACCGCCCCCTACAGTCGGTCACGACTAGACCATTTGGTCGTGGGAAAACCTTTACCTTTAGGATTGCACTCTAAATGTCTTTGGGATACTAGTAGACAAAGTTTGCTTCATCTCAGGGTTCAACAGTTAAGCATGCTTTTAAAAAAAGCCACCCCAGGTAAAACTGACATTCCAGAAGTGTTCTGTTGTAGCATGTGGCTTGGCTCAGTTGCTTGGGTTCTAAGGAGAAATCAGTTCAGTTCAGAAATCAGTTCACTGTGATACAATATACCTTATGCATTATATCAGCAATTTTCAATCTTTTTCCTCTCACAGTACACTGACAAAGTGCTAACATTGTCAAGGTGCACCCTCAGTTTTTTTTCACAATGGACAAGGCACACTGCACTTCCGGCCAGGGGCTCAGATCCCCCAATGGACCTACTAATATATGACCCTCCCCCAAACTCCCATGACACACCTGCATACCATAAACAGCACACCAACATGCTGCAGCACACTGGTTGAAAATTGCCACACTATATACTAGAGATGGTGATTATGTGGATTAATCAGTCTCAAAGAAGTTTATTGCAGGAACTTGATAATTACCATCTAAGAACAACAAATGGAGCTGCCTTAAAACTGCATCAGACCAGTGGCCCATCTATCCACCTGATGTGCAGGAATCCTCCATGGCTTGCGGGAAGGTTTTTCCCACCCTTCTGACCTGGTGGAGATGCCAAGTATTAACCCTGGGATTTTCTGCATACAGAACCTTAACACTGAGCAACGTCCTCCTCTTCTATTTAAAATCAGAATGTATATCATTAATATTTTACAGAATCAAAAGCTTAATTCCTTGAGCCAACATTTCATTTGAAATAGCAGAATTCTATTTGATACGTGTAACTACCTGCAGAGGGTACATGTAAGTAATGGTAAAGGTTTCCCCACGACCGAATGGTCTAGTCGTGACTGACTGTAGGGGGTGGTGCTCATCTCCGTTTCAAAGCCTGTAGAGCCGGTGTTTTGTCCGAGGACAAGCTTCCATGGTCATATGGCCAGCATGACTCTACACCATAGCGCACGGAACGCCGTTACCTTCCCACCGAAGTGGTCCCTATTTATCTACTTGCATTTAGGTGCTTTCGAACTGCTAGGTTGGCAGGATACCTGCATGTAAATACCTGCAGAGGGCGCTAGAGGATATCCTTAATGTGGGATGGAATGAACTGTGTATGCTCCTACTGCTTGGCAATGATAGGACCAGCAATAAAAAATGGGTTGGGGTGGGGGAGAAATGTCACACTCTCATAAAGTTTATCATAAACTTGCTTACAGTGGGTGCATGGAAATCCACAAAAGAGCTGTCTCTGAATGATCCACTAAATGTGCTTAATTGCAATCCACATAATTATGAAATCCACCCTTTATGGCCATAAACCATGAATGGATCTGATGGTTACATTTTATTTTCAAGCAGGCTTCAGCTGTCATCATTTCCCACTAATGCAAAACTAGAGTCTTAGGGAGGGCCTAATAAATCAATTAATATGCTCCACTTATTACAGTTTGGGTTATTACCTGATAAACAAGCACTCAAACTGTACAATACGAGCCTCAGAAGTGGTGAAGACTGGGAAGCTGTTGCCATTCTGTCTGGAGCTTACTAGCTCCTTCCGTGTTTTCTTATATGAACATGAATACAGCAGAAGCTCAGAACTGCTAGACACCTCTACAGTAGATACGGGTCTCCAGTCTTTCGGTAGGAGGGCCACATCGTATATTTTGCACATTTTCACGGACCAAAAAAGTCCAGCTTTATATAGGGGGGAGGTGAGCGATGCACAGCACACAGTCTCTGTCTGATTCATTGCAAAATCCCGTTTGTTGTTATTTCTTTATGCACGGGCAAAATAGCACTATTTCCTCACCAACGCTTGTTAAAACTGGTTTTCTCTGCAGAGGTGAAGTTTACATTGAATAATTAGGGTTTGATAATCTTAAAGCATATGGCCCAGGTGGTTAGCCAGACTGACACCACTTTGGCCTATAGAAAGGAGTGCTGTGGATAGAACTGCCCATCTCTGACTACATGGTTGAGGAAAAATATTTTAAGTTGCTGAGGGCTGGATAAAATCTTGAGGGGAGCCCAAATGTGCCCCCCCCGGACCATAATCTGGAGACCCCTGCTCTAGACGGCAGGACCTGGATTTTCTGATCTAGTGTGCAATGGGCAAGCAGAAGTGGCTCTTCCAGGGAGGGATTCATTTAACAGAAGCTTAAACTAAATACTAATTATGACTGCTTACGAGCATTGCTGTTTATTTGCAACTTGAGAGAACAGACAAGCTTTGAGAGTTGGAGAAGTATTTGTTCTCAAGTCGTCTTTCAGCCTGGTGGTAGGAAAAGTCTCTAGCCCAGGCTGCTTCCAATCACTCTACCATGCAGATGCTGCTACACAAGCAGATGCAGCTACTTGGAATGTGGACTGATCCAGCCACACCACATCCCTAATTAAAGACGTGGGTCTTTAATCCCTCTGCTTGCATGGACAGGAAGTACGTCTTCAAAGAGGTATTAATCATCTCTGTGCTTGGGCCTCCATGCTGGACTCAGCTTTCGACACTAATAACTGATTTTTATGATGGCCAGCACTGGTGTGCGGTATTTTGAGTGGCCAGGCTGCCATCCAGGAATTTGATTTGGAATCAGCACCCCAAATATATCCAGGACTAGGTTTAACTTTTCAGACAGCAAAATGTGTGTTGGCCCATGTAATTGGAATTGATTCACAGTTTCATTGGCAGTTTTTTGGGGGTGTTGGCTTTTCTACGGCCACAGAGCGGAATCCTGAGAGCGGGGTGGGCCGGTGACATGTGCCAGCCCAGGAGTGTCACAAACGTGCCATAAAACACATTTGGGACTACTCTGGAGAAGACAGACCAGGACAGTGCAAGGATGCATGCCATCCTTACTTGCTGGGCCAGTAAGTAAGCACCAGCCAAGGCAGGCTGGTGCAGAGGGTTGGAGAGGGTGGCGGGAGGGGTTTCAGGCAGTGATGTCATGCAGGGGGTACGCAGGGGTACGCGAGTACCGGTTTCTAGGATTACAGCTGGCCCCGCCCATTCACCCACCCACTCATCGACTCCGCCCCCTGCAACGTTTGAATTTCCTGCACGTTTGAGTTGCCTGCATGTTCTCAGAGCCAGGAAGGCAGCGAGCGGAGCCTTGCCTTGCCTTGCCACTGAAAAATGAGCTGCTCTGGGGTTTTGGAACTGTTGGGTCACTTTAACATGATGCCAGGCCTCCTTAACATGCTCTGGGGGTGCTGTGGAATACTGTTGCAACTGTTGGGTCAGTTTAAAATTGTCTGAGGCCTCAAAAAGGGCTTTTTTCATGTCACTTCCTGCCACGACCTCACTTCCAGCTTATGATGTCACTTCCGGTGGGCGGGTCCCAACACGTGCCAATCAAAAGTGAATACCTGTTGTTAAATCATTTAGATGACACCACTGGTTTCAGGGGCATTTTTGCAGAGGGGAGGGCAGGCCAGTGGCTGGACTGGACTTGGGCGGGAGTTGGGACTGGTCTCTGCAACTTAGGCCACATCCAAACTCCCATCCCTGGCCCAGTTGGCCTCACAAGAGCAGCTCAGAGTTGCATCAGCGATTTTGCTAGTGCAGGTCTGAGTAGCAGGATACGGGTAACTGGTGCATGAAGCAGGGTAAGATAAAGATCCCCTTACTCCAAGTTTCACCACAGCCACCACCTAACCAGCCTGGGTCTTGACTTTTGGTAGCCATTTTCACCTGCTATTTTCAAGATTTGTCGGTCTTAAAATTTTTGCAAAATTCTTATTTGCATTAATTGTTGCCTGCTGTAGTAATCTTCCTTTTCAACTGCCTAATAATGGGCTATAGACACCTGACTGTAGCTGACTATTCAGTTTGGATAACTGAATAGCTACTCTTTAACTGGAGAGATGAAAGTGCCCCGGGCAGAGTGTTATATCTGGACTTGAATGGTGCATGTTCATATTTGCCCAGGCATGGAAGTCACTGGGTAGCAGGTTAGTTTGCCTTACAGCAGATAGATAAAGGGAGACATGTATTTAAAAACACTCTCTATATGGAAAAGTGCCAGTGTTTAATCATACTGATAAATGGCATGGCAGTTTCTCTCAACAGCAATTCAATAAATATGCAGAATTAGCAAAATTTGTTCACATTTGAATGAGCTTTGAAACAGAGTTCCAGACTTTGCTACATAGTTCTAGATTTTACTGCTTTGGATCATGTTCAAAAACCAATTGTGCCTTATGCACTGTGAAAACAAAAAAAAACCCAAACTTTCAGCTCTAGGCTTGCAGGCAGAAATTGCCTAGTATGGTAACCTGGAAGAGGATCAAAACTTTCCTCAAGCCAGGAAATGTTGTGGATACTTGATAAGCGACACATCCTCTTTTTGTAAGACACAATGACTGTTCAAAATACTCTGAAAGTTTTTGTATGACCATGCAATATAATTCTACTCAGGAAAGATCACTGAGCTAGAGATTGCCCAACAGCCTCAATGTCACCTCGATGCCATCTATCTTCTAGATCCCTAAAGATGGGACTTATGATTTGGACTAGCGATTTCCACATAGAGAGAATTCGTACATTGTTGGTCTTGTTTGGCTTTCCTAAGATCTTTGATACCACTTACAATGACTACTAAATAAGATTTGACTACTTAGTCCTAGCCCCGCTCAAAGTTCACAACTATCAGCCTCTCCTTCCACATATCGATATAGAAAAGACAGATCATTGGGTATTGCAAACAGAGAAAATGTGCTTGCAGAGCAAACAGTCAAGAAATTGAGCCAAAATGCACATAGTGCAAGGAAGGCCAAAGCAAAACAGTTGTGTTAACCTGATGGAAGAGACAACTTCTTATGATGATCAATCAAATCTTAAGCAAAATCTATCCACATTTAATTCAAAGGACGCTTTCTTGCAGTAGAATGTCTCAAAACTTCCTCAAGTTCAGGCACAGTCTTTGATGGCCAAACTAGATGATGCGATGGAAAACTAGTCTTGTCAATGTGGGTCTGTCTGAACCATTATGTACAAAGGGAGGGTGGTACCCAATGTAGGGCCCAATCCTATTGCCCTTACCGTGGGCGATATGTTCATACCCCCGGGGCCAGTGTCATGCAAGGCGCCATAAGCACCTCCAATGCTGGTGGTAAGCTGTTCCTGCTGGCACTGAGGTGGCACCATGGCAACACTGGCGCACCCCAGAGGGAGCACCACTCGCCGGCGAGCGATGAGTTCACCCCTTGCCAGTAATGCAGCCTTTCGGGCCAGGGCGGAAGGGCATTCCAGGGCGGCAGAGAGAGGTGGAGTGAGGGGTGAGACTCGGTGGCGATTCCCGCAGCTGGTTCCTGATGTCCATGTATGGCCGCGCAGGCTTACACAAAGGCCTTCGCTTCTGTGCTGGCTAAATAGCTGGCGCAGAAGTGAGAAGACCCATCGCCTGCCCTGGGCTTTTACCACAGGGAAAGGATGAACATCCCCTTTCCTCATAGAGCCTACCATGGCTGGGAGGCTGCCACAGAACGCAACAGTAGCCGCCTGGCTACCGCTGTGCTCCCAGGCAGTCGGGCACTATAGGATTAAAGAGCAAAACTGTGTGGGGGTGAGGGTACTGAATTCCCCTTACTATTTACTAGTGCTTCTCTATAGTCTATCTGCTCACCCCAAGGTACTTTTTTCAATTCATATGCAAGGGAAAAGACCGTCCAGAAACTGCATGGGAACTCTGGTGACAGACCTCCAATGGACGCAGTTGTTCATTAGCACTGCAGCTTCTCACATTCTGAAATGCACCTTTGAAATGTGGGCTGATTCAGCTGGTGGCATGCCAAGAACATGCCTCTTGTATATCTACTCATCTACATCTACAGGGGATATGTAATATATTTTTGGCCTTAATAGGTTTGGGAGGTCAATAGTGGCTATGCCTCCTTCCCTGAATTAGGGTGGAAAAGGGGAGCTTGAACTGTTTGCCCATGCCATGCTCTCAGTACCAGTCAGGCCACCACCGTCTCACAACTGCTACTGATTTAAAAGAAGAAGCCTGCTAATGGCTAATGCTTAATGCATTAAGCATCACATGTAGGTGAGTCTCCCCACATTCCCATCAAAACAATCCAACCACAAAGTACCTTCATCATATGTAATCCAACATCTCCCCCCCCCCCCCAATAAACAGCCTTATTAAAAAAAAAACTGAGAAACAGGTTTGGGGGCTATTTTACGAGCTGGGAAACTGAAATGTACCAGTGTTCATTTTCTCCCGGTATGAGCTGAAGGCAATCATTTCAAAGACAGTTGAAGGTGGCATGATAGAGGCATTTTTGCCCTGGTGCACAAAAGCCCTTTACATTTGTTTGACTGTCATCTCCGGTCACACAGGTTCTGCAGGAGGGTTCTTCTGCAGCACACTGAGTTCCTACAAAATCTGTGAGGAAAGATAATTGGATCTGTGCGGGCACGAGGGGCAACGGCGCCTCTGTCAGTTCACCTCAACAGTCTGGAAACAAAAAAGACAGACTCTTGTACTGTCTGCCTGCAACCTGATTTGCGCAGAGAAGAGGGTGACAATTTTGAAAATCCCGGCTGCCCCCTTGTTCAGGGAGAGACGTTTCCGCAGTGTCACTTAACCCAACAAGCAAACAACAAGGACAAGATGTATTAATGCATTATGAATGAGAAGCAGTAGGCACAAATAAATCACTGAGCGGAATGCGAGACGACTCAGCTCTCCAAGCCAAGGTTTTTCCAGTGTGTACAAATGAAGCTGGCTAATGGGATACACAAGTACTCTTCACTACAAAGTAATTGTAGGAAGGAACAATCATTCAACTGCATTTATACAATGTTCCGGCAGACATGGGTATTGTGACTAGGGCAGTCACCTCCTATAAATAAGTTTGTAGTTTTTTGTGTTTGGTTTCCCCCCCCCCCCCTCAAATCAATACTTAATGGAAATGGCACAAGAACAGCTGCAAATTGTTACATGGTATTTATTTTGAAAGATGATGAGCGTGGGGAGAGAGAGAGAGAGAGAGAGAGAGAGAAAGAGAGAGAGAGAGAGAGAGCATGAATACTGGCAAACACTTATAAAGCTGGCCAACTGTGAAAACAAGCACGTGCAGCAGCAAAATGAATATTCCTTTACAATGGGAAGGAAGAATTCAATTGTCCAGATCCTCTGCGCTTACCTCTTTTAAAAAAGCACATGAAAAGCACCTTTTTAAGTCAAAAAAGAAAACCAAAAATTGTAAATTCTGAACAAATGAATCGGGTTCATTTGTTTCTGTGATGCAATGGAAAAGGATGTCATCAAGTGTGTGTGTTTTTTTCAAAATCTTCTTATCTGATTTTTCCCCCTCACTGCAGTGCTAGCAGACCACATTACCACCTGAAAAATTAGCATCTCTTTCTATTCCTGCAAATCATATTCTACTTTCTTCCATTGGCAAACTCTGAATATGTGTAGCAAAAGCTGCTTTTGTATACTGTTCAGGAAAAATTGCCCATCTATCCAATTATTCCTGATAAGAATGAAAAAGCATGGGGTTCTCATAGAAGAAGCCTATCTTAGCAGATAATAGAGTTTTGGCAGTCTGATGATCAGGGACATTATCAGCAAAATAATATGTGCCATTATCAGCATAGTTAAGGGAATCACAGAATAATTTATTTTATTTATTTAAAAAAGTATCATTTTTTTTAGGCTGGGGACTCAACGCTATTTACAATATCAATTGAAAATTATATAAAAATTGCAATACCTTCATGCAGTGGTTCTCAAACATTTTGGGTCTGGGACCCACTTTTTAAAATGTCACTCTATCAGGACACACTAAGGGTGCAATCCTAACCTGGAGTTAGGCCGGCACAAGTCACTTTGGATCACTCTCAGAGTCAGAGAGGCCAGCGCAAGTGTGTGCACCGGCCTTCCTGACTCCAAGAGTGGTACAAATGCACTTTATAGCAAATGACTTGGGCCAGCCTAACGCCAGGTTAGGATTGCGCCCTTAGCTTTACAAGACTTTTAAAAAGTTATCTAGAAAGAAATAATATACTTATTCACAAGTAATATTTTTTTATTTGCAAAATAAACCTCATTTGATTTCTCATAATGAATAGCCTTGAGGGGCTTAGTTATGCAACAGGCAGCGCAATCCAACCCCCCCCCCAGGCTGGTGCAAACCTCTTGCGCCGACTAAGCACTTTCACGCCGTAAAGCACATGCTGTAAAGCACATGCACACCAGCGTTTCTGGTGCGGTGCCGACGCAGGCACCTGCATTGACACCTCAGAACCAGCACAGGCCCCCAGTGTGCCACTCCTGCGCCAGCTGAGTTTGGTTGGTGCAGAGGTTGGCGCCAGTCGAGTTAAGCCAGAGGATTCATGCTGTGTGGGGAACTCAGATCTGCGCCCGGTAAATAGTGGGCGCAGATTTGAGTAGCCCCTAGGGTTGGCTGGTGCCTACCCCAGGGCAAGGGCATAAATGTGCCCTTGCCCCATGGAGGTTCCAGCGCAATCTCAACCTGCCCCCTCCAGCTGACTTGGGGGGGGGAAACACCCTAGGAAAAAAGACCTTCAAACATTTATCGCCCTATACTGTATTTACACAAGCTTGCAAGCTGCAAGAGC
The DNA here is from genome assembly GCA_029204185.1 of Lerista edwardsae. NCBI lineage: Eukaryota > Metazoa > Chordata > Lepidosauria > Squamata > Scincidae > Lerista > Lerista edwardsae. The sequence goes on from JAJKFI010000055.1 coordinate 7,237,595, forward strand.
TCAGCTGGAGGGCAATTAGCAGCTATTTTGCAAACTGCAGAAACTCAGCTTTTTGCAGGGCAGTTAGCAACTAGCTGATTTTTGAATAGCCTCAGAGCTTGAGGCAATTACCTGATCTTTCCATCACGCTTGTTTTCATTGGAGGCTCTGTGGGAGCCACCCGAAATTGGGTCAGGCCCCACTCACAGTTTAATAAATGCCTTGCCTTAACATATCCCTTGCTCCAAAATGTCTTAATATAACACAACAGAGGGGTAAAAGGAGCTATACTGGGTAAAGCTGTCCTATTCCTTCACCAGCAAGTCATACCTAGACTCCTTTCGATTACATTGTCTTTCTTCCTTCTGCCCAGGAACCATGAGAACTAGGGATCTAGAAACTAGAACTAGAAACTAGGTTTTATTTCTTTAAAAGTGAAAGTGAGTCTACGATAAACATCAGCATCAAAGATCTGTTGTCTGCTTCAATACAAGGGTCATGCTCTACATACCCTTTGGTTCCCTATGCATAATCACAGCCCATAGTGTTGGACAAGACCTATGAAAAGGCGAACATAAACCAATTAGTATCTGTGAAGGTTAGGACAGTTGGTAAAACCTAATTAAGACTGCAGTCCTGAATACACGTATTGGGACACTGAACAAAGTGGGGACTAGTTTTGGGTAAACATATGCGGAATTGCATTGTAAGGGTAGCAGTAGGTGCAGTGTGGTCTCTGGAGGGACAGGACAATGCCTTGGCTACCCCTATGTCTTTAGAAAGAACGTCACAGAGACCGCCAACCTACCTATTCTAGTAGGAAAGATGTCCTCGTTATTAATAAGCGTCTCAATCCAGTCCATCAGCATGCACATGTACTGAGGTGCCGACAGCTTGGTGGGCCTCTTGAAACGGCAGTCATCCTGCCACCGGTATTCATACTTGAGCCCCCCTGACATGATGGGGCAGCTCTTCTCGGTACAGAATTCTGACATGGTCCCATAGATGAGGTTGATCCTGTTGAAAAAGTCCACGACATGCACCGCAATCCAGTCATTGATGCTCTCTCCTGGGGGCAGCTGGACCACAGACTTCAGGTCCAGCCCAGATTTCAGCGAGGCCTGGGCCTTCTTGTACAGCTCAAAGCGCTGGGTGCCTGGCTCAAATTTCTTCCGGGGACGAAATGTTTTGTCTTTGTTAAAAACTCTTGTAAGGCACAAAGCCATTCTGGACTGGAACAAGCCAGGATGAAAAGGGCAGCAATTCTTTCCACAACAACAGAAAAAATTACAGGGCAAAATTAAGGAGTCCTGAAAGAAAAATTGGACATAGTAATGAAAATCAGACATTCTGCAAAGCCACCTTGTTAAATTCAGATGTTCAATATGGAGGACAAATGTGTCAACAACAGCAGTATCAGGCATCCCAAATGAACTGCAGCATCCGCATGCCGCCCTTGACAGAAGTTGGGGGGGGGCCACTAGAGGGGGGCCCTTCTTTAATCGGCGCCACAATTACAGAATTTGCCTTCCTCTTGAGTTGAGATCTGACCTCTCCCTGGAGTTTAAAACTGTTCCTGTTTTGTTTGGCCTTTTCTTTTATTTATAGTGTGATATGGTGTGTGTGTGTGTGTGTGTGTGTGTGTAATATTCACAGCTGTTTACAGCCATTTTTGGATTAACAATGATTTTTATTGCCTTATTTTGCGCTATATTATGCTGCATTCGCTTGCACTTAATTTGCTGCTTTTATTTATATTATATGCTGTTGCTTTTTTGTTGTTGAACTTACGCTTATTGAACTTTATACACTGTGTTGTAAAATGCCTTGGGCACCCCGTTGCCAGGGACAGAGGAGTAGAAATGTATTCATTAAAATAAATTCAAATATGTTTAAATACATTAAAATACAAAATCTACAAAATCCACCTTAGCTCTTGCCAAATGTACAACATTACCCCTTTCTATCCCCCAATTTCATCAGTCTACACAAATTATTGGCAGCTGTGTTTTCACTTGATAAAATCCCACTCCTCTTCTCCAAAAACAGCTAGTATGGATGCAATGTTGGTATCCTGTGGTAAATCATGGCTATTCGTATCAAGCCTCAAGACTGTAAAGCTACCTTCTTCAGAGAAAATCCTAAGCAGGAAGTAGGCAACCAAGGAGTAAACAAAATGTATGTGCACCTTTTGTGTGCAGTACAAGAAGCAGGAACTTGAGTATAAAACTCGGAATTCCTTATGGGAACCTATTCTGTGTGGAAACAAAGAAACAGGTGTACCAAACTCTGCCGTTTTATGTAACCAAGAAATCATATCTGCTCAATATAGATGCTGCTTTTTGAAATTCAGGCTATCAAGCTATGTATATTTCACTTTCCTGACTTTCCTGAAGACTAAAGTTGTACCAGAATAAAAATAAAATCTCAAATGTATGACACAAGAGGTGCACAGCAAATTACCACATCACGTGCTATGGAGATTGTCATAGATGCTATCAAGTTACTATTGTCCCAACTTCAGTATAACTCCATTCTTCCCTTGTAAAACCATATAAAACATATAAACCAGGGGTGGCCTATCCATGAGGCAAGTTGAAAACTTAGCCTCAGGCAGAGGCTGCTCCTATGCCCACTTGGTACCTCCCCTAGGCTGTTGACCCCATTCTCTCCTTGCATGCTAGCCCATGAAAGGGAGAGGGGGAGGACTTCCTCTAATGAATCCAGCACTGCCACCACCACATCTTCTACTCTATGGCCACTAGAGAAAACAGTGGTGGCAATACCACTAAACTGGAAAGAGGGAACTAAGTGAACCTCACAGGGTTGGAGTGGTTTATATTCCTCCTCCAACTCCAGTACTGCCACCTTCACCACTTAATCTAGTGCAGTGTTCCTCTGAGGGTTGGGACCCATCATGAGCCAATTTCAGGTGGGTTGTGTAGCATCCAGGGCAGCCATCATTGAAAATCTGGGAAGATGGGATGCTGGAAAGGGGGAGGGCTGTGTGCTAATTTTGCTTGTGTCAAGGTTGTAAATAGGCTTCTTTTTTTTCTTTCTGACTGACTTTGCTATTCGAAAATGGCTGAGAAATAACCCAACTTATTGCTGCATTCTCAGGAAAGCAGCAGGCTCTGGTGTCACAATAACGGCACTTCCAGCCATGACATCACTTCTGGTGGGTTCTAGACAGATGCCATCCTAAAAAGTTGATCCCGGCGCTAAAAAGTTTGAGAGCCACTGATTTAGCAGGCAACCAAAGGAATGTTGAGAGCTCAGTACTTCCTCCTCAAAATGGCAGTGGAGATAGCAATGCAGTTGAGTTAGTAAATGAGATAGCAATATTGTCTCTTAGACCTACTAGTTAGCCTTTGTAAATAATATTGCCTATCCAACCCTGGCCCTAAAGCAAATGTTTTCCCTGCAGAATTTCAGTAATTGGTACTCTGAAATGATTACAGAATGAGGGAGAATGTCCCTATCTGTATGCCATTGCACAGAAGCTGCCCTAAAGCAGAAGTTCTATCACGTAAAAGTGACACCTCAAGGCAGTTCTAAAAATACACACACAGTATATATATTTGGCAGGAAGAGGAGGAGTTTCCTCAGCAGCTGTGGCAGATCTAACCCAAGAAAACATTCTTGTTGCTTTCCCACTCGCTTGGCCATTCCCTCCACATCTACTGGGAATACAGCTGTTTGGCAGTTCACACAGTTTGACGGCTCTAATTTCATGTCATTATTTGCAGCGAAGTTATTTTAAAAGACCCTCAAGCTCCAGCCTCAAGTACAATAGCATCCCAGGGAAGCAGTAGTTTTGAACCATGGGAAAAGTCAAGGCACAATTGGGAATGTAGCTCAGTGGCAGAGCACATGCCTTGCCTGCAGAAGCTCAAGCCCCAGCATCTCCATGTAAGGCGGTAGAAGGGTCCCATCTGAAACTTTGGAAAGCCCCTGCCTGAACTATGTACTGAGAAGCCCTGGTTCTTATGCACTCACCCAAAACTGAGCTAGGGAGATTTCTTGTGACAATGAAGCCGCATCAGGGAGATTGTGTTCATAAGGCTCTCCGTGCTGGAAGCACCTGTCTGCCATAGCACCCCACAGCACTGAGAGGGGTCAGAGGGCTTAGGTTTGCATGTATGAAACTGTACGTTTAACTCCCATCACAATTACAGCCCGGTCCTAAGTTTGCCAAAAAGAAAAAATACCAGAGATTTCAATGAGGTTTTATTCTGCATACATTTACTCAAGATTCCAACTTAAAAAAACAATCACATATGATGCTTCTGGGAGCAGTTTGATCCTGAGAAAGACCCTGGAGAATGGTTACCATCAAGTTGCAAGTACTGTACAGAGCAAGATGGAACCTGGTCCTCTCTACCCTGTATAGGGCCCAATTCATATCCTAAACTGGGCACAGGAGCTGCTTCTGTGCTGTTTTTGGCAACCTGGGCGCTTTCCTGCTGCAAAAGCAGTTCCCATTCTGTCCTGGTTTTTATATCACACTGGTTAAAGTCCGTTAGTTCATACCAAATACCAGCCATTTTCAACCATGGTGCTGTGGCACATTGGTGTGTCATGAATGGTCATCAGGTGTGCCATGGGAAATTGGGGGATATTAGCATTATCCCATAATACTAATACTCTTCCCATATTTTCAATATGGCTGTTCAAGGTGCTTCACAACCCACCTGAAATTGGCTCATGACCCACTGGTATGTCCCAACCCACAGTTTGGGAACCACTGGCCTAAGGCATTGTTGTAGAAGAGATTCATTGGCACTAAATTCAGCTGTGCAGTTTAATGGCTAGTCTTTATCTGAGGCTCTTTTGGACATAATTACAAGTTAATGGAGAAGGACTGACTTTCCTCCTTCCGTTGGTTTCAGTACAGGCTGCAGCTATTAAGAATAATTGATCTGCCTGCTTTCTTCAATGATCAAAGGACTTCACAACACTTGTTTAAGGACCACACTGTAATATGAATGACTCATGATGGGATGTTTGATACGAATGATCCATGATATGAATGATCCATGATGGGATCCTGATTTTTTTGCTAAGAGCACTTTGGGGAGAAGGAGAGAGCTGGAGTTGGAATGAAGCTGCCATGTTGAAGGGAAAATAATTTAATGTATTTGCTATGCTGATCCCTCACTGCAAATCCCACCCTCATCTCTCATCAATCTGCTATTAGTCACAGAGGGGGAAATACCTGTATGCAGCCAATCTGATTGTGCCTGTACATTTTGTTCTTTACAAATAATAGGTGCTTCAGAGAAGCTGGATCAGGACTGCAATTTCATGCTCAGATCCACAGTTCCCAAAGAGGCTTTAAAAAAAAAAAAGTCTAGTCTCTCTAAATTTTGACAGCAATTCAGGGCACAATCCTAACCTGGAGTTAGGCCGGCACAGTTAGGCCAGAAACGTTTGGACAAGGGACACTGTAAAGCACATTTAGGCCACTCTGAGTCAGGGAAGATGGTGCACGTCTGTGTGCTGGCCTCTCTGACTCCAAGAGTGTCCCTTTACGGTGTCCCTTGCGCCGGCCAAACTGTGCTGGCCTAACTTCAGATTAGGATTGCACCTTAAGTCTCTACTTCCCTAAATAAAATGTCACTGTAGCCTTTAGTGTGCATTATATATGTATAATGTGTGCATTATATGTGTATAAATTTATACACATTTATACACGTTATTTATGTGTGTATAATTTAGTGTGCATTATTATGGTACAGTGTCATACTAGCTCACTCCCCAGTCAAATGTTTTTTTCCCTCCCCCCAAACGACCTGATATGGAGAATTGGATCTAATTTTATTCTTGTTACTCTCATTGTTCCCGTTAATGTTTAATGATGATGATGTTGTTGTTTTTAATCCTTGTTTTACTTACTGTGGTTACATTGTACTTTCTTTGTACTCTGTATGCCGCCTTGGGCATTTGCTTTGGCATGGGAAAGGCAGGGTATATTTTCTTCAAATAAATATATACTGCAGACTTTTGGGGAAAAAACCAAAACCCAATAGGTCACTTCTAAAAAAGCTGCAATGGTTGAGCAGAAGATTCAATTGTCTGTACTTTCAAATGCAAAGTCTTTGGGGCCAAGAATCTCTTTTCCCCTTGTGTTTTCACTTGCAGTAAAAGCTACCAGCATTTCATTTATTTAACCATCAATCTTATTACTGAAAAGTTCTCAGAAAAGCACACATTACAATGGACTTGAAATGCCTTTCATTTCTGTGCATTCATTAAGCATGACTATGTCATCACCATACTATCTTTTTTAAAAGTTCATTTACTGCATTGCCACTGGGAAATTACTTTTTGGCTCGTTTCTCCAATTGTGAGATAATGAGTACATATTTCACACAAGGCAAATACAGTACAGTATATTCCTGGGGAGGGGGTAAAACAATCTAACCAAAGTCAAGCACCTTAAAAAGCCCAACAACTGAGAAGGGAAGCACACAACTGATTTCTCACAATGATGTATGCGGAACTGAAAGAGATGTGATGCCCATAACTCAGGGCACAATCCTAACGTGGAGTTAGGCCAGCAACGTTTGGCCAGCACCAGGGGAACCATAAAGCACAATTGGACCAGTCTCGGAGTCAGGGAGAATGGGGCATGTCTTTGTGCTGGCCTCTGACTCCAAGAGTGGTTCAAACATTCTTTATGAGTATCTTTGTGCCTGCCAAACTTTGCTGGCCTAACTGTGCCGGCCTAACTCCAGGTTAGGATTGCGCCCTCAATCCCCTGATTTTTATTAACTTAAGGAAAAGTCTCCTGATTTTTCTTAAGGATTGGGCCCTTAGCCTGTTAAAAGCACAGATCTGTAACATTTCCTCAGATGCAGTCGCATACCATGGTAGCATCAAATCTAAACTTCTGGCTAACAGGACACTCATTTCCATAAAAGTCCGAGAGCCACAAAAGCTCATGATTCATTTCCTCTTCCTTTTCAAAACATCCAGTCCTTCCTCAAATGCATGCAGCCCCTGGATCTTCTCTTGACATAACTGCCTGCTTCCTCTGCCATGTGGTCAAGCACATTTCTGGTTCTCAAAGTCCAGGCTACAGACCAGACTTAGATAAAACTGGGCACATCAGCATTGTGTATTGCAGAGAGACACTTCAACCATCGAGCCACCCTATGCAATCAGTTGGGGTCCAAGACTGCAGGATGCCTGCTCCAATGCAGTCGAGCTCAGGTTGGGTACCTGTTCAGGAACAGAAGCAGAGAGCCAGAGGCAGGGAACATGGTCTAAGCCAGACTGATGGTTGGATACCAAAGGAGACGAGGCGAGGCAAAGCTGCAGAGCTAGCTGTTGCACCGAATTGATCAAATTGCTGGACTGGCTCGGAGGCTGGTGTTTCATAGGGCCTGATAAGTCTTCATTATGGCCTTGTGACAAAGAGGTCAGCTAATCACATCCAGGCCAGTTCAGGACTGCAGCCTTGCAGCCTTGCTCCATGAAATCTCAATCCACCTGGCTTGTTGGAAGGTCACAGTGCAGTGGGGCAGCAAATAATCAGTAACTATCTGTTGAAAGACCGGATTCAAGAATCGCCGCCCCCTCCACTCCACACTTTACTGTGGTAGACACTGAAAGTTAGAATGATCAATTCTGCCAGTGTGTGACCATTATGCATTTCAGCATACCATAACAGAGGGGGGGGAAATGAGGGCAGTAAAACACCTTGGGCTGGTCGGTCCTAATGTTACGCTGTACCATTGAAATGTAACCAGGAGTTTGTTACAATTTAGAGCCACTTAGATAATTGGCTTTTGTCTTTAAAGTGAGATTAGGTGTGCAATCCTAACCTGGAGTTAGGCCAGCACAATTAGGCCAGCAAAGTTTGGCCGGCACAAGCAACACCATAAAGCATGTTTGGATGACTCTTGGGGTCAGGGAAGACGGCGCATGTCTGTGTGGTGGCATCTCTGACTCTGAGAGTGACTTTACAGTGTCCCTTGTGCGAGCCAAACTTTGCTGGCCTACCTGTGCTGGCCTGACTCCAGGTTAGGATTGCGCTCTAAAGACAGTTTCCGAAAACTGAGTGTTCACCTCTCAGCCTACAGTCACCTCCTCATCAAATGCACAGCATGCAAGGTCTGGGCCTAGCCTGGAGGCAAGATAAGGAGAACAGACAAGAGGCCATCTTTGTCACTGCTCCACTTGTTTTTCCTGCTGAGCATTGTGAGAAGATAATTCCTGTTCTGCTGTCGTCTCCCTGCCCTACTAACTATATAAATTCTTCAGATAAACAAACAAGATGCAGTCAATCAGGCTGCATCACCTCCTGTGACGATGTTGGGGGGGGGGGTAGCAAGGCAGCCACAGGCTTACAGGCTTCATGTGCCCCATAATGGATTTGGGTTAGGTATAACACTGCCATCTGGGAGGGACACATGCAGGAAGGAAGGTCTCCATCCTCTTTCCACACAGTAATAGGTTTTCCACAGAGGAACCCCACTGCCAGATATGCCAGTTCTCTCTATTATAGCTGCAAGAGGGCTAAGCAAACTCTTCTCAGGGTTCATATCAAAATAAATTAATATGTTGCTTGTCAAGTTCAGAAGTTTATTAACTTATCTGAAATTGAATAGTCTACGGATATGGACAGGATCCTTTAGAATGTGAAGCTGTCCTAACTTGCCCCTTGCCCAGACTGGTTTATAAGATCTGGCTGGAGAGGAGATTGGTCAAGAGGGGGAAAGGATTTACCTCTCAATGGAAGTGGTGTGACCTCTCATGAAGAAGCCTTCCTTAGATTCATCTGTGCTAATCTAATTAGCTGTGCTAATTCAGATTCTGGCCAGTTTCAAGCCTTCCTTTTCTGGGCAAGATGATTGGGATGGTAACATCTCAGTTCAAGGAGGTCCTGGAGAAATGGATTATCTTAATCTCTTCCAGTCCTGTTTCAGACTTGGCTTTGGGACAGAGACAGTCTTGGTTGCCCTAGTGGATGATCTCCTCCAGGAGCTGGATGGGGGAATGGGTCTTGCTAGACCTCAGCAACTTTTGACAGCATCGACCGAGTTGGGACTTGGAGACCCTGGTGGTTCTACTCCTTCTTAGCTAAGGTCCCAAGGGGTGATGCATGGAGATATCTGTTCAACACCATGGCTGTTGATATGCATGGTGTTGCAGTGCCCCCATGCCCTTTAACATCTACATTAAGCTGCTGGGAGAGGTTATCCTGGCATTTGGAGTGGGATGGCATCAGTAGGGGATGATCTTCCTTTCCACCAAATACTGGGGGGTAGGTTGCTGAAGTCCAGGAGCAGCGGTGGCTCCAGTAGGACTCCTGAACTGTGCTCCTACAGAGGAAGTGCTACCATATTAAGAACAAGTTTACAGGCACCTGCGTTACGGATTTCTGAACCAAGATGACCCCTGTGTTGTCCCAATTTCATTTCAGCTTGTTAGTACACATCCAGTTCCCGACCACCTCCAAGCAATTGCCTAGACAGCTCTCTGAATTCATTCCCACTTCAAGTGCTATTTGACTTGTTAAGGAAAACTTACTCAGATCCCCTAAGTTTTCCTAACAGGACAAATAGGGAAAGCAATTATTTTCATCAGAAAAACAGCACAGGGAAAAGGGGTTAACTAGCTGCTACGGACTTTGAATTAGGCTCAACTTCCAACTGTGGAATCCAAAGTCAGGTATTATACCAAAGGAATCTGCTAAAAGAATCAATTGCACACTGGAGGGAAAAATTAATATCTGGGTCCAGTATCTTTTAATCTGGTTTCCAGGCAAAATGGCTCATATGCTATTCACTCAAGAAAGCAAACTCTTTGCTCTTGGCTGCAACCGTTGGAAGGCTGTGCAGTTCTGATGCCTATTTCTCAATAGGTCTGTTTAAGAAATTAGTTATTTCAAGAAATCCTCTGCAATTCAGTAGTGACCCAGTGGAACATCATTTTTGCTTGTGACTCACCTCTCAGTCATTTCCACGCACACCTAGCTTGAATGACCCCCTGAAGTTCTGGGCATAAGGGCCTTCAGAGACTGGCCTTGATAAGTTCTACAAAGAGCGGTGCAAGATATGCTAGTGGTCATAGGAACTCTGCTCCTTCATCCCAGATGTGGGGGACCAGAGAGCAACTGTCAGGACTGGTTCACCCATGAGGCCCAGGCAGGCACATTGGCCTCAGTCTGCCACTCAGCTCCACTGCTCTTCCTCTCTTCCCATGCTCTAGATTAAAAAAAAGAAAAGAGGAAGCTTCCTCTTGCACTCCATCCCCATCATTTTTTTTTTTCAACCCAGCAAATAGACCAGTGATTTCAACTGGTGCATCATGGCACATTGATGGTCTACAGGTACGCTGCAGGAGTTTGGGGAGCATCATTTATTAATAGGGCCTTTGGGGATGTGAGCCCCCACCCCACAGCATGGTGCGCCTTCTCAAATGTCCAAAAACTTACTGTGCCCCCTGAAAATGTTAGCGCCTTGTCAGTGTGCCATGAGATGAAAAAGGTTGCAGGAGTAGACAGTGCAGAGGCTGCTACATCAGCAGTTTGGGGAAGCAGCTTTGGGCCTACTACCTCAGGTGCTCTTGGATTGACCCTGTGTACAATAATAAGGCCTCTTACACGTGGTCAGAGGCAGTAGTGCTATCCAGCCGGTATGCTGGGCGGGACTTACGTTTGATTGGCAGTCCGCCTGTTGCATCACGCCATGTTCCGCCGCTTTCCCGCCCGCCGACGCAACGGGCGGACTGCCAATCAAACGTAAGTCCCGCCCAGCGTACCGGCTGGATAGCACTACTGGTCAGAGGCATATACAGATATTACAGTAGGACTCGGCATAGAAAAGAGATTCCATGGGCACAAAAGGAATGTTGGCTCCGTTAGAGTAAATCCTTGAAAAAGGCTTGAAGTGCCATAGGGGAGCCACATGACACTGGCCTGGTGGTAGGCCAGGCTTCTGCCACCAGCATCACCAGCATGCAGTTAAGGAGATCAATGTCAGCTGAGTAGATTTATTTTGAAAATTTATACCCTGCCTTTCCCTTGCCAAAGCAGCTTACAAAGTTCCACAAGAAATGACAACAAACTTACACTAAATAAGGGCAGTTGGGGGTGCGACGGCTGTTCAGACCATCAGGTGTGGCCATGGCTCAAGAACCACGTATGGCTCTTTGACATATAATGTGTGGCTTGCAACAATATGTTAGCTGAACTCCCTTTTTCATCACAATTAATATAAAAAAGGTAAATAAGACATTTTCAAGGGTTATAATTATTTACTGGGTCTACACTGAGAGTCCCACTGGATTAAAACAAACTTAAATGTTCATGGCAAGCAAATATGTTTTGGAATTTGAATGCTTCTTAAATATTTCAATTCTCAAACATCTAAAGTTTCTCCTATGTGGCTCTTACATTAAGCAAGTTTGGCCACTGCTGGTCTATACAGGGCTGGCTGTAGGAGCAGCAGGGTCCAATGCAAGACATTTCCAGTCATCAAGCTTGTGGTGTCACACGCAAAGTGTGGCACCTGGACATAATTGGTGGTGACATGATGATGCCACCACCAAATGCTTCCAGGAGGCCCATTTTGCGCCATTCAGAGGCAGGGGCATGTAGGAGGGCCCAAGGGAAAGCTGTTCTGCTTGCCCCACTGACCTACAGTTCATAGAGCTCCCAGCTGCAGCAACAGGTGATATAATCACTGTGCTGGTGTGGAGGGCCCCAAAGTGTGGGGCCCTATGTGATATTGGTCACATTGGTTTAAGACCAGCCCTGGGTCTTTATGCGCCTGATTTCCCATTGCACTCTCCCCAGAAGATGCACCCTCTAAATCAACTCCCCAGTTTCCCCCACGCCCACTCACCCTGCACACATATCCTGATTTCATAACCAGATAGAACACCAGTGTTCACTGTTCAGCCAATACAATAATGGGGCAATTCACTGAGTCTACAAGGTTTGTCGGCCACTGTGCTTGCAGTGTCTTTGGTGTCGTTGCCAAGTGGCAACTGGCAACCATCCAAAACTGACAAGCCCCGAACAGTGCCTACAAAACCTGAGTCGCTGGCGTTCTTTTCTGCTCTAGGAAACATCTCTGCTGCTCGTGTTGATTACCATCGCCAGTAACTGACTCTAGCAGCTCGGGGGGCCTTGCAACTATCCGAATAGAATCCCATCACCTTCCTAGAATATTCCCCCGCCCCCCCCAAGGGACTTTTTCCCATCTCTTACCGCCTACAGCACAACGGGTTGAAAAGTTCAGAAATCCCGCCGGGAGCGAATTGTAATTGGCCCGCAAACTACAGACGTGTCGCGATCTAGCTGCAAAGAGCCGGGCTCGGGAACTCTTCGCTGGAAATTTACCCTGCCCCAAGGAAACTTGTTGCTTGATATATATATTTTAGGAACACTCACCTTCAACTCCACAACGGAGCCGCCTAAAACACGATCGTCACCTCCGCGGCTCCAGAAAAGGCCAGGATTCCCTCCGTCGCTCCAGAGCTACCCAGACCTCAGGGATCAAGAAGCATGCCGCGCAAGAAACGCTTGCTGGGGTTTTCATTAAACGAAACTGCCTTTTTTTTTTGTTTCCCCGTCAGTGATGTCATATCCTGATTGTGTCTAGAGGACTACAGCTGTCCTTGCTGTGATGTGCCAACTCTTTCTTTCTTTCACTCTCCCCCCGCGACGCCTCCTCGCTCTTCCCCTTCTGTGTGGGGCCCCCTGGACTATGAACAATTCATGGGGGGGGCGGGGGGACTACACACAGAGACGCTAGACAGAACACTCAATTAAAAAAAATTCTTAGCTCAGCATCAGAAGGAGCTTTAAGTCACATGCAACTTTCTGTACTAAAAGATCGACCAAGAAACTGCACTCAGATGCCTGCCCTTACTCCTCCTACTTATCACAAGCTGCAGACAATACAGTTCGCAGAAACGTTTTTTGCCGAAGAACACAGATTAAAACTCCACCTCTCTCTCTCTCTCTCTCTCTCTCTCTCTCTCTCTCTGTCTCTCTCTCTCTCTCTGCCACTTAGGTGATAAAAGGCTTGTCTCCAACAGGGCAGCGGGGAAGGAAAAGCATGCCTCCATAGAACCACTGTGGAAGCCAATTGCACATCCCAGACCCAGGGCTAATACTGTACAGTAGTGCAGGATCAGGGCTAAAGAGACCCAAGTGAATGTAGGATGCTTGATACACTAAGCGTGACCCTGACCCTCTCTCATGCTTTTCGTGTATACTTGTATACATTGTTGGTGTGAGACAATAATGAAATATATATATATTAAGAATGCATCCCTATCCAAACTTACTTGAGACTATAATGGGACTTAATTCTGAGTAGACATGCATAGGTTTGGGTGGTTGTTATTAATTTTTTTAAATTTATACCCTGCCTTTCTGTCCCATGTTAGGACACCCAAGGCGGCATACAATAAGATAAAAGAATACAGAATAAAATTAAAACAATGGCAACGATTAAAAGCAGCATACCCCAATAGGTTTTACAATCATTTAAATTAAAGATTAAAAATTAAATTAAAATGCCAGCCCAACATGTCAGCAATTAATAAACACCTCCTTAAAGAGAAAAGTCTTAAGGCTCCGTCGAAAGATTGCGAGCGAGGGAACTGTTCTTAATTCCAAGTGGAGGGAATTCTACAGCCATGGAGGTCCTATTTCTGGTTATTAGTGTATATCTTGCATTCAGTGTGCAGAGAATGTGGCAGAACTACGGAAGTGTAACTCCCAACAGCAGCATCTGGGCTGGTTTGTAGATACGGCGCAGGTGTGCTCACTCTTCGCTTGATGACCCTGCATGTGTGAATGTGAGGAAAGCTGCCAACGGTCTGCCTTCTCTTCTTTGTAATGGGCACTGCAACACAGCACGTGATGTGATGTGCCATTCCCTGCAACAAGGGAATGGCACATTCCCAGCCAAGCCACAAGAACAGACTGGCCATGGCAGTCAGCACATCATGTCACGTGATATGCTGCAAGAGACCAAAGGGACGTCTCAGAAAGAAAACTTTGCCCTACTTCCAATGGTGGCAGTGCACATATTCAGGTGTGAGTCATCAAATTGCTGAGGTACCGGTGAGAAATCAAACGTGGTGTGTGCCTGTGCAAATCAGCCCTTAGTGTAGACTTTTTACAAGCACAATCTACAGAAATACCTTTTATTTGTAGTTCTTTTAAAAGAAACCCTTCCTTTCGTAAGACTGACCCTGTAACCTTGAGCTAATGTCAGAACATGTGCCTTGCTGGTCTTGAGCATGGAAGTGATAACCTCCTTGGTCATTAGCTTACAATAACAATTTTCAATCTTTTTCATCTCACAGCACACAAAGCACTAAAATTGTCAAGGCACACCATCAGCTTTGTTTTTTACCATTGACAAGGCACACCAGGCTACCTATGAGGGGCTCACATCCCCCAATGGCCCTACTAACAAATTATCCCCCTCCCAAACTCCCGTGGCATACCTGCGGACCATTCACAACACACTAGTTGAAATTAGCTGGCCTACAACTTATGATTCTACTATAACATATCTATACAATACTTCACCAATGGAAGTTTCACTTCAGCATTATAACTAATAATGACCACTGATAAACTTCTCTTCTAGGACTCTGTCTAAAGTGTCTTTAAAAACACTCTAAAGAGGACAGGCCTATCAGTGGCTATTAGAAATGATAGTGAAATGGAACTTCCATGGACAGAGATAGCATAAGATTTAGTCAAGAGGCAGAAGATTTAGTCAAGAGGGTTAATGCCTCCATTTGCCTGAAGATAAGAGCTGAAGATCTGAAGGTCGCCAGTTCAGGACTACTGGAAGTCTCTGTGAGCGGCAGACCTGTAAATTGCGACTGGTTAACATCTGAGCTGTCTCCGGCTGCCTTGTGAGAGGGGGAGTGTGCCGGGTGTGTGTGCCGCATCAGCTGTTTCTCTGGTGGGAGCAGGGAAGACGCTTATCAGGCAGCAAGAAGACAAACGGGTGACCAGAAAGAAGAACTAAATCCAGAAAGATCCATCTGTATGTGTTGTAGTTCTTGTAAGACAGAACGTTTCTGTAAAATTGTAAAGACCTTTGGGTTTATGAATAAAGTCTGCCTATGTAAACCGCCTTGAGTTATAGTTATTAGAGAAATCTGGTGACCTAAGAAAGGCGGTATATAAATACAAGTATTATTATTATTATTATTATTATTATTATTATTATTATTATTATTATTAGCATATCTTTGAATCCAGTGGTTCCAGCTGCAGAACATTTGGATGTACAGACAATTACTGGATATTAACAAAAGGAGACACGTAACCCCCTGCCAGAAATCAGCAAGAGGTTGTTGGTTGGTTTTTTAAGAAATTGAGATTTTAAAATGTGACATGACTTCTTATTTCCTTATTGAACAAGCATTTAGCAAGTGTTTTTAAGATGTCCCACACTTCTCTTTTTCTGTAACTTAAAGGTCGCGTTTTATGGGAAAATGCCCAATTGCATTTTGAGCAGTGATGTCATGCACCCACTACGCACCACTACGCAAGTACCAGTTCCTAGAAGTTGAGCTGGCCCCGCCCACTCGAAGCTGGCCCCATCGGCTGGTTGGCTCAGCAGCTGTGCATGCGTACTGCACGCCCGCAGCCGTTGCCTGCACTTTCTGTGAGGAGGCAGGCAGGCAGGCAGTGTGGTGGTGGCGGCAGCAGCGGCAGCAGCAGAGCGAGAGGACCGGAGGCGGCAGCAGCGGCAGCGAGGGAGACCCGGGAATAAGGCAGCAAGCATGAGAAGGGAGACTGCCTGGGGCTCCCGCTCCCTCCAGCCGTGCAGATCCAGCATCCCGGTTCCTCCTGCAGCCTCCCCCCAGCCCCAGCCCCCACGCGGTCTTTTTTTGGTCGCCTGTTCCCCCTCCTGCTCCTTGCCGGCTCCTTGCATTGAACATTAAAGTTAAATGGCTCCCTGTCCCAAAAGGGCTCACAATCTAGTACAGTCTAGCCAGCTATTTAACCAGAGAACATTTGAAGCAGAATATGTATATACACATCTCTAGAAAACAAAGCAATAGAAGTTAAATCAACACTAACCACAAGCTGAAGTTATTACAAACATGATCACAACCATGGCAACAATCATGACCTCACTTCCAGCTATGACCTCACTTCCTGCCACGACATCACTTCCGGCTTATGACGTTACTTCCGGTGGGCGGACCCCGACAAGTGCCAATCAAAAGTGAGTACCTGTTCCTAAATCATTTGGATGACACCACTGATTTTGAGCCTATTGAGAGGCACAACATCAGAATGCAGCAACTAAATTATGTCTCTTGGAGAAAGAGCTGCCGCAGGGTGGTGGCCCTGCAGTCCGACATTTACAAAAACTATCCTCAAAACTCATGTGGATCTGTAGCAAATGAAGGATTAGGAAACAACTGATCTTCTGGGAATTCATATAACTCAGGTCAAGAAAAGATCCGGTTAACCTTGTAACTGTGCACTAACATCAGAGCAAAGGCCATGCTGAACTTCAGTACAGTGTTTTCCAGCACAAATTCTTTCCCCTTACTTGCATTCTTAACTTACATTCATCTTCAGCATGACTAAGGTAAAATGTAATTCAGTGATACCTTCGTTGATTACCGGTGTCAGAATTCAGATACTTTGTGTGAACACAATGCACCAGTATTGGGGCAGGAAATATTTCAGGGTAGAAAAGCAGCTTTCATTGTGGCTAAGAGCAGAGGAAGAAACCTAGTGACATTCTTGTAATTTTTAAAAGTTGACGTATTTAAAAAAAAAAAAAACCTGGGCTTAGAAGCCAAGAATTACCTGATGCTATCTTTTCTCAGTATCTGGTGGCATTTTCCTTTGCCCTTACAATGTTGACTCAAGCTTGCCCATTGGAATTTTTTTTGCTTGTGGCAAATAGCAGGAGGAAAGGGAAAGGAGAGGGGCAAAGAGATCTGTACTACGTAGGAGGGGGAGTTAAAATCCTGCTCCCCAATGCAGCATTCCTGGTCTGGATTGGGGCCCTGTATGGTAGATAATTATGCAGCAGAGGTATAACCTTGTTTACCTCTTAGTAGGAGTTAATGATCACCTTGAACAAGCTGCATGTTGTTATCTGGCTGATGTTAAACTGGACCAAGGTGGGTTTGTTTATTCCATGGGTATTATTTTTTAAAGCACAGCTTCCACAAGAACCAAAACATTATTTTAAACACGCACACACACCCCCGCACACATGCAAGCAGACAAGGCTGCAATCCAACGTGTCCTTATTTGGGTATATGCCGTCCAAACCAGTGTAGCTGCCTGTAGACGACACAGGCAGAGGATCAGGCTGCCAAGATCATTTCATGCACACATGACATGTTTCCTGCACAGGGAATCTGTGTATTAAACAGCGACTCTCTCGCACCTGAATGTCTCTTACACCTGTGTAGCAGTTTCCAAATACATGTCATGGAGTAAAATAGCCACTGGCTTTATTTTCACGTGATGGTCTATGTGCATAACTTTTCGCATGCTCATGGAGAAAATCCTGCTTTCATTTGTAAGGAGACCCTGAGGCTCCCAGCATTTCCAAGCCCTGCTGTTTTCTTTCTAGGAAAAGAAAAGGGAAAGCTCTAGGTGTACAGCTCATTGACCTTTGTTTTCTCAATGAAAGTAAGAAGAATCACATGTCTGAGGTTATTTATTATCTCCCTGCCCTGCTCTTGATAGTGGTTCTTCTTCTCACTTGCCGCCTCCATAATGTGGACACATGCAAAGCAAATAAGGCAGAGTTTTCAGTTACAGCTTTGCCTCTTAGTGCTGTGGCTAATGAAAGTGTTGCCTGGATAAAATGTGCCAAGTGGTGCCAGGGATAAAATGATGCTCCAGAAGTGACATCTCAACAGGAAATGACATCACTTCTGTGACAACATGCCTGGGCTTTTTAAAAAGTGAAAAATGGAGGTAAAGCCCACATCCTCCCACCAGAAGTGTGCCACCTCCTGCAGTGCCCCCCCAACTAGTTCACGTGTGGCTAGTTCACGTGACACTCGGCCCATAAATTTTTAACATCCCACCATATGACAAAATTATTCATTCATATTTCTCACATGTTATGCTATCCTTCTTCCAAGGAGTTCAAGGGGGTGTGCTTGGTTCTTCCTTTTTTTTCCACTTTAAAAGTTATCGAAGCCTGCTACTTTTACATGACAGTTGTATTTTGGTTTTCAGGGTTTTTTTGGCCATAACCTTTGATAGAATGAAGATATTACCCTCCTTTTTTCATTGCATTCTGCATGAAATTCCTCACTGAATGATATGTAACATGACAGTATTATTCCTAACACACACAATTTTAGCAAACCACAATGTTTACATGACAGTTATATTTTCATTTTCTGGGGGTTTGGCCATAACTTTTGACAGATATTTTTGATAGATCTGGTTTGATTCATTGCATTCTGCATTAAATTACCTTTCCAATGATATATAACGTTATGGTATTATTCATACATACCAAGTTTTTCACAATTTTTGTTACTAGTGTCAAGCTCAGTTTGTTGCCCCCCTAAAGCTTGTTGCCCGGTGCAATTGCACCCCCCTGCACTTCTATAGCTACACCTCCTTTCATACTTAAAAATCAAACCATCACCTTTGTTCAAAGGTGAAAAGAAAAGGGAAAGCTCTAGCTGTACAGCTCATTGACTTTTGTTTTCTCAATGAAAGTAAGAAGAATCACATGTCTGAGGTTATTTATTATCTCCCTGCCCTGCTCTTGATAGTGGTTCTTCTTCTCACTTGCCACCTCTATAATGTGGACACATGCAAAGCAAATAAGGCAGAGTTTTCAGTTACAGCTTTGCTCAAAGGTGAATCTTTCATATCCAGCACCTCTAGATAAACAACCCAGCAGGCAAAAAGCCCAGAAGCATAAACCAATCCCCCCAACACGTACCAGTCAAAGGACTCCATACTTCCCCTCCTTACATTTCAGCACAGTGGGGCCGGCGTCTGAGCTGCAGACTGAGCAACTTACAAGGAGACAGAAGGAGGAAGAAGCAGAGAGTCTGTGATTCTGCACTGCCTTCAGGCACTCATGATGCACTCGCAGGGGCAGGGCTGTTGACACACACTCATTTCACTCCTTTGCTTCTCTCCCCAGACTGGCTCCCTCCTCAAGGATGTCTCTTCTTGGGCTAGATCCTCAGGGGGCATATAAATGAGTAGAGCTTCATCGAGATAATGAATGTTCTCTGAGAAAGAGGCTCTTATTCTAAATCCCTTTATACCGTAGTTCAAAACGGTGACGCTATTCCTCTGTAACATCCCTAAAAGGGGGGTTCTGTTCCCATTTGACCACTCACAGGTTGCAAAACAAGCAAGTGCTTGATGGCAGCTCTGCAGAGCAATGTAGCACGTTATCCAAAGGCAGGCCTGATACCCGGAAGTGAAGTCCCTTTCCCATATTGGGCAGGAAGAAAGCTTCCCCCTCTCCAGAGCCAAAGCATGCTGTCTCTTGTCATATCGGAGAGCTTAAGATAGTTGTTCCTATACTGCAAGCCATGGCACTCTGGGGAGCTGTGGAATCCTTGTGACAAACTCCCTGCCCAGTACAATGTACTGTATAGGATTGTAGCCCTAAAGGCGTGCCACGGCCAATGGCCCAGTAGGTCAAGGGAGCCAACAGTCAAGAAGGTTTAGGAACCACTGCCATAAGGAGTCTATGTCCACTCATTCGAGTCATGGCAATACTGGACTACCTGCCCAGGAGGTTCTTGAAGCATTTCTGCTTACCATGCAAGCTGCTGGGAGCAAGATTTGGAAAGCCACTCCAGCTCAGAGCACAATCCTAACCTGGAATTAGGCCGGCATAGTTAGGCCAGCGAAGTTTGGCTGGTACAAGGGACACCATAAAGCATGTTTGGACCACTTTCTGAGTCAGGGAGGATGGCGTACGTCTGTGTGCTGGCCTCTTAGACTCCAAGAGTGGTCCAAATGTATTTTACGGTGGCTCTTGTGCTGGACAAACTTTGCTGGCCTAACTGTGCCGGCCTAACTCCAGGTTAGGATAGCACTCTTAATTACATACCTCCCCACTTTACAAAGATAGAGCAAACTGTGAGCAGCATGGATATGTTTTGGAAATACTATGGGGGCCAGTGATAAGCCACCAAGAAGGCCTGAGAGTAGAGTTCAGTGGGTTCATCTGGATTGGAGGGTGAATATACCTCACACAACAGGTATGGCTGTTTGCCTTCTCTTCAGGTTGTGCAAACTGGAGGTGTGGCATAATAATGTGTTTCCCATCATCCAAACTTTTGCAACAGCTAGGGTTGACTAGTGCAGTGCACATGTCATTCAGTTGCCCCTGAAGTGAACTCAAATAGTTGGAATTGATCAGTGGTGGGATTCAGGGGGTTCGCCCAGGTTCTATAGAACCGGTTGTTAAATGGCCGGGCCCCGCCCACTTGCTTACCTCGGCTGGCTTTGGTTTTTTTTTTGCTCCGGCTATGACGCCATAGAACCGGTTGTTAATTCATTTGAATCCCACCACTGGAATTGATGAAGAATGCAGCAACTTGGGTCCTCATACTGGAAGACACGAACACATGCAGCCTGTTCTCAAGCAACTGCACTGGCAATCAGCAGGTTTCTGGATATACCGTAATTCAAAAGCACAGGTTCCTATTCCCAAAGTCTTAAACACACACTGTCCTGTATATTTTCGGAAATGCTTTTCTCTGCATGAGCTCAGACTAAGGTCAGTTTGGGGTCCAACTACATCTTACAAGATCTTAGGGTCCAATCCTCACACCCTTGGCTCTGGCAGTACACTCAAACTGCTGGTGCCAGTGTCGCAAAAGTACTTTTATAATGCACTTTTAGCGCAGGTGGTATGGTGGTATGGTCAGTAGGCGCTCAGTCCCAGCACAGAACTGCCCTGTAGTAAGTGTAACAGCCATTGGTGGTGTGCTCTTTTGGGGTGGGGGGAGGACATGGGGAAGGTGGAATTGGCCGTGGGGAGGGGTGGGGTGGGGTAGGCCCAGATGGGGGTGGGAATGTTGGTGGCCTCCATAGAGGTGGGATTGAGGCGGAACCAAGCAGTTTAGAATAACAGGAGACGACATGCCTTAAGAATTAATAGGAGCGAATTGAAGCCAGGGGGCGGGCTTAGCAGCCATGTTGGCGTACTCAAAAAATCCTTATTCCAAGCATTTCAGATTGCTTTGCTCGTACTGTTTAGGACTGAATAGTTTACTCTTGAAATAAAAACTCATGAAAATAAAAACGTGTGATCGTGTACAAACACGATTGGTAACCTTACTATGATTTAATATGCAATTACAAGGTTAAATTCCTCATAATTATATTACTGAACATACCAGACGAAATGCTACTTGCTGTCTATTTAAACTCGGATTGCACTGTTTTGACAGACTTATTTTTTGAAATCTACACAATCAAAAATAAAGTGTGAACGGGAAGGAAAGAAAAAAAAAGGGGAGGGTGGGCAAAAATTAGATAAATATATAGGAAAATTACATTAAAATCTCTTCATAACACAAGTAGTTGTCAATATGAGAGTAATTCTTTTTTTACTTCTAGACTATTAAGAGTATTTTTTTAAACTTCTACACTCACCCCCCCCCCCATAAAACAAATTCTGTTAATGTTAGAATTTTGAAAATATTACAGTAGAAAATGGAAGGCGGGAAAAAAAAAGTGTAAACGGGAAGGGGGGGGAAAGGGGGGAAATATTTTTTTTTCCTTCTAGACCATTAACAGTGGGTGTCAGAAAATGGTGAATAAGACTGCTAGGAACAACAAGAAATTACACAGCTTCAAAAATAATGCACTCACTGTTTCAGTGAACAGTAGTTTTATTGAACCGATGTAATGTGAATACATGAATCTTTCCGTGGAAATTAAATCCCATTTTTCGTTCACCGATTCGCACCCCCGTATGCAGAACACGCAGGCATGCTTAAAGAGATTGAAATTAACTTTTACACGCGTGCAGGGAGATTTTTATTCGTGAATTCATGGCAATCCTCCTCCTTGGTGGCAATGATCTGAGTCAGCCATATTTGTATACCCATGGCTTCAAGAAAATGACATCATGTCTCCTGTTATTCAGTGGGCTGGCCCCCGCCCACTCCCTGACATGTTTGTTTGCTCCTGTTGATCTCCAGCAGAGCAATTCTGTCTCAATACTGCAGGAACCTTGCCTCCTTTTTTCATCCTGAAAGCCAGCTATATAAGCTTCATGGA
The DNA here is from genome assembly GCA_029204185.1 of Lerista edwardsae. Classification (NCBI taxonomy): domain Eukaryota; kingdom Metazoa; phylum Chordata; class Lepidosauria; order Squamata; family Scincidae; genus Lerista; species Lerista edwardsae. Next base: position 7,259,841 of record JAJKFI010000055.1, read on the forward strand.
TTGAATCCCTATCAGGTTATGGTGAGCTCAGCCTCAGTTTTTTGTAGTTGGTTGTTTCCCTTTGCTGAGTACAGTTTGAAAGCCCTGTGTCTCCACTTTCAGCAATCTGAGTCAGTGTCTGAAAAAGCAAAAAGGAACTGCCACGTGTGAGCAGAGACCATCATGCAATGCTTCTAATTTGCATGGGAGATTAGCATGCGCCTGCCCCCCAGTTATATAGGCTTCCAAGAGAGGAGGCATGCAAATTAGCCATATGCAGATGAACAGGCGGGGTCTGGCCAGTGGAAAGTTCCTGGGCAGGCAAGTGGGAAACATGAAGGTAGAATAACAGGAGAGGACATCCCTTAAGAAGAGATAGCAGCCGAATGAGGCCAGGGGGCGGGCTTAACAGCCATGTTGGCGTACTCAAAACATTGCTCATTCCAAGCATTTCAGATTGCTTTTCTGGTACTCTTTAGGACTGAATCGTTTACTCCTGAAATAAAAACTTATGAAAATAACAACATATGATCGTGTAGAAACATCAGTGGTAACCATATTATGAGTTAATATGCAATTCCAAGGTTTAATTCCGCATAATTATATTACTGAACATACCGGACGAAATGCTACTTGCTATCTATTTAAACTCAGATTGCACTGTTTTGACAGACTTATTTTTTGAAATCTACACAAGCAAAAATAAAACGGCCATGCCCCATAAAAAAATGTCTGTTAATGTTCAGAATTTCAAAAGTATTACAGTAGGAAAATTACATTAAAATCTCTTCATAACACAAGTAGTTGTCAATATGAGAGTAATTCTTTTTTACTTCTAGACTATTAAGAGTATTTTTTTAACTTCTACACTCACCCGTCCCCCAAAGAAAAAAAACAAATTCTGTTAATGTTCAGAATTTTGAAAATATTACAGTAGAAAATGGAAGGTGGGGAAAAATGTGTAAACGGGAAGGGGGAAAAAAGGAGGGGGGAAATATATATTTTTTACCTTCTAGACCATTAACAGTGGGTGTCAGAAAATGGTGAATAAGACTGCTAGGAACAACAAGGAATTACACAGCTTCAAATATAATGCACTCACTGTTTCAGTGAACTGTAGTTTTATTGAACCGATGTAATGAGAATACATGAATCTTTCTGTAGAAATTAAGTCCCATTTTTCGTACAGCGATTCGCACACCCATATGCAGAACACACAGGCATGATTAAAGATGTTGAGATTAATTTTTACACGCGTGCAGGGAGATTTTTATTCGTGAATTCGCGGCAATCCTCCTCCTTGGTGGGAAAGATCTAAGTCAGCCATATTAGTATACCCATGGCTTCAAGAAAATAATATAATGTCTTCTCCTGTTAATCTAACCTGCTTGGTGGGAAACTAGAGGTGTTTACTGCTGCAGCAGGAGATCAGGTGGGTTGCAAAAAGGAGCAGATGCGGTGGCCCCCTATTTTTTTCCTCCCACCAATTCTCTAATTCTCCCACTAATTCTCTCCCAAGATGCTTTGCTGCTGCCCCCAAACTGCAAGGAAAGCCCCCTCTCCTCCTTGCTCTTCCTCTCCACTCCTTCCCCCCGAAAAAAATTCCATTTTTCTTTCCACTTTCCTGCTGCTGTTGTTGCAGCAGCCAAACTGTTGTTTTTTTGCACATACCCCACCCAAGACGTTTTCAAAATTCCCCCCTCTTCTGATTTTAATGTATTATTTTTGTGGCAACACTGGGCAAGCAAAGGCTAGGCTCAGGGGAGGTTTACTAATGTGCATTCTTGTTTCCAATTTTTCACAAAAAAGCCAGGAAAGTTTTTTCTAAAGTAAGTAGTAAGGCTGCCATCTTATGCACCTGTTCCTAGGAATAAGCCTTATTGAACACAATGAGATTTACTTCTGAGAAGACATGAATAGGATTGCCTCCAAGTCTCTTATTACTACTTGTGTTTTCTGATTATCAGATTGCAGGTTAATATTAAATGTTTTAATGTGAATTCTTTCTCCTTATCTGCATCATAACATAAGCAACCAGTCCCTAAAACACATACACAGCCTGCTCTGTCCATGTTGGCTTCCCCAGGCAGCCATGGCAATCATTCAATCAAAATGTATTTATATACTGCTTTTCAACATGAAGTTCCCAAAGCGGTTTGCAGGCAAATCATAATAAAGTTAAATGGTTCCCTGTCCCAAAAGGGCTCCCAATCTACAAAAATGCAGAGCACCACCAGCAACAACCACTAGAAAAGACACAAGTGTGCTCTGAGCCCCAGACTTAAAAAAATCCACTTTAAAAATGTGACCAATGATTGTGTGTGTGTGTGTGTGTGTGTGTGTGTGTGTGTGTGTTTTCTTTTGCCAGTGTGTTTTTCTCTCTTCTTCCCCTGTACACGTGTGCTGTGAAAGTCTTGACCAGTCTCTCCCACCTTTGCAGTTGTGTGATTGCTGGCCAGCAGAGGCTTGCTCCCTCCCCGAGTCCCCAATCCCCTGTGTCAGCCCATCTGCCTTCCAACCTGCTGCACATGCCTTGCACCACATTTGCAACTGTGTTGGCGGCTGTGTTGTTTTTTTCGTGTGTTTTAAAAACCAGTTTGTGTTTATAAGGACATGATTTAGTAGAGGGAAGAGAAGGAAGACAAAAAGGGGGGTTCAGAGAAGTTTGGTACGGTCGAGAGAGAAAGAAGAGCGATTTTCTTTGTAGCTTCTTTGCCTCCTTCAACCGCCCTCTCTTTATTTCCCTGCTTCTTTTTATTCCTTTGGCATCTCTGTCGTGTGCACATTACCCCACTCACGGAAACCACCAGCCGTCTCTGTTACCACCTGGGTCTTTTGTCTACAGGAATAATCACCCCCCCCCCTTGGTTTTGAAATATTCATTATGGCCTCTTCCTTATTCTCAACTTTTGTGTTTCTGAAATTTACTCATGCTTTGGGATCTGGTTGGTTCATTAAGCCTTTGGCAGTGCTGGGGTATCCTTTACTTAGGGAGGTATAAAGGGCTGGCAGAGAGAGAGAGAGATTGGTGTTCCCTCAGCTTCTTGCATTTGCCTTCTGCCTGCATTCAATAAACAATAATTTAACAAGAAAACTGTTTAATGCCTTGTTTGGATTCCCCCCTCAAAGTATTGTGATGCATTGTACATTTATTGTAGGGCTTGTAACCTTAGGCTTTTGCTTCTGAAATTTTTTTCAAATAAAACAATGACACTTCCTGCTTGATGATGTCACTTCCTGCTATGACATCACTTCCGGTGAGTGGGTCTTAACACAAGTGCCAATCAAAAGTGAGTCCCGGTCATAATACCTGTTCCTAAATCATTTAGATCCCACTACTGGCCATATCCTATCCTCTGTGTCAGGCCACATGGCCCAACACAGAGGTTCTAAAGTTTGTGCTGGCAAAATAGCCAGTACAGACTTAAGGAGGCCCATTGTGCAGGCAGTGCCCTTACCCAGGGGAAGGGCACAAACATTCCCTTCCCCTGAGGCATCTGATGGCTGCCGCAGCTCCCACTGAATGCAGCAGCCGCCATTTTGGCACTGCTGCTCCCACAGGAGCCGGGCAGTTTAGGATTGGACTGCACATCTGCTGGCTTCAGTTCCGCAGCAAGATAGGCAATTAAGGGCTCAATCCTAACCTGGAGTTAGGCTGGCACAGTTAAGCCAGCAAGTTTGGCTGTCACAAGGGACACCGTAAAGTATGTTTGGACCACTCTCAGAGTCAGAGATCCAGCGCACAGATGTGCACCATCCTCCTTGACTCAGAAAGTGGTCCAAACACGCTTTACGGTGGCCCTTGTGCCAGGCAAACTTTGCAGGCCTAACTGTGCCGGGCTCTCCAGGTTAGGATTGCATTCTAAGGCTCAAATTGGCAACCCACCTAAAAGGATTCCTAGCCTAGGTATCAGCCTCGATCCAAAGATTCAACTACAGTGATGGCTCTAGAAGCACTGGTTGAAAGAGTAAGCAACCCTGTTCAAAACAAGGTGAACAACACCCACACCTGAATCAGCAAAATTGTACTTCCATCTAATCTGGATTGAGCTTCAATTTATCGATTTCGCAACTGGTAAATGAGTAACATGCCTACTGCTTTCTGTCAAGTGTATTGTTACCCACACACTCTCAAATGGCAATAATTTACTCCAGCAATAACTTCAGTAATAAAGTACTTGACTTTTGAGCTGTCCATAGTGGCAGCTCAACTTACTTTCCACCAAGCTGATAGCACAGAAGTGCAGCACTTTGCTGCTGACATCAACTATTGCCATTTGAGAGTGTTGATGCAAATACATTGCACAGAGCAAGTGTTATTTTAAATGGCGTTTTCTAAAGAGTACTATCAGTAAATGGGTATAAACTTCCAAGAGCTGAAGTGCTGCATCAGAAAAATAAAACTATTAGATCAGGATAAATTATAACTAGTACAGAACGCGGCAGCTCGGGTGGTTGTTGGGGCACATCGGTTTGACCCTGTCGAGCCGTTGCTTCGGCGACTACACTGGCTGCCGGTTCTGTTCCGGGCCCAATTCCAGGTGCTAGTTTTGACTTTTAAAGCCCTTTACGGCTCGGGTCCGGGGTATTTGAGGGACCGCCTCCTTCCATATAATCCAACCCGTACTCTTAGATCATCTGGGGGGGCCCTTTTGACTGTGCCGCCACCAGGAGAAGTGAGAGGGGCGGCGGCCAGGAAGAGGGCCTTCTCGGTGGTGGCCCCCCAATTCTGGAACACCCTCCCCTTAAAATTGAGAACTGCTCCCTCTTTGTTAACATTTCGGCGGGGGCTGAAGACCTTTTTATTCCAAAAAGCTTTTAATATAACTGTTGACAGGCTGGCTGCCTGGCTGGCTGGTTTGTTACATTTTTATATTTTATTTTATGATCCACTGGGCTTGTTGTTTTTAAATTGTATTGCTTTTGTTTTAATTTTGTTTTATTGTATTGTCTTAATATTGTTTTTAAATTGCTTTTTAATGTTAACTTTTATATTGTATTTTTATATTGTAATGCCACCTTGGGTGCCTCTGGGCAAAAAGGCAGGATAGAAATCTAATTAATAATAATAATAATAATAATAAAAATAATAATAATAATAAACTTTAAAGTGTTGGTACGTTGCATTACTATAAGTTAATCTGAATATGCCGATAAAAGTTCAGAATCAGAATCAAACCTATGGGCCTTCTGCGCCAGCGGTACACTTGTACCCCCAATGCCAGATGTCATGACAGTGCCATAAAGCTCTTTCCCACTGGTGGTACCAGCATACTGCCAGCGCTGAGGTCAGTGCCAATCGGCACTGCGCCTTAGTGCCGGATGAATTCCTGACAGAGTGCTGGGCAATAGGTTTAACCACCAGTTGGCATCAAGGCCTCTTGGGGTGGGCAAGGCAGGGAAGGGGCAAAACTGCTTGGGGAGAGGGAGGGTAGAATCAGGCCTGGCAGAGGGACAGGGACAAATGTAGGCTCTGCCTCCAAGTCCTAACCCCTCTCCTGCGCCGTGGAGCCCTACACAGGCCTCCTTGGTTCTGCACCGGCCAAGTTAGCAGGCTCAGATCAGAGGAGACCCTTGGCTATGTCGGAGCTTTATAAAGGGTAAAGGAACAAAAGTTCTCTTACCCCAAGGAGGCTCCAGCGGCTGCCCTGGCCCCTTGGATACAGCAGCGGCTATTTTGGTGCCATTGTTCCTCTGAGCACAGGGGCAGCTTAGAATTGGGCTGTGAGGTTGCAACCCTACACACATCTTTGTTGTTGTTCAGTCGCTAAGTCGTGTCCGACTCTTCGCGAC
>JAJKFI010000055.1:7266012-7283352 GCA_029204185.1 Lerista edwardsae
CATGTGAAATGAGTGCAATGGTGCGGTAGTTCGAGCAATCTTTGGCACTGCCCTTCTTTGGGATTGGAATGTACATCTACCCAAGTGTAAATCCCATTCAACTCAATGGGTCTTACTTCTAAGTGGACATGCATAGGCTTGTACTGGAAGATTGTAGTCCTATGCATGCTAGCAATGAGCTAAATTGAGCATAGCGGAATTTATTTCCAGACTTATACCCTGCTTTATCCTCTTAGTGGGCATTGAAACAGGGCATACATGAGATTGGCTGCATCCCCATTTCTTTTGAATTTTCATAAACTGACTGCTATAAAGCAGACTTCACTCAGAGCACAATCCTGGAGTTAAGCCAGCACAGTTAGGCCAGCAAAGTTTGGCCAGCACAAGGACTACCAGAAAGCAAGTTTGGACCACTCTTGGAGTCAGGGAGGATGGTGCACATCTGTGTGCTGGCTTCTCTGACGCTGAGAGTGGTCCAGACATACTTTACAATGTCCCTTATGCCGGCCACTCTTTGCTGGCCTAACTGTGCTGGCCTAACTCCAGGTTAGGATTGCGCCCTCAGACTCAAACAAGTTGAGTGAGTTCCACTTCAAAGGAGTGGAAATTTAAAACACATAAAACACTAGAATAGTGCACATTAAATTACATGAATGTAGGTGTCAAAAACCAGAAAAGGAAATTGGCTGGAAACCAAGGCACAGTTGAACAGCAGTTCATGGGGCCCATCCAACATACAAAATGCAGGAGAGAGAGATGCCATTTAATCAAAACTAACAACATAGAGATTTCTCAAGCACATTGTTTAAATACGGTATCAGAAAGAAGCCTATCAATTGGGAAGAGTTTTGATAACTTAGCCAGATATACCAGATTCCATCAGTGTCATTTCTGCAATGTATAAGTCGAAGTGGGTGAAAATTGTTTTATTTTTTTTCATGGATTTCAGTATTTTCTAAAGTTAGAAGTTAAGTGCAGAAAGTGGTGTTATGTTTTTATCCCAATGGCACATTTTTATAAATTATAATTATAAATTATAATCATTTTTGAAGTGTACTAAGTAGGTGATATAAATGGTATAGTGTCAGCAGATGCAGCCACATTCATGTAGAGGCGTTAGAGAATTGTTTTATTTTTTTAACTATTTTTTTTCCAAGTGCAGAAAGTGGTGTTGTGTTTTTATTTTGTTATCATCAAAAACCCATCTCTATGCATAAGTAATCAGTTACTTAGGCGGCAATCCTTTACATACTTACCTGAGAGTAAACCCCATTGAATACAATGGATGTACTTATGAGAAAACATGTATTGGCTTCTGCCGTTATAAGCCCAGTTACCACAGTGTGTGTGTTGGGGGCGGGGGAGGGAGTCAAACAACCTGAAAGGAAATGGCAGAGAAGTAATATTGTACACATTTAAGACAGGCCACTCCTGATGAATGAGACACCCGTGTTTGAGACTTGTAGTTTTTCTACACCTGGGAAGCAGCCAGGGGTGCTGAAGAAGTAAAGTGCAGGGAGGTGCAATTGCACCAGGCAACAAGCTTTAGGGGTGCAACAAGCTGAGCTTGACACTAGTGGCCAAAATTTTGGTATGTATGAATATACCATCGTGTTATATACCATTTGATGAGGAATTTAATGCAGAATGCAATAAAACATACCAAAGAGTTATACGTATCTTTATCATACATTATGGCTAAAAAACCAGAAAATGAAAGTATAACTATCATGTAAAAATTAGGAATAATACTGTCATGTTATATATACCAAAATGCAATGAAATAAATCAGAGTGTAATATCTCCATTCTATCAAAAGTTATGGCCACAAAAACAAGAAAATGAAAATACAACTGTGATGTCATTTCCTGTTAATAATAATAAATAATAATACATGTATTTATATACCGCCTTTCTTAAGATCACTAGATTTCTCTAATGACTGTAACTCAAGGCGGTTTACATAGGCAGACTTTTATTCACAAACCCGAAGGTTTTTACAATTTACAGAAATGTTCTATCTTTCAAGAACAACACTCATACAGATCTTTCTGGATTTAGCCTTCTTTCTAAGCCACCCATCTGTCTTCTGCTGGCTGATAAGAGGCTTTCCTGCTCCCACCAGAGACACAGCTGACTTCAGCACACTCCTCCTCCCATGAGGCAGCTGGAACTCAGCTTTTAATCAGCCGCAGTTTGCAAGGTCTGCCGCTCACAGAGACTTCCGGTAGTCTCGAGCTCACGACCTTCAGATCTTCAGCTGTTATCTTCAGGCAAACGGAGGCATTAACCCCCTTGGCTAAATCTTCTGCCCAAATGTCACTTCCAGGGCATGATGTCACTTCCAGGGCATCATTTTGCCCTCTGCACCAGACTAATGAAAGTGTAACCTGATGCAGAGGGCAAAATTATGCCCTGGAAGTGACCTCACAATAGGAAATGACAACAGTTTTACTTTCATCACAGGTACACTTTCATTAGCTATGCCAACGGAAGCAGCTGATGCTTTTAAAAAACAACTCCTTAAAAGCAGAAGGTATCAAGACCATGATGCAGAATGTATCAAATGACCTCAAGTGTGAGGATGCCTCCATTTCCTGCCATAACATTTGCTATTCTTGGCATTTGTTCAAGCCTGAATTCATTTTTCTCAACGATGGGAGAACAAAATTCATATAGCAATTGGAAAAAAACTCCAATGCCCTAGACCTACATTGAACATCCATCATTACTACTTAGAATCTGTATTTGGGAAGTCCTAATTATATTGAAGGCTGCTGAAGTCCTATGCATGCTTACAAGGAAGTAAGCATCACTGAAGCCAGATGGAGTTCTTTCTGAGGAAACATGTGTCAAGAGCAGATTGTTGAGGTTGCATTTATCTGCCCAAAAGGCTGGTCACATTTGTGGCTCCTATTCATCTTGCAATTGACCCAGCCACTCTTTCTGTCTTTCCTCAGCTCTGTCATTTCCTGGAGATAGTAAAATGTGTATTTGTTTCCCAAGGGTACAGTTCTCCAAAACTTAAGATATCTTTTATGGGAAGAGGCAGGAAGAGCTGAGCCTGAACAACAAACAATTATGAAGCAAGTCAGCGGGAAACTTATTAGAGAATGTTAACACGATCTACGGGGAGAAATTATTCAAGTTCCAAAAAACACCAAGCTAAGACAATTATAAACAGGACTTAGCCCAAGAATCTGTTTTCAATAGCAGGCCCATGTCTTTGAATCACTATCAATCAATCACTAGTATTTATATACCGCTTTTCAACACAAAGTTCACAAAGCGGTTTACAGGCAATAAGCGGTTTACAGGTGAATAAGGGAAGATAAAAATGTGCCTTTGAGCATGTGCCTATTCCCAGTTGATATCTTGTACAAGAAGTGTTCTAGTATGGACTCTCACATCATCTACCACCACTGTACTTGGGTGAGAAAGATCACCAGTTGGCCAGCTAACCAGGCTGCCATTTTGATATGGTGGAGATGCAATTCATATAATAAAATACATTTTGGGCACTGGTAACTTATATTGACTAGAACCTGTTCTTTAGAGCAGTGGTCCCCAAACTGTGGGTAGTGACCTAATTTTTGGTGGGTTGTCAAAGGATGATGTAATTGCCTCAAGCCCTGTGCTATTCAAAAATCAGATACTGTGGGTGCTAATTACACTGCAAAGAGCTCAACTCCTGCAATTTGCAAGATAGCTGCTAACTGCCCTGCAAGGAGCTGAGTTGCAAGCATATGTAAATATAGGGAGATGAATGTTTGAGGGTGTTTTTCTGGTTATTAAGGTAAAATGTAAAAGTTTCCCCATGACTGAATGGTCTAGTCGTGACCGACTGTAGGGGGCGGTGCTCATCTCCATTTCTAAGCCGAAGAGCCAGCGTTTGTCCGAGGACAAGCTTCCATGGGCATGTGGCCAGCATGACTATACGTCATAGCACACGAAATGCCGTTACCTTTCCCACCGAAGTGGTACCTATTTATCTACTTGCATTTTTACGTGCTTTCGAATTGCTGGGTTTGCAGGAGCTGGGACAAGCAACAGGAACTCACTCCATCACGCATTCTCGAACTGCCAACCTTCTGGTCAACAAGCTCAGCTCAGCGGTTTAACCCACAGCACCACCATGTCCCTATTGATATTTACTTACTAGCTTGTCCTTACCCAGCATTGCCCAGGTATTTATTTATCCCAAGCTTCTATTAAACAGGAAAAGGAATGAATTCTATCTATAGTGTAAAATCGAAGTAATGTTATGTACAGGAAATTAAAAGTATAAGTACAGTATAAAAATTATAAAGTGAAATCTTTTACAAATTCACTATAATATTAATTTAACTCAGAACTTGATTATAAACAACATTTTTAGTTTCACCTCCAGGAGCAAGAATAAATAAATTCTTGGGTGAACCCACCCTTGAGCAAGCAACATAAAGTTGTCCGTGGGAGAAACATGGCGATCTCAAACCCACTCCGCAGTACTTAATAGACTGCCCCTGTGACTTGTTGATCGTGATCGAGAATGCAAGTCTCACTGGAAATTGCAATCTCTTGAAGTGAAAAGGGAGATCCGTCGGAATGAGTGTTATCCGTGGGATAAAAACTGTTTCACCCTCTCCCTTTCTTGTTAAGATAGTCACTTCAATTACATTACCCAGCATCTTCTGGACACCCAGTCTTGTGCCGCGCAAAGTTTTGGTGGGTTGAGGTTCCATAGTAAAATAAATGGCGATCCCACTGTAAGTAAAAGATGATGTGGTGGCAATCCAGCCGGATCAAGTGAGTTTAGGAAGTCTGATGGGAAATTGACGACCCCATAGGCATCTGCTACAGTATCGATAGACTTGTATTCTGTGACTACACCTGGTAACATGGCAAGTATTTAATTGGAGTCCAAGACCGGGGCATAATGAATTCTAAAAATTTCCAGAAGGTTCTACAGAGTTCTATTCGTTCTGTTTGACTACACTTGGGCTTAAACGTCATCAGGACTGTCACCAGTCAGCTTAGTGACCCCGAAAACTGTGAATTTGACACGAATGTCGGGCCTTTTGGACATTTTACTTTTCACCCCTTCTCAGCCCCCATGCCGATGAACGTGGACTTACAGGGCATCGCGAGTGTCACCGTTCATCTCAGCGACCCCAAAAACTATGGATTCGAGACCAGTATCGGCCGTTTTTGACTAGTTTTACATGTCACCCCCTTCCCACCCCAACCCCTAGGGGTGCTAGGGGTGTCTTATCCCCACAGTATTTCTAAAAGTGGGATGAGTTGTGAAACCTGAAATCAAATGGGGCCCTCTATGCCACCATCAGCGTGCTGCGGATCTTCTATTTCCAAGCGCTGTATCTTGCACCCCTTCTCAGCCCCCATGCTGAGGGCGGCCAAACTTGGACTTAAACGGCATTGGGAGTGTCGCCATTCATCTCGGCGACCCCAGAAACTATGGATTTGACACCTATGCCGGCCATTTTCGATCATTTTTACATGGCACCCCCTTCGCATCCCCACCTCTAGGGGTGCCGGGGGGGGTGTCTTATCCCCGCAGTATTTGTTCCAGATCGCAAGGCATACGCGCACCATGTTTGGTGTAAATCGCTCCAGGCGTTCCAGAGCCTATGTGGAACATACACTCACACACATCCTTTTTAATACCGTATAAATATTTCTTTCTAGATCTCCTTTTTGAAAAGTCTTGTAAATCTAGGTGGGTCTCAGTAGAGTGTTTTAAAAAGTGCGTGCAGGTGCTAAAAAGTTTGGGAACCACTGCTTTAGCAAGAGAAGCCAAGTTTTTGCCCAGAGCCAATAAAGTAGGCCTATTTCTGTACCATTTCTCAGTACAGGCAAGGGCTCATATGATTAAATGATTCTCCATGCAAAACAAACTTCCTGTACATAAAAATTAGCCTAGTCAGCAAAGCTAGGCTCAAACCCTTCTCCTTGGTACATAGCTTTCTGTGGGCAGATTATCTGTTTGTGTAAGGAGGAGTATCACAAGGATGTGAATCCTTTCCTGCAGCCCTAACTGGAGCAGGCAACTCCCAGGTTGAGCACTTCCATCAGCTGTTGATAAGAATTGTGTCTTATTAATGAAGGGCTGACAATATTGTTGAAATGAGATGCTTTCCAGCTCTGGAAGTGAGTCACGATTGCATTTTCACAACATTGCGAGGCTTGGAGAGCCCTGCGGGGGTGTCCCCAGGGCTCCCCACCCCCTTGGGAGGCCAATGCTGCAAGGGGTGAGTTTAAAACAAGCCCCTTTGGTCCAGGGCAGCATCACGATCCTGGGGGTCACACTGCTGCCCCCCCCTCTCCCTGATCCTTAAAGGGGCATTGGCCACTGTTTGCCAGAGTAGTGGGTCGCAGCCTACCACTTTGGGAAGCACTGCTGTAGAGGCAATCTGTTCCTGCTTACGCTAGAGTCAGCCCTGGCTCCAACCTCCCTCTCCATAGCTCTCTGCTCTTTCTCCCCAGAGACTGTTGAGATCAGGGTCACTGGGGCTGGCTTGGTGTGCTCCCCCTCTCCGGGCCCCAACTCCCCCCAGGGCAGTGGCAAGGTCCCCCTAGCCCCCCCCCCACTGGCTCGCAACCCCTCAGCTGCAGGCATCAGCACGGCCTGGCTGCACGTGCAGCTGGTGCACTTGACCTCCCCTTTGAGGGGGGGTACCCTGTTGGCACCTACCTCCTCGGCAGGACTGGCCAAGTCAGGTGATAGAGGCCAGGTTGTGCAGCAGGTAGCAGGCCTTGCGCTGAGCCACTTGCTTAGGGATTGGGCAGGGGATTGGCTGGTGCGTTGGCCACTGGAGGACTGCTGCTGAGGTGCCAGCTTGGGCACTGGAAGCTCATTCACGCCCCAGTAAGTCGGGACCCTGGGAAATCCCCGACACCGGTATTTTACCATCTTGGAAAGCTGTATTTGTATAAAAGGCAAAAAGACTTGGAATCGGTTGTTCTTTTCTCTAGCAAGTTTGTTTTCACTTTGGTTAAAATGATTTATTCTGATGAATTAGAAAGATGGACTCCAGAGTACATACGACTAAACATATGGTGACTTTTACAAAATGCTTATAAACCCATATGCCATGGCTTTTAACAACATACTCTCACTGCGGCAAAATTAAGCGCTTTTGCTTCAATTAAATCATGTTGCCCTTTGAGAACAATCGGAACAACTGAACCTCTTTTAACTGGCAGCATTTTCTTTCAGATCGGGCATTGGGCAATACCAAATGCCTTCATTCATTTCCATTCAAATAAGAATTTTTTTTTTCCTGCTGCAGAGAAGGAAATGCTTCATCTTTTGACTTGAATACAGTCAGCTAAGCCAAGCATTCTGACCAGGAAAGCTGATGGATCAAGAACACTAGTGTACGGAATCCCTCTAGAGTCATGTTTAACACTCTAAGATATTCCAGGCATTTACTCAGAGCAAAAATGTGTTTATTTATAGACTCTCAAGGCACTTTTGCACCATCTGGCATTAAAAGCAGCTAACAGATAAATCACACAGCATCATATTGCATATCAACATTCCATTATAAACATTAGACACTTACAATTGCTTAAATTAAAAATCAACACTTATCTCCTTTCAGTAAAACACATACCAGCCATGCTCACTCAACCCATGGCAAATGCTGAAATGTGTTTAGAACACCAGAAATGCCACACCACAGTATCATCCAACCAGCCTTCTCATGCTTGACAGTTTCAGTTTTGATTGTCTGGCCAAGAATGAGCTGGGCATCTGGGCTATTTAGGTATGATGGGAGAGGCACAAATCCATAGCCCTTAAGTTGCTAGTTTGTAACTCAGAGATTATGCCTGTTGTTTTCCATGATCCAAGGCAGTAGGAGCGCATGCAGCCAGTGTGCATCCTGTCTTATTCTTCCACCACCATCTATTGTCTATTCTCCGTTTTCTCCTGCTAGCTGTGGTAATAAGCAGTATTTCAGTTCTAGCACACAGTGGGCTGAGAAACAGAGGAACAGGACCAATGGCACAGAGGCAGATAACACACACACCCCACACCCCAAGTTTAAAGGCAAGACTTTTTTATATTAATCCAGCCAACAAGTTCTTCCATTGACAGTACACGCTGATCTTCTACAGCTATGCCACCAAGCACTGCAGAAACAGGCTAGGTATGAACTGTACAAGCCACAGTGATGTTCTCGCTTTATGGCCCCTAACCTTTGGATTTTGTTACAAGAAAGTTGGAATAACCTCAGAATGTCTTATATGTATATGTTAACTTTCCACACTTTTGGGTTTTTCCCATGCAATAAGATATGCCGTTTCCTGATGCTTTCTTAGCTCATGCATTTCAGCAGAGAAAAAGACATGAAAGTCATTCTAAAAGCACTGCAATGTTCTTTTGGATGCTCAGTTTTAGGCTGAAGTACTAATCTGCAATTACATCCACTTTACCAAAGTGTGGGCATTTCCCTGCATTTCTCTCATTGCCTTTAAAAAAATAAAATCCAGGAATCAAAGCAAAAGCCAACAAAAAGTAACATGGTTTGGGAGACATCCTGAGAAGAATCAAATGAGCAGTGGACAATTCTGCCCTCTAGTGGTTGTTCCAGGACTCTGAATTTGCATTGGAGGCATACGAATTTTGCCATGACACCATAGTCTATAAGGATGCAGGAGAACAAAAATTCCTGATATTGTGGATTAATAACCCTATGTGAAGAATACTGACACCATGCCTTAGAACAACTCATAACAGCAGTTTAGAATCGCAGAAGTGGAAACTGGGATTCTTATTCATATTTTCAACCTATACTTTGGTTTGGATAAAAGTAAGAATTATGTATGCTGTACATCACAGCATATATGGCAGAGAATTTGACTAACTTTAACATCTGTGGAAATACTGTTTATATTGATGAAAATTTGAAAAAGAGTGACTCTCTGACCTAATCCTTGTGTGATTAGAGGAACCACCTGTACCTCATTTCAGAGTAGGAAAGAGATAGTTCAGAAAATTGATAGATTCTCCCACCATTATTGGAAACATGAGATTATTACATGAACAGAAATCATGTAGCTGTGAACACTTAAAAGAGGTAAACATCAAAATACATAGTTAAATTTTATTTCAGATACATATACAGGTGTTTTTAAGATAAGCTTGGTACTGTGTGTGATTATTTGTACTTTTTGTATTTTTTCATAAGAAGGGTTAAATTGTTTTCAATTACATATAAAAGCTACAGGGTGATCGACAATTGTCATAGGAAAGGCATTCTTCCTCCTTGCTCATTCAGGGGAAAGTGCCCCTTTTAAGACGGTGCCCATTGCAATACTGTGTACTAATATATCACCTAAAATAAGGAATGTATGTCTTTTTCTTCAGAATGATTGCTTTTATTGGTTAATACAATTTTTAATCAGTTAAAGCATACAAGATTGACAATTTTTTTTAATGAGACATCTTTGTTTCTTGTCATTCTTGCCCCCGTTATCAACAAGGTATGAGAATGTATGCAAATAAGTCTAGTCTAAGTAAAGGAGAACATTTTGAATATTCAGTTTAAGCACAGAATTTGGATTTTCTTGGCAAAGTTTGCATTGCACTGAAGATAAGGCAGGCCTGAATATGGTGGGTATGATTCAAACACAAATTCTCTTTCAAGAAATATTACACACACACAAAACCATAGTAGTTTTTTTTTTAAACTGGTCTCCTTACGCAGTCATAGCATTTACTAGCTAGCATGTCTCTTTACTGTGGATACAAGGAATTACTTAGACTCTTTTCTGAAACTTACAGAAGGGATCCAGTCTTGCACTCACCTGCCCCTATTTCCCTATCTCCATGGTTAAAAAGCAATGTTTGACCTCTGCAATACTAGGTCTCCCTCTGAGGAGAGTGCCTTAGATCTGTGAATTTGCATTGGACTGTGAATTTGCATTTTTTCCTCCTTTCGACACCAGACTCAGAAGTTAGTGCCTAAACCTTAGAACAGACTCTGAATACAAAAATGGCAAGAGAGGGAAGAGGCAAGACGACAAAAAAAACCATGTATATAGAGTAATGTATATCGTTTGTACCTGAATATCTTATAAGCCATGATCCTTCTTGTTTTAAAGAAAAAGTGATATCTCAAATATGTTTTTAGAGTATTAAGGCAACGGAGCTTCTCCCCAATTAACTAATAATCTCAACACACTTCCTGTATTGAAAAATGTACACAAACATTGGCACTCAAATCCTACCATGAAGGAGAGTCTCAAATGAAATGTTTTCAGTTTCATACAAGGTTTTGGTACATTTTGTTGTGCCCAGCAGATTTCCAAATATGTGCATTTGTCTCCCCAAACATGTTGTCTCCCCATTGTCAAATTTTTGGTTTGTAACTGTCCTTTGATTTATGTTGCAAGGCACCACAAATCCAATGGTGCTGTAAAAATAATAATGGCTTTCATTTAGGGGCTCACCACATCTGTTGCCTAATAGAGGGCGCTCTCAGTTCATCCTTCTCATTTTTGGTTGCATGCTGAACAAACATTTAGACTATTCATGAAAGTTAATATTGACTGACCTGTGCCAGGGGAAGAGCAATTTCAAACACCACATGATGAACATTAACATTTATGCTTTCGTTCCTTCTTTCTTCAGCCATCTGGAAATAAGTGAGGTTGTGCAAGGGCTTCCATAATTGCCCACAGTCCACTTTGCTAGATACTCTGCCCATTGGATTCTATAGTCACCCTTGAAGGACAAGGAAGCACCCTGTAGGAAGCAGCAAGACCGGAACCAGGGTGAGACTGTTCATCACATCTGCGGTCTCTGCCCATTGCTGCTGCATCTCCTAATGCTGCTCCTGCTGAGGGGGCTCCTGCTGAGACCTCAATTCGTCGAGGAGTCTGCTTTGCTCAAGCTCAGCTATTACGGACATGTACTTAAACTCATCTGGCCGGTGGTTAAATGTTTCGACTAAACCGTAAGTCTCCTGACGTTCTGTTGCATAAAAAAGCTGCACCTGGCTGGCGAGGCACTGAGCTTCTGGCACACTCTATAAAAGTTAAACACACCTGTTATTTGAACTGTTACACACCCTCTTTAGCCAAAGAAACCCTATTACATTGACTATGGTCCTTTTCCCCAGTCTGAGCTCAGAGATGAGTAGTGGTCTATCCTCCAGTTTTATGGACCACTATCCCAGCTGCAAGGTAAATGCAGGTGCTTGCTGTGGCAAGTCAATCAAGTTCTGGATCCCACCCCAATATAAGTCATGCAACTGAATTACCCTCACTGCGATACAACTCTCCAAACACTGCTTCCTACTATTTCAAGCAGAATGTGGGATTGGACCATGAACCACTGACATAGCATGTTCCTTTGTATAACAGGCAGGTCCATGTTATCTGCAGGGAACCCCTGAAGATAGGGAAAACCACAGATGTTGAAATTCGCAGTTTCTGGGCTCATCCCCACCCTCTGAACCCAACCAGAACTGGACTCCACAACTCCCTTTGACCTCCGGAGGGTCTAGGGCAATGATGGCGAACCTATGATACGCGTGCCAAAGGTGACACACCACAACACTTGGGGTGACACACCAGTGTTCACCAACACCTGACAAAAATCGAGTTTTATTCATTTTTCATTTCTGCAATTATTTAATTCCTTTATAGAATACATAGCACCACACATGATTGGTGTCATGTATTTTTTGTTTAATACACATGATGTATTTTTTGTTTAAGTAAATGAACCTAAAGAACTTTCTCTTTTGTTTGAGAGGGGGATTGACACACCAGCAGAGTCAAGTTAAACATTTTCCAAAGTTTTACACACCGAGCCCAAAGGTTTGCCATCACTGGTCTAGGGTGATTGGCACCGAGGTTTCGGGCAGCCACGGATGTTGGGATCCATTGGTCCCGAATCTGTGGATAATACGAACTAACTGTACTAATAAAGGCAAAACAGCTTTCAAGAACTATTGTCAGCATTACTTGTGGCAGAAAAAAAACCCTAGGCACCTTCTGTTTATGCCCAAGCTTTCCTTACCAGAAACTTAGAATCCATTTCTGCTGTCATCAGTACAATTCCCTTCTCCTCCTGAAGTTCAGGATAATGATACAAGATCAGCTGACTAGTAGCAGCTTCACTGTGGGTCTGCAGAAAATAAAGCAAAGCAACTCTCAGTGCAAAGGTCATAGAAAGAGCTCAAGCCCAGAGAGTATCTCACGGCAACCTAAGGGTACTTGATATCAAATATAAAGACATCCTTTAATGCAAGATCAAATGAGGGAATTAATTTATAAGATTTTTATCCTAGCTTTCCCCTTCCGAGACAGATACCCAAGACAGATACAATTCACAAATTAAAAAAATATACAATGCAATAAATACATAAAACCGGAGGAAGGCGAACTATTTACAATCCAGGTACTATTGCAGAGTTCCAGGAGGCAGACAATCCATCATCAAATGCCAGACAAAACAAAAACAAATTCTTACTAAACAAACCAATCAATGAAGTCAAGACTCTAGACCAGCACGCGCCCAAACCCCACCCCAGGGGCCAGTTCTGACACATGCAATAACCCTTTCCCCATTGAGCAAGACGCTTACTGTTCTGTTGTTGTTGCTGAGTCGCCAAGTAGTGTCCGACTCTTCACGACCCCATGGACCACAGCACGCCAGGCCTCCCTGTCCTCCACTAGCTTCTGGAGTTCGCCCAATTTCATGTTCATCGCTTCGGTGACACTATCTAACCATCTCATCCTCTGCTGCCCCCTTCTCCTTTTGCCTTCAATCTTTCCCAGCATGAGGGTCTTTTCTAAAGAGTCCTCTCTTCTCATCAGGTGGCTAAAGTATTGGAGCTTCAGCTTCAGAATTTGTCCTTCCAGGGAGCAATCAGGTTTGACTTCCTGGAGGATTGACCGATTGGATCTCCTTGCAGTCCAGGGGACTCGCAAGAGTCTTCTCCAACACCATAATTCGAAAGCATCTATTCTTCGGCGCTCTGCCTTTCTTATGGTCCAGCTCTCACAGCCATACATTGCTACTGGGAAAACTATCGCGTTGACTATGCAAACCTTTGTTGGCAGGGTGATGTCTCGGCTTTTTATTAAGTTGTCTAGGTTCGCCATAGCTTTCCTCCCAAGAAGTAAATGTCTTTTAATTTCATGGCTGCAATCACCGTTTGCGGTGATCTTGGAGCCCAGGAAAATAAAGTCTGTCACTGCTTCCATTTCTTCCCCTTCTATTTTCCAGGAAGTGATGGGAGTGGTTGCCATGATCTTAGTTTTTTTTAATGTTGAGCTTCAAGCCAATTTTGGCACTTTCCTCTTTCACCTTCATCAGAAGGTTCTTTAGGTCTTCCTCACTTTCTGCCATTAGAGTGGTATCATCTGCATATCTGAGGTTGATATTTCTCCCAGCCATCTTGATTCCATCTTGTGAGTCATCCAGCCCTGCCTTACTCTTCTGTGCCACTGCCCATTATCTTGCCAGCCGATTTATTTCAGAAAGTTCTGCTGGGCAGCCACTTCCACTGCCCCAGTAGGCTCTGTGTGCAGATTTCTGCACAGAAAAGGCTGGCCAGATCGACTTTTTGAGAAAAATCAGCAAGCAAGATAATGGGCAGTAGCGCAGAACAGTAAGCATAATACTTGCATAATAGGCTGCAGTGTAGAATGAGTAAGTGCCACACACAATGGGAAACACTGTTTGTAAGCAGCAGTTCCACAGGTGGGAGACAAGCACTTCCCAAAGTGTGGATCAAGATCCACTGGTGGGTTGTGAGCCCAAGCACAGTGGGTCGCAATCTGGTCCCTCCCACCAGCTGGTTTGGCTCCATTACTTGTTAGAAAACTTCCTGGTATTAAGAATCAAAAGCCTTCTCTGCAATACTCTGACACAGCAGTCATTTTTGCCCGTTTTGGGCATTCTGAGGCCTGTGAGGTTGCGTGCAGCTGCATGCAACCTCTGCAGGTCTCAGAAAACCCTCAACACCTGACCAGAGGCCAGGTCCAGTTGGGTTCAGAGGGTGGGTGCTCTTCGAAAGGATTTGAACATCCATGTCTTTTCTTATTTGCTGCGGTTCCTGGAATGGAATCCCTAAAGATAATAAGGCCACCTATAATTCAAAAGGATCTTCAGCTTGTATTCCCAGGCACCTGGCAAACAATCCCCAATACAAGTCACCTACCTGAATGTTAATGAGAGAAGTAAAGTGGAGTTCAGCGCTTGACCACTGTCCCACAAAAAATTCATAGCCCTCCTTCCTTGGCAATGCATATAGAAACTGGTGAAAGTTGAAAAATAAAATAGATTTGTCAAGTCCAGCTGAAAATCTGAAAAACACAGACCTCACAAATGCAGCCTCAATGAATATAGAAGGTTGAGATTAGATTGCAGAGACCAATTAGTTTTGTGCATTTCCAAATGCATTTCTTTCAGCTGAGACTTAGACCCATTTCATTAACTGATAGGCAGACCTTTATCAAAATTCTTGGATTTTAAAAATAGTCACCTGGCCCTTGGTCACTCTGGATCTCCAAAACTGCATCTCAGTATGCTGAATTTTGGGGTTTTGAGATAAAATTGGGTGTATTCTGAGGTTTATTTATTGCACATGTATTTAGTAGCTCCTATAAGAAACTGAGGAAGATGGAAATGGAGGGTCTGCTTACCCTCAAACACAACACTGGGAATACATTAGGCTGAACCAAGTGTACCTGGTCCAAGATCACCAGTATTTGTTTAATACAGTGCCATCACCATGTGCATGTCCTTTATGCCTCTGCCTGGGTGGTGGTGGGGCATTAGTCACTGACATAAGGAAAACAACGAAGGAGAAGAAGGAAGGCATAAACAGGCAAAGCTTTTGCAATTGTTTCAGTTATGTGCTTTTGATCACTGACCTCAGGGGATGGGGCTGTTTTAATGAAATGCAATTTTAGCAGTCATGTTATTCATTGGTGTCTATTCTGTTTTTGTATTCTAAATGTTTTTATGTTTTAGTATTGTTTTATGCCTATTTTATGCCTACTGGTGTTTTTATCTTGGAAGCTACCTTGAATGGTGGAGAAAGGCGGTGTATGTACAAACAAACAAGCATGCACGGGGTGGTGGTGAAGGGAAGTAGTCAGCTGAATAAATTGCTCAACAAATTCCCAAATTCATACTTAAAGCACCCCGATAAGGATCTGCAAGGGCAAAAGAGGGAAAAAAAAAATGTTTTTGGTTATATACTTGGTGGGAAAATTCCTCTGCTCTTGATGAATTTCTTGTTTCGACACAACCAGAAACTGTGCAGAAACTTGCTACTATTCCCTTGAGCTGAATGGATGCACTACTCCCTATGTCAGTGATGGCGAACCTTTTGGGCTCAGTGTGCCGAAACTTAGGAAAATGCTTAACTTGCCTCTGCTGGTGTGTCAACCCCCCTCCCAAATAAAAGAGAAACAATTCTTTATATTTATTTAAACAAAGAATAGTCTAATCACATATGGTGCTGTGTATTATATAAAGAAGCATCAAATAATTACCAAAATACATCAAAATGAAAAATGAGTAAAACAAACTCAGTTCTTGTCAGGCACTGGTGAATGCTGGCGTGTCACCCCAAACGTTGTGGTGTGTCAGCTTTGACACGCGTATCATAGGTTCGCCATCACTGTCCTAGACCCTGCAATCCCTAGCCAGACAGCTGGGGACAGGATCTGCTAACTAGGGAGCGATATCCCTTATAGCTAACTTCACAGGTACTTCAGTTCCAATAAATCAATGGACTTAAGGAATAAGGGTATTTTTTTAGGCCTCTGGATGAGGGAGTGTGTGGCATTTTGCAATCCTTGCCCAGGGGATCACAACTCCTAACTCTAACTTCCGAAGACACCAGCTTCCCTTGGCCAGCTGCCTTCTCAGACCATTCCCAGCTCTAACTTTTGTAAGTCCTAAGTTTTTTTTTTTTTTTAAGCCCTCTTTTTCTAGGGTTATATGCCTGCTTCTCTCTGGAGCGGTGGTTCCCAAACTGTGGGTTGGGACCCACCAGTGGGTCACGAGCTAATTTCAGGTGGGCTGCGAAGCACCTAGGGCAGTGATGGCGAACCTTTTGGGCTTGGTGTGTCAAAATTTAGGAAAATGATTAACTTGACTCTGCTCGTGTGTCAACGCCACACCCAAACAAAAGATAAACCATTCTTTATATTCATTTAGTTAAACAAAAAAAATACAGTCTAACCATTTGTGGTGCTATATGAAGAAACTTCAAATAATTACAAAAATGAAAACTGAGTAAAATAAACTCAGTTCTTGTCAGGCACTGGTGAATGCTGGTGTGTCACCCCAAAGGTTGTGGTGTGTCAGCTTTGACGTGCGTGTCATAGGTTCGCCATCACTGCCTTATGTGCTGGACTGATTACTCTTCCATTAAAAAAAGTAATGTAATTGAGAGCCAGGGTGGTGCAGTAGTTCAGGTGTTGGGACTTAGACCTGGAAGATCCAGGTTCAAGCCCTTGCTCAGTCATGAGGCTTCCTGGGTGATCTTGGGCCAGTCACCATCTCTCAGCTTACTTATAGCTGTTGCAAGGAGCACGGAGGAAGAGTGATATGAAATGCGAATAAATAAAATAAAAAATACAGGGATTCTTGATCTGCAAAAACAACTATATTTCTTAACTACAAAACTCAGTTCAAATTATTTTATGGACGGCTCATGACAACCAAGAAAATCCAAACAACAGGCGATCAATCAAGTTCCTATATTGAAAACAAGAACTAATGCAGATGCCCCTAGCTCTGAAGAAACACATCAAGATGCAAGAACAATACTTACAGATGGGCAGTTCTGAATGCGTTTCCACATCACATCAAATGTTTTTCCCTTCGGGAAGGAAAAAGAAAGATATTCAAGTAGCTGTCACTATGGAGATACCAATGGTTCAAGTATGATAGTTCACATTTACTGAACATTGAAATCCTTCCTATCCTATTCACTTGAAGTGGCTTACTAAAATCACACACACACACACACCTGGCATCCTTCAGTCCCAAAAGACTATGGTAACAGGCTCTGAATAGAGGTCCTGGAAGAGGTCTGGTATGGCTAAAAAGGCCAATTCGAGAGTGACAATCCCTTCCACGCTGAGGGCAAACACTGTCCCCTGTCCAGCTCCCTGATTTCATGGCCACCTCTGCCTCAGCCTGTTGAGCAAGTGTCTCTGCGAACTGGGAGAGGCCATGCTGCACCGCCTGCCTCCAAGCTGAACGCTCAGAAGTCAAGGTTTCCCATCTGTTGAGGTCCACATACATACATACATACATACATACATACATACATACATACATACATACATACA
>JAJKFI010000055.1:7283362-7307253 GCA_029204185.1 Lerista edwardsae
ACATACATACATACATACATACATACATACATACATACATACATACACACACACACAAAACAAAACACGTGAACTTTCAACAATCACAGAAACTCAGGAAACTATAGCCTCAAACCCCAACAACATGAGAACTGACACAGGAATTAACAACTTCTTTAAACTTCTAAAGATTTATAAAAAAACAATACAGGGCTGATTTTTGCATGCGAGAACATCCAGTTGTATTTCAAAAAGCATTCTAGAGCAGGAGTTCCCAAAGTCCTACCTGGGACATTGGGACTGCTGTATGTTGCTCCAAACAGAAAAACTGGAAGTGACACCTCCTGGAGTCTCAGAATACCCTCCAGACGTGAACGGAACACAGCTCCAGTCACATTAGGAGGGGGCAGAAGCATCCTTGGAAACTTGCAGGCCATGAGAAGAGATTCCACGGGCCATATGTTTGACATCCCTGGGCTACTGCATTATGCTTAGCTGTTTCCTCTTATGTCAGTTTGCTTCCATTAGAAGTGCCGTAATGAAATCTTCATCATTAACTCCTCATCAGCTCTTAAGGGACTAAGACTGTAATTGTGACTTCCTAGGAAATGCCTAGGATAGCCCTGTAATTTTAAAAACCTTCCTTTAAGAACCATTATTATTATTATTATTATTATTATTATTATTATTATTATTATTATTATTATATTAAAGCAACTGTTACACTGCAGCAAAATGAAACCTGCTTAAAATATCCTTGATCCCCGATTCATTAACAGTATTCATGCTGCTATGTAGGAACTATACTTACAGGAATAACTGCATAAACGGTATCTTCACCAGAAAAATACTGCTTCCATATCTGAGAAGGAAAGAACTATATTCACTTCCTCGATAGTCACTGCATTAAAGTAATCCCAAATAAATGTCTGCTCCAAACATTTGCAATGTGAACAGACACTCATACCAAACTTCCAAATGGCAGAAAATCCATATTTTAAAACACAGAGTGTATCGCTATGTAGGAAACAGCAATATATGAATTCTTATTAATATTAAGTTAATTTGTGTTATAAACTTAGGGCACAGCAGCTTTTGCATGGTTTACCCATTACAGAAATGTTCTAGCCAGTTAACCATTTACAAAAACTTTCCAATCAAAATACATTTATACCATTTCTGCTTTTGTCACCTGTTTTATTTCTTCAGGCTTCTTCTGTTTCATCATCTCAACATTGAGTATAGAATCAAGTGTCTGAAACAAATTGCAGCAAAGTCTGAATGTAAAATTACAAGGAGAAGAAAAATGCATTCTTGCAAACTTCTGCTTCCTCATACAAATTTAGAGCTCTAACATAAATTAGTATACCTATGTACACATTCACTTCTAGATAAATAAGTAAAGCAAACTCCAATAAAAAGGAAGAGGGTAAAGTGATCAGAAAGCTGGGCATGAAACTTCCGCCCAGAGAAATGAAGAAGAGACAGAAAGTGAAATGCCTACACAGATAGAATATAAGACGCAGAAACCATTCACCATGTTTTTTTCTGTAGTAGATCCCCTAAAAAGTTACCAGCACTGGGTGCACCAGTCTGAGACACTATGCCTTGCTCAAGGCCACACAGAAGTCAATGGCTGAACAGGAACCAAAATTGAAGCTCCCCAATTTGAGGTCCCACAGTTTTACCTATTGAACCACACTGGCTCCCCAGCATAAAGTAGCATAAATAAGAGCAAAGCAAACGAAACAAAAACCATAAAAGCTGTTTAGAGTAAATATAATCCTACCTTATTTTTGGTAAATCCTCTTGATTCTCTGGCATTCAAGGCATGTGCCTGAAACTAAATATTAAAGATTGGTTTTTAATTTGCACCTTCCTTAAGGCATGAATGTGTACCAAACATGATTGTTTAAATGTTTCTTATGTGCATGATACATTGTTAAATACATTCATTTCTCTTTATATGCAAATTCACTATCTATTAATTCACTCATTTGGGAGGACAGAATTGATACCTACCTCTCCCCATGCATGCCTGTTCTTGGTATCCTCTATGCAGAGACTTTCCGGAGGCTGCAGGGACCTTCAGCATGGCACCCCTTTAAAATGACCAGTGGAAGTTTCTGCTGGCCATATTAAAGGGGTCTGCACTGGTCATGGATGCTATGTTGAAGGTCCCTGTAGCCTCTGCATCCTTCAGAGGTCTTTTGGCACATCTTGCCGCACTCTGCTGGCTTCCTGAGGGTCTCTGCTGGATTATTCTGGTGGCAGGTAAGGTACCTCTTCTCCTCTAGAGTTACCCTTGCACCAAACCCTTAGGTTATTCATCCCATAGGATCAATGGTTTGTTTTCTGCAAGGATTTTCAGACACCTAACCCTAGGTTAGGGTTCAGGTGAGACATTGTGAGTGTACAAAAATGCAATGAGTGAAACACTAGTGTACCGGGGGGGGGCAAGGAGGTCCTGTGTCCCGGGGGGGCATGCTGGGGGTATATGCCACCACCATCCCCTGTGGTGATCTTGCTCTGCTGCTCCACATGACTAGTTGACCTGGAGCATGGTGCACAACAACACTGGATGCCCTTCAGGCCCCACTGGCTGCATGGCCAGCACTGGTGCACCCACTGAGTGGCATAAGACCCATGTACACCACTGGAGTGAAACATCCTCAAAAATCTCTTTAATGCCCATGACCAAACACATATATTTTTACTTGACAGGTGACCCTCACATCTTATGGGAGCCACTAGCCAGGTTCAGATAAGCCAAAAAGATCACAAGTTCCTCCTAGTTTGTTCAACCAGTTTGCTGTGATTTCCAAATCAGGAAACGGTACTGCAGTAAATCAGGATTTTCAAACTATATCTATTTCTGGCCAAAAAATTTTCATTAAATTCAAAAAGCACTGAGCTTCACAACACCCTTGGCAGAAATCCAGTTTTAGCACAGTTGCTTTTACAGTATGTATGTGTATGGGTTGGTGTACTTTGCAGCCGTCAGAAAATGTTCACTATATTCTGGGCATGTATTTATCCAGATTTCTGGTTGTTAAAAGATATCAGACAAGTTAGATTTAAATATTTTCCTTGCCTTCTCCTCTATAAGCTTGATAAACTCTGCTTGCTTCAAGTGTCCCACTGGCTTGTCTTTCACATCACTAGTCTTCTCCACTTGGGCTTCAAAAATCTCTGGATTGGATCTGAATCAAAATTCAATCTAGTGAACAATCACTGTTATTCACTTACATGCCATGAAACAGCCAGTTATTAACAAAAGCTCGTGGTGTATTACAACAGGTCTTTATCATTACAAACAATACTTGGAAACAGGTTAGGATGAGAAAAAGCAGCTTGGCCAAATTAATCCTACTAAATGCATGGATGAACCAAGAAAATCTCATGAAAGCAACACCTCGTCGAACAATACTCGCTTTATCTGGGGCAGCTCCCACATCAGTAGGCCCTGCAGATTAAATTTAGAGCCGAGCAGCCATATATGGATACTACTCTTGGCGCAGGCGTGGTAAAGGCAAAGTGTTGTGCAATCCCTCCTCCTATGTACGTTTTCCTGGAACCACCGAGCCTAAAGGAGTTTATTCCTTGTAAATCAGCACATGATGGCAGCTCTGAGAAAGTAAACAGCGGCTTGGCCAATTGGGGTGAAGGAGAAAAGGGCATTTACTGCTAGGTTTGGGGATTCAAGGTGACTGTCGAGTCCCCCTTTCACTTGCCCTTCAGAAATGACTGGGGCGGGGGCCGAAGGCGGATCTCCCCGCTCCCTGCCGCCTCCACCCTGGGAAGCCTCTCCCTCTCCCCGCCATTACTTGCGGAGCTCCTGGATCTTGCGTTGGTATTTCTCATAGAAGGGATTCGCCTCCAGGCCACTGTCGCCTCCCGCCTCGCGAACTCCCATTAGAAGCGGCCGAGGCTGCGGCGGGAGCAAGAGGCCCAGAGGCCGGAGAGCGGCGAAACGACCCACGAGCGCGCCTCGGGAGAGCCCGAGCCCCGCCGCCCCCCAGAGCTGCTGCAAGTGACCCGCTGCCATGCCGTCCCCTTTCTGCCTGCAACACCAGGGCAGAGCAGCAGGCAACTGCGACCTCCCTCTCGCGCAGCCCAGCGGAAAGGTTCCGCCGCCGTCACCGGCTCCACCCAACTCTCCAGCACGCGTGGCGCAGCGTTGGGCGAAAAGGGTTTCACGTGCGCTTCACGTGCGTGGATAAGGAGTGCGCGACCAACGCGAAATCCCAAGCGCGTGTGTGCCATTCTGTCCGGGGCGCCTTCATTCGGAAGACAGCCCCGCTTGCTGAGACTGACCCCTAAGGCACGGTCTGCCTAGGACTGCAGCCTTAAAGCCCAATCCTATGCATTTCTACTCAGACGTAAGTCCCATGATAGTCAATGGGTCTTACTCTCAGGTCAGATAAGGGTTGCACCTTATCTGGCACACAGGAGAGCAAGCGGTGTACTTGAAAGTAATCCGCAATAAAAATCAACGGGATTTTATAACGGTCCACGAACAGATAAAAGTTTGGAGTTCAATTTATGCAGCCCCTGGGCGGGGGGGGGGGAGGCAACAATCGTGAACACTTCCGACATAGATAAGACTCTTTTCCTTTTCACAGGACAAACAGGATGATCACAGCAAAGGCTTAAAAAACGTACTAAGCCCGTACTTTTTGTTAGTTACCGTATGTATAGCTGCCTGTCACGGGACAGTTTTGTTGAATATTTGGTAGCCCGGATACGTTCCCAAATACGGCTTTGCCAGAGGGATAGGAGAGGATAGTCTTCGATGTCTCTAGACTAGGGTCAGCCTGTTGAGAAGACTGAAGGTGCCGACGGAAGCTAACTCCCTGCTTTGTTTGGTTAGCTAAAAGGGCCTCTGTATGCTACGATCTTAGCGATCCTCTCTTTCTCATTCTGGGTTTCAAGGAGGTCCCACAGTCGCTGGACGTGCTGTGGGAGGGCGTGATCTCAGGGCCCAAAGAGTCGTATCCTAGCTGCCATTGTTCCTTCGTAAATTCTGGAGTGTTCAACTCCTGGGCGTGTCATTCCAGTGGTAGTTACTACTACTTAGTCACCGGGTCGTTTACAGCCGTTCTCCTTCTTGCCCTAGAAGGAGAGCAAACAGTAGCCCAAACCCATGAAGAGACAGGCTTGGCACATTCCTGATAAATAATGATTATACCTGCTGGTAAGAAGAACTCATGTAGCCCATATGTGGAAGGTCGGGGTGGCTTAATACTATTAGTCGCCTGAAACAGCATGCCAAATGCTATTCAGCCTCTATCTTTCTGCCCCCTGGACTGGAAAGGAAGAAGGGGATAGAGCTGAGGAGGAAGGGGCCGGCTTAGTGGTGGGCCAGCTTCCAAATTTTCCAGTGGAGGGGGGGGGGGAGGAGAAGCACAGTTGTGGAGGCTGGTTGGCAGACAGAAGTGCACCCTCTCCCCATTCATTGGTTTGAGATAACTGCTTCAGGGAAGAGGCTATCCTGTTGAAAGCAGTTCTAGAAGATATAACAAGCAGATGTGCAGCCAACTCAGATGTGCCATATCGGAACAGGGAGAGGAATGGACTATATCTGAGGTGCATGTGTGTGTGACATGATCAGTTTTGCAAGGTCTGTGTACAGAGAGAAATGAGTACAGTAAGTTCCTACTTTGGGCATTACGTCCCGAAGCAGCATCTATTTCAAAGCACCTAAATTGTCTGTTGACCAGTATTTGTTACAAGTGCTTGAAGACGCCACACAGAGGAAGTCCTTCTCAAACACCTGTGACCCACAATTGCGGGTGCATTTGCACAAAGAATGCTTTACCTACATTGCAATATTCCCACGAGATTGGATCCAGCACCAATGACACCATGTTTTATTTTGTTAACATTTTTATACTACCCTTCCTTCATGGAGTTCAGGATGATGTACATGACTCCTTTCCTGCTTTTTGTCCTAACAACAACCCTGTGAGGTAGGTGAGGTTGAAAGATAGTGACTGGCCCAAGGTCATCCAGGAAGCTTCCTGGCTGAGCAGGGATTTAAGCCTGGATCTTCCAACTTCTGAACCTCTATACCATCTTGGCTCTCGTCATATTCTCCCTCACATTCTCATCCCAATACCCCATTCCCAAAAGTGCTCTTTCCCCCAAAAGAGCATAATAGTATTGCTGCTGTTCAGCCCCTGTTTTCTTAGCAAAGATTTTTTACCAATACCATAGTGGTTCCCAAACTGTGAGCTGTGGCTCCCTGGGGAGCCACAGAAACCAGCCAGGACAGCTAAGGAATCCTCACCAAAAACCACTGCCCTATACAATGTATAGGATTGTCACCAGTGACATACCTGGCAGGGGGCCCAGGGGGGTCACATGGATTTGGATGGCAGCATGGAAGCAGTGGCATTCTTAGTGCCCCCCTGCAGCTGCCCGCCCTGTTTTTAAATATGTTTTAAAATGCCCCATTTTTAAATGTGAGCTAAGTTGGCACCTAGCTTTGCTCGCATTTAAAGGGCAAGCAGAGCCTCCCCAGCCACCTGCCAGCCAGTCTGGTTGGGCGAAGCTGGTGGGTGGGTGAGCAGAGCAGTTCTAGCTGCCTGCTTGCTTGTCCTTTAAATGCAGGTGCTGGATCCGCTCTCCCACCGGCCCGCCCTTTACCCAGGTCACCTGTCCGCCAGCCACCTTCACTCACATTTAAAGGCAAGTGGACCTGCTCCATGAACAAAGCCAGCACTTGCTTTCCCACCTGCCCTTTAAATGTGAGCAACGCCATGAACCGGGTTCACTCATGGGTTGGGCAGGCAGCTGGAGAGGCTCTGCTTGCCCTGTAAATGCAAGCAAAGCCGGGTGACATTTCAGCCGCCAATCCCAAGGAGAAAGAAGCCAGCTGGCTTTGTTCATGCTTTTTTTTTTAAGTAGATTTGGGGGGCAGGAGTAACTGCGGGGACATGATGACATCACTGCAATGGGGGGCAGTACCTGGATGGAAGTGACATCTGCCAGGACTACCTCTGATTGTCACTCTAATGGGATGCTGCAGCCCATGGCCTGAAAGGGGCAAGGGAACTGCCAGCCAAAAAGTTTGGGAACCACTGCGTAAGGGTTACTTTCTTCTGTTGTCACAGACAATACCAAGCAGGTGCATCTTGTGAAACTAAACGGCTAGAGGTGGGAGAAAATGGTTTTATTTTTCAGATTTTTTTTTATTCAAATGATTTGGGTGTTTTCCAACATTAGAAGTGCAGGAAGCAGTATTATAATGTAAATTTTGAATAAAATGCATAATTATAAATTATAATTGCTTAAAAGTGTAGTAGGTAGGCAATATAGTAGTAGATGCAGCCATAGACATTACCCATGAACGCTTCATTAAATATTAAATAAAAACCAAATAAAACTGTTTATCTTTGCAGATTTTGGGGTAGGTTTTTTGTTACAAAAATTAGAAGTGCAGAAAGCGATGTTATGCATTTTTATTCTATCATTTTCTCCCACCTCTATATATGGCACATGGTGAGTCATTGTAGTGCAGCAGTTGAAGAAAGTCACAATTTGATATCCCTGCTCATTGATGATGTTCTTTGGTTGGTTTTAGCGAGTTATAGCCATTGTGGTTCGACTTGCATGATGCAAATACCGACCTCAATTTAGATACAATGGTCTTCACACTCTTCTTTCCCAACTATGGCGATCTAGTAAAGCTTAAGTCCCAGAGCAATTCTATTTCCCTCTGGTACATGCCTGCAAGATGTAACAACTATGACTTGAAGGAATTGCATTATGGGAAGATGCACATTAGGGATGCAGCTCTTTAAAAACACAAAGTTCTTCTCTTTTCCAACTTAAAATATAATCAAATCCTTTAATGCTGTGTTTCACAAATGATGGGTGGGGACCTACTTGATAGCTCGCAACCTAATGTCAGGTAGGTCATGGAAAGCTAGGAGCAGCCATTTTGGAAGCTGCAGACCTTACTCTTGCTATTTACCTTTTGCAAGTGTTCAGTTTGAATTTTCAAGTGAGGGTTTGTTTTTTAAATGTCATATAGGGCTTTTACATAATATTTTGCCCTAATCTTGCTTTCTGTCAAGGATGTTCCATGGTTATGCAATTGCTGCAGTCTAAGATACTACAATAGTTTACATTCCAGGAGCGGCATTTGATTACATCACAATGATGGCACTTCCTGCTTAATGATGTCACTTCCGGTCATGACATCACTTCCCAATGTATCCCGATCCAAGTGCCATTCTAAAAAGTGGGCAAAAAGTTTTAGAACCACTGCTTTATAATGAAAATAGGATCGGTAAGTGTAGCTTACCCCCCCTTCACAATAGCTCATATTGCTATTTTGTTAAGCAGGCTTAGATGTTCCTATTAGCAGGGCCGGCCTTAAGCCAATATTATCAATGTCATCACATTGGGCAACGCACTTTGGCGGTCCCTGCACCAGCGCAGTGAACATATCGCCTACTGCTGCAGGGATCTCTATGGGCTGTTGGTCAGTGGAGCAAACAGAGCAGCTTTACCTTGAGCCCTCCCACCTGCCCACCTTCAAATGGCCCAAAATGTGCCTCCTGGGAGTAGTTGGTGATGCCATCATCATGTCACCATTTCCAGGTGCCACACTTTGTGCATGGCACCACAAGCACTCTCCTCTGGATGAGTGAGAGGCCCTGTGGGGAGGGCCCCCCCCGCAAGAATGGTCCACATTGGGCCCCACTACTCCTACAGCCGGCCCTGCCCATTAGCATTTCCAATGGACTGAACTATGGGGTAGATACAGGCTCTCTTGACATATTACTTGTATAATCTTACTTGCAGATTTCTTGCCCATCTATTTTGGAAGCCTAGGATTCTGTTACATCTTGGTATTTAGCTGTATGCTATTCCTACAGTGGAGGAAAGGAATCCAGCGGGACCGACGAGCACGAGCTTGGGTGCAACGGAAGAAAATGGAATGGTCTATGTACCGCACATTGGCTCTCTACCCTGATAAGGAAACTCAGCCTGGAACTAAAGAAGTTCTTGGTTCTAGCATTCCACAGCCACAAGGCAGTTTCTTGTCCAATGATATTGCCACAGGGAGCAGCTCCGCTTCCTTTCTTTCACTTCCAAATGCAGATCCATACAAACCGGTGTTTCAGGAAATAGCTTGTGCCTCTGCTCTCAGTCACTTACCACCGCTGCTTGATCATTCAGCTTCTTACCCCTGCTCTAGCATTCCAGCTAAAAGCACACCGTTCAAGTCACCTCTGAAGTTTGCCATTTTGAAAAATGAGTCATACCATGATGGTAGCAGCATCTCTGCTTAGGAACCCATTTCACAGACAGGGCAAGTCTAAGCAATGTTGATAGCACCACCATTAAAATAGACTTTCAGAATGCTTTCAGAATTAACTATGCTTGTGCTTGTTCATTTTAGTCTTGGGAGGATATTGAGTTTCTATAGGAAAGATTGTGTAAACTTTAAATTCTCAATTCCCATTTTTCAATGCTAAGAGTAGCATCATAGAATTAAATTATGAATATTGAGATTATCGGGTCTATTTGCCCAGTGCAGGCAACTGCTACAGCAGCCCCAATAAATGATTGTCCAGCTTATGCTTGAAGACCTCCAGTATGAGAGAGCCCTCAGCTCAGCTGTACACGGTAGACTATTCTTCAAGACTAAGCATTTGAGCTGCATTTCTCTCTGTTGCAAGCCTGGAAAATGCATGGCCATCATCTAGAAACAGAATGTAATTTACTATCATCTTTCATTTAACAAATCCTTAGCCCTTTGTTGCCAAATGATGTTTCAGAGTTACCTGGTAAGCAGGTCTAAAGGATGACACAAGGAAGCAGCTCTACAGAGGTGGCTCGCTCATAAGCACATCCCGCATTTGTCCACCTAGTCCCTGCCAACTTTGCAAAATCTGGAAAAGAACACATTGTGAGAATTATCTGTATTTAGGAAGCTATGTCTAGGGTTACCAGATGCAAACTGGGACAGAGTACCTATACCTTTAACCATTGTATAGAAGAGGGAATTCAGGCAGGTGCAGCTTTTGACACTCTTCCATGATGAGCTGCACCTGCCCAAATTCCTCCTTCTATACAATGGTTAAAGGTATAGGCACTCTGTCCCAGTTTGTGTCTGGGAACCCTAGCTATGTCACTTGTTATTAAAGTTGTGCACTTACCATATTTCAGCAAAAACACTCAAAGTGGATTGTGTACTATAACCAAAGAGTAATAGTTCCCTAGCATAAGACACAGCAGCAACAGTTACAGAAGACGCTATGCTGGGTTGAACAGGGACAGTTGCTCCCCCCCCCACAATGAAAGAGCCATCACTTTACAAGGAGTGCCTTTTCTCACTTAGCACCAGTAATCTGTTCCCTCACTGTAGAATGGAAAGCAGGCATCTAGGCCTTAGCGTAGGGTCAAGTCCCGCTGCCTCCATGAATGCCTGCTATTTTGCAGGAGTAGGCAGTTCATCAGTCATTCCTGAAGTGAAGACACACTTTTTCACTGTCCTCCTTGCACAATCTTTTGAAAGGCAGGGTCCAGGCTGCCATACACCTACATCTTAGAGACAGAGCACATTACCCCATCCATCTCCACTTCCAGTGGGGTCAGGCCCAAATTTTACATCTATATTTTATGTGTAGTGTTCCAATAAGTTACAAACCACTTATACAATGGTAGCAAGTGCTGCAACCTACCTCCACTGCTGTGCTGCTGATGCTGGGATATCTCAGAAGGCCCTGAGGCTTCTTCTGAGTCATGCTAGGCCTGCAACCCACTCTAATGGCCCACAGAAGCCTCTGGAAACTACTTCCTGTTTTTAGGCACAACTGGAGATTCCACAGCATCTACGCACCTTCTGCTGATTGTTCATGCCCCTTTTCCTGCCAAATTCAATTCTCCTTATTCATTCTGAATAAGTGCATTCACTCCAAAGCTGCCTACCTGGTTCTGGGAAAAACAGCAGATTGTCCTATCTCCTCACTCTACAGGCACTACTAAGAGTAATTTTGAGTCCCAAGCAGTTTGATAGATACCCAAGAACTGTTTTAGGATCGCCTGGGCTGGTGGCAGCAGATAAGTGACATGGGCTGCCTGGATCTGCGCCAGCACTACAACACCTAAGTGGCAGAGGTTGGTCCCACCCCCTGCCCAGGCCCAATCTGCCCACCCCCCACCACCCACACAGGCTGCCCTCAACAGGTGTAAAAACTGCCTCCCTGGGCCAGTGCAAAAGCTAGATGTAGCCGCTGTGGACTGCCGCATCCTCATGCCAGCCTAGTCGATTCCAGAGAAGGTGCAAGTGTGCCTTATGGCATGTTTGCAACACTCCTGGACTGGCACAAGAGACTCATGCCAGTCTATAGGCGCTCTGGGCTGCACTCTCAGAGAACTTACTATTGGCTGCTCTGTCTAGTCATGAACGTGACAAGATCTAAAAATTTTAATTTGTGATCTGAATGCCTACAAGCGTCAAGCAGAAGCATTAAAAATGTAACTTTATTAGCTGATTCTATAAACCTGTTTCTTGACATAAACATACTGTGAAATAATGACAAATGCATAAAAGTGTTTTATTTAAATTTGACATTCACAATGCATGATAAGTGCAAAACTTAGTAGCTAAAACCAATTTTAATTTTGTTCATAAACAGATGTAAAAAGCTGTTGTACATTTCTAACATTGTTGTTAAAAATAAGCTAGCATTTCAGAAACATATAGAAGATAATCCTAAATTAAAGAATCTTTACAATTTAAAACTAAATGAGACATGGTAGTATAACCCAAAATTAAAGAAGGAACTATGTAAAATAGATCAGAGCTAGAATTCACAGCTAAACAATTTAATACTTGAGATTCTCCAAACTTGATTAGCTGCTCCTGTGCCAAGAGCCTAGTTCAATACCACTGTGGAACAGTTTATCCGACAAAACAAAGAAACAAGCACACGTGGCCACACCTTTTGGGCTCTGCAGGATATGAATGCAGAAGTAGTTCTAAAGATAGTTACAGAATAAGATTCCTCACAGTTGTAACAGCCCAGAGGAAAATATCATATCAGTACACTCTGACCAAATGACCTTGGCATCTGTACCTCAAAGCCCATTTTAAGAGCTTGCTGTTTCTTGCAATTTCATAACTTATAGAGAAAAATAGATTTCCCAGCTTTTTGTTCTGTCAAGACATTTTGTTAGCCCATCTTTTTATATTATCTCCACACCTCATCATAGGAGTCTGTAGTTCGGGTTACTTCAGGCTTTGTAAATACCACTTTTATTTATGTCGCCACTAATTATACTACAAGTAGATTTTAATGTTAACCACCACCACCCAAAAAAAAAAATGTATCCACACTTCCCTGCCCTGCAAGGGACATGCTCAAGGTGGCTTGCAACTTGTTAAAGAGACAACATAATTTTGTAATACATCCTCTTCTCCTTGCCAACTTTGAACTAAAGCAGCATGTCTAATCTTTACAATCAGTTGTATTTATGAAATAGGGGCTCCTATTTTAAGGATAATGTGCTTTTCCCATAGGAAAAACTCAAACAAAATTAAATATACCAAACTCACTCTAACCAATCAATGCCAGTTTCACTGATAACGATAGAAGGATGACAGATGAGAATAGTAACATCTCTTGCCATGCCACCACATTGAGGATACAAACATGGAATAGGCAATTGATTTCAGACTTGTGGCTAGTCGACTTATCTAAATTCTCCAGCATACCACATGAAGGTAAAGATACTCCCCTGGCTCCTTGAACTGTGCTGTTCAGACATACGACAATTTGCACAGCTTGTTGGTACTACAGAGCATATACACTATACTATAGTGTTTAGGGCTGCACAGACAACTTTAAGCTTGAGTGATATAACACTACAGCACAACTGCGCCTCAGTGCTTCAGAACTTCTAATTACACAGGGCTCAAAGCCTACCCCAAATCCAAGCACAATAGTAATTATGCTACAAAAACACTGTTATAGGTCTCCACTTGTCTATTTTGGAAACAGCAAACTTAAAAACTGAAACAGTTTTAGGGTATATAATTTAATCTAACTTCGTATGTTACCATACCTGCAGCATGATTTCCAAAGTCAATTGACTATTCCCAGCAACATAAGCAACGTCTGTCCAACCAAATGGATATAGTTTGAGAGATACTCCCTTATGGTTTGCCTTACCTATATGAATCAAAGTTATATACTATCATGAGTTTTATAGGAACAGTAATAAAGTGGTCGCAATCACACTGTTGCAAGCCAAAAAAAACTAGGCCTCAGTATGTCTTAAGACTTGTTCTTTAAAAACCTAATGTTGAAATTTGATTGCAGAGCACATGCTTCAGGAATATTTATAAGACTAACACATGAGTGTAATTCTTTCCCATAGGTAACTTGCATACAATGAGGAGCCAAAAGCACATAACTCCAACTACCCAAATATATATATCTTATTGAACTACAAGAACTCTTGTCTCCTTGTCGCTCCAACACCACATGAATTGGGCCTAGGAAAACTTCACTACTGATGATATGTACTGATGTTCTCAAACAGCTTAGTGAAAAGTGCTCTAAGTCAGTGGTTCCCAAACTTGTGAGTTGTAACCCACCAGGGGAACAGGAAGCAGGGCATTCTAAGGGGAGAGGCCCTGCTCCGACAGCTCCGTCACCAAGGGCATTTTTTACTTACCTGGGGGCAGTGCTGGCCTGGAAGCTTGCAGCCCCCTCTGATCTCCTCTGCAGCTGCAGTAAAAAGCTCTGATCTCTAATCTAAAGCTACTTCCATTTTTCTGAGAAAATAGTGGTCTGCAGCACTATCACTGTTTCCCTCCACGCCCACACACATACTTACCTGGTTCCCAATTCCCCTGTAGAAGTTTGAGAATCACTGCTCTAAGTGATTAAGCTTAACAGGATTAGAAACAAGGTCTATATTAACTAAACTTCATTACAAACCAGACTTGCAAAAATACTTTCAATATTTATGGCATACAACCACATTATAGTTGTACAAAATAAAAATACTAGTATAGTTTTTATTGCTTTATTTAATTTGGTCAACAATTTTGTACAGAAAGCATATAAATGTGATTGATGGCTGGCTGAACAGCATTGTTTTTCAGGCATTTTGAAATGTTTTGCATTTCACAACTTCATTGGACAAAGCCAACTTGCCCAGGCCAGGAAAGAAGGTGGTGAAAAACTCCTGTGAAAGAAATTTGGTTTTTCAAGGTTTTTCTCATTGCGATATTTTTGTAAACTGCATTCTACTGTGGACTATGTTACGTTGTTGAGAACTTAATCATTATAATAACCAATGCAAAATGACTACAGCCTATGCAAAATCTTTAAGAACGTTTTGATGCCATATCAAAGTTTAGATTCACAGCATACTGATTAGAAGACTTTGTTGGGATTTGTTCTCTAGCCAATACCTAGGAGAAAAAGCAGAGTAATCTGTGATCTTACTCAGCATCTGTCTTCCTTCCTGTTCTAACAAAACATACAGTAGTTTAAAATGTCAAGTAGTCCACATTTATAAACAGCAGTATAAATTTGTTCCCAACATAAAAAGCAAGTTAGAAGCACTGAAGTGACAATGACATGTGTTCCTATAAAATGTGAATTATGGTGGGGAAGATTACAGGTTGAGCCTTTTTGTCAGCAAGGGTTCCATTCCCACAACTCTCACGGATAAAAAAAAAAAATCAGTCGAGTAATTAAACCTGTGGATTTAGCCCACATCCCCACCCTCCGAACCCGATTAGGGCATAGCTCCAGTGGGGTATGGAAAGCCACCGTTGGCAGGCCTCAGAATGATAGTTTAGGCCAAAAAAGGTTACTTCTGGTTTTCAATGAAAAACTGGCCTTTTTGGCTAAAACAGCCATTCTGAGGCCCACCATGGCCATGGGAAGACTTGCATGGCCTTGGCAGGCCTCAGAAGAGCCTCTGGAGGTGACCAGAGCACAGCTCCAGTTGTCTTCAGAGGCTTCAGGTTGAGTCTAATCTGGCTCAACACAGGTCCAGGGGACCCGCATTGAGCCAAATCTATAGAAAATTAGGCTCAACTTGTTATTCCAACAAAATATCAGTTTAAACAAAGGCTGCAGAGAATAACTGAAGCATTTCCAGCGATGTCTGCTGTACAACTACCATTCTCACTCAAGTAATAATACCAAACCATCTGTATTATTTTTAAAAGCAGAAGTAAAATGGTTATGTCCTGTTTTGAATAGGAAATATGAATCTTTCATCTCAACTTTAAGAATATAAATGATCTTCAGAGTCTGGCATAAGCCTTTAGATCTTGAATGTCAAAGCTATCCATAGTTTCACAGGCAACAATGGGAAGAGTCTGTCCTAAAATATAATCCCTGGTAAAAACATATGTATTATCAATCTCCAATGTAAAGACTGGGATGTTTTATTACCAGTGTACTATCTTCAACGCCAAGTCACCCCAGATAGGCATAATTTATCCCACTTTAAATATTTACGAGCAGAAAAGTCTCATCCTGCGAAGAGATTATTTTAACTTTTATTCTAAAGTGCAGCTAATTTAAGGCAAATTCATCTGAAATATAAAATACACGTTTGTCAATATATACACATGTTCTAATTTGAAGACAAGAGCTTCCCTTATAAGGGAAATAAAAACTTTGAGCTAAAGTTCTTAGTGTAGTTTAAGGTGCAATTACCTACAATTCCCACAATCATTCAGTTCAATGGCAGGCTGTCATTCTCTAGCTCCAATCCCAGAGAAAGTCAGTTACATCTACATCTCTATTAATATTGAAACCAATGTGACAAATACTTGCAATTTAAGTGACCCATTGGTGTCAACAGAACTTGGCCACAACTATCTCTGGATTAGAGCCTTAGATCTGACAGTCTTTCAGGAAGTCATCATTGTTTCTTACAGAAGTTTTAAAAAAAAAATCAGTGTTTTCAAAGAACGCAAGTTTAAAATGTGTCAACATGTACACTAAGTTAGCTCCAAAGATTAATATATCATTGGGGAAAGTGCCAAATGTAGCTTTTACTCATCAGTTTTTGTTTTGTAGTAGCTACTGTAGTCCTTCAATACTGTATTTCTATGTAGGGATACTATACACCTAGAGCCACTCTCAGTTCTGGTAGAGAATATTTCTCATCCCCATCTGCATCAAATTCTTTAAAGCTCTGTGAATCATCCACTGTAGACCCAACAAGACTTTGAAGTTCCTCATAAGATAGTTTGCCATCAGCGCCTTGGTTGGTGGTCCTGAATAAATCCTGAAGGTCTGTAAGAACAAAAAATAGCTTTAAAAACAGACAATTAAAATGCACACAGATGCTTCCTTCTCACATTTTATCACATCTACAACAGATCTTTATAAGAACATACTCTCCAAACAAACATCCTGGGTGATCTGCAAAACATGTTCCAGCAGATGAACCTATCAGTTTATATCTAAGCAAAAGTAATGCTAGAAATTTGAGGATGCCCACCTCTGAATATCAATGAAACGTATTTGAATAGAATGCACTAGCAAGAACCTATTTATTTATTTAGAACATGCAAAGAAAAATTATTTTTGCCAAATAAATGCTGGTTAGAGATTCTAAGGCAAATTTCTACACATCTTCACCCTTCCTCAGATTTTTTTAGCTGCCCTACTTCTGAACACTACAAGTGGCAATCCCAGTTCAGTCCTGTGTCTTTTCAAACTTTGGCACGACTTCCTTTTATAAAGCTGTCAAATTGCTCTAATGCAGGAGGTTCAAATACCCGTTTACAGAACGGTGGTACTGTACGTCTAGACTCTAAAGGTATGAAGTGCCTCTGGGACTGTTATGTCTGTGATATTAGGAAATTATTCATTTCTAACAAAATCAAATAGTTTTACCTTCTATGTTGGATATTCCTGGTAAAGACAAGCCTCTTGGTTGTCTATTTCCTTCAAAACTTGCACCAACTGATCTTGAAGAAAGTCTTGGAATTTTTGTAGGTGTTGATGTGATACTCTGGGGCTTCCCTCCTGTTAAGTAATTTTGCAGTCATTATAGCTTTAATGATTTTAGACAATGTTTGATAACCAGATAGACTACGAAATAATTGTGCCTGAAAAGGGGACAGTGTTCAGATGGCTTGCAATAAAACAGGTTTTTTAGTTCCCGCTTTTTAGTTCTACCAATATGTATTAAAAGGCACTGAAGGTGACTTTGGACATTTCTGGCTGCAGAAAGAAGAGGCAGGATACAAATATTTTAAATAAATGCTGATTTGAGCAACTAAAGAAGTTCACAACTTAACTGGCCACTGCAAGAATAAAACTCTCTCAACAGCTCCTATTGAGAAGTAAGAGCACTTCAAATGAAGTGTTGCACTTCTGAAGTATTGAAGATATTGCTCCTTATCTGTTTTGTTTTCCTGTACCATAACAGGAATGAATTGGAAATCCGAACTGCAAAGAAAGGCGAGCCACCAAATACGGTCTCACTATTTCCAAAATATTTGTCCAAGAAAGTTGATTGTAATGTAAACATTTAGTATTAAATTATGACAGTGAATAAAAAGTAAACTTTGCCTTTATAGTGAATGTACAATTATAGTAAATGCTCACCTTTTTTTGACGCTTCAGATTTAGAACTTTCTGGCTTGCTTGACAGAGCATTAATCAGCTGTAGCTTCTCCCTAAGTTTAGATACCTGAGACTCTCCATTTTCTATTTTCTGTAGAACACCAAAGAAAAATGTATTTAAAAGACAACCCATTTGTTTCACTAAGTTAGCTGTAATGCCAAATACTAAAGACACTAAGTCAAGTTACATAGATATTGTATCTCCCATATTCATTTAATATTTGCTATTAGGACATTTGGCCTGTTATATTAATCACAGAAATAGCCAAATCCTCATGTGCCACAAGTATAACAATTTTTTCATAGGAATAGTGAAAGTCTGGTACTTGCCCCAGTCCACACAAATAGTTTCGTTTCAATATACAGAACTGGGATTGAGTGGACAACTTGTAGTTAAGTCTACTTTAATTTCTGATATTTTTGCACTGGGAAGTAGAATATCCTCCTTATACAGAACTAAATACTATTGCATTATGCTTTTAGATTTGAAAAGACAAGTTTTGGAGAAAATATCTCCAGAACATTTTAGAATGTAAATATCTCTGAAGGGTGTATTCGCCAAGATATTAGCGTTGCAACATCGTATCTAAGAGAATGGAAATAGGATGAAAGCAGTAGTAATGTCTTAAATGTTCTATTATGGATTTGATGTTTATTACATGTTATTGACAAAAGTCAATTCAATTAGACTAAGAGCAAAGTCCAATTGTGCTGTTGGGCCAACACATGTCTCTTTCGTGGGCCCAACGTGGTCGCAAGTGTGCTGTACAATATATCCGTACTGCAGAAATGGGCACTGGCTGACACAAGCAGCAGCGTTGGCCCACAGATGCTGCGGGAAGCGGCAGGTAAATGGACCCTGCACTGGCTGACTTGGCCAGAATTGGAGCTTTTGGGGGCAGGAGGGAAGAAGGAGGTGAAATGGGGCAGCTCAATTCAGCCAGTACGAGGCCATTTTGGGGCAAGGGGAAGGCAGGAGGGAGGCAGAATGGGGCGGAAGGAGGGCGTTCCTGTGGGTGGGATCCAAACCCATCCCCGGGCCATACAGCCCTGATTCAGGCCACGGCAGGGCGCTCGGACTTGTGCCTGGTAAACAGCAAGCATAGATCTGAGAAGCCCCATCAGCCCAACTTGGGCTTACTCCAGGGTGGTGGAAAATTCTTCCCTTGCCCCTCAGTGAGCTGCAGCTGCCTCCTAACTTGTGTTAGAATGCAGCGCAGGCTTGCCAGCCTGCCTGCTCCTCAGCAAGTTAGGATTACACACTAAGAAAAAGAAGGATGGACTCATATGGATAGAAGCAGCCTTAAATTGCTGGTTGATTATTGGAACATGGAGAATATTTAAGGCTTAGTGGGATGAATTTCCAAGTGCACCTTTTAACTTTCCATTATGGAGTTGAGCATCGGCCTTGCTGTTAGCAAAAATCTATCCTCTACCCCAACATGTAATGGCC
The DNA here is from genome assembly GCA_029204185.1 of Lerista edwardsae. Taxonomy (NCBI): domain Eukaryota; kingdom Metazoa; phylum Chordata; class Lepidosauria; order Squamata; family Scincidae; genus Lerista; species Lerista edwardsae. The sequence goes on from JAJKFI010000055.1 coordinate 7,302,434, forward strand.
TTGTCCTCATTGGTAGGGATCCTTTGCATATGTGTGTGCAAGAGAGAAAGAATGTAATCTACTATACATGGACAAGGCCCTTGGAAATGTACAATTCTTCTTTCCAGCCACACAGTTTTATTCATACTGAAGAGAATGTTTGTTGTAATGATCAATTAGACGGATAAGGGGCTCCTCTTCCCCTGCACTTCACATTCTGTAAAACCAATGGATCATGAAGAGTCAAACCGCACTGATCAAATTCCATATACTGGTAATTACCCCTCATCCGGACATTTGCTATCTAGACTATTCCAAAATCCAGACATTTTTTGTCCAAGACTTGTTTTCTGTAGTGTGACCACTAGAAGGACTTGTGCTCATTCTTACGTACAAGCCAGGTACAGGCTGTAAGTTCTATTCTCTGCTCTGTAGTGTGTACCTCTATAGCCAGGGTCAGAAACTCAGGGCTCACAACCTACTGGTCTCCCAAGGTTGCTCCCAGTAGCTTGTGGGGATGCCACCCTGGTTGAGAAGCCAGAAGATGCCCTGCCAGCCTGCTGAGTTCTGTGCTACAGCAAGCATAGAGCTGGCGTAGCTCCACCCTTTCTGGTTATCCTGGAGCTTGTGATAGCTGGGCTGGCTCTGTGCTCTTTAGAATGTTGGATTCTGAGCATGCAGTGGCTTTGCTACATTAATGTGAAGTGTTTCCAGGCCTGCTTTGTCTCTCGTTCTCCCTGCCCTGTTGCAATCAGTGAACAAAATCAGTGAACAGAGCTGGTCATGTTATGTTTTTCTTAATGTCTGCTGTAGTGGAAGTAGTGTCTACTGTGGTGGAAGCAAATATGATTTGGTCAAAAAAAAAGAAAACTTTGAAACAAGATGTAATTAAATGTAGAAGTTGATTGCATAGTACATATAAGCCTGTTAACACCCTATTGGGTTTATAGGGTTTTCTTGCTTTTACTGATCACTATACAGTAAGCATTCAGGCTTATAGTGACACGTAGGCAGGCTGCCAGCAGCCTGAATGCTTGAAGAGACTTGATCAATGCTAATAGAAAGCAGTTAACTTCTTGCTTCCTGTTAATGTCGATTGAGTCTCTTCAAGCATTCAGGTGGCCGGCAGCTTGCCTGAGCATTGTATAAGCCTGAATGCTTATAGCAACCTGTAAAAGCAAGAATATTTTTGCCCCAGTAAGGATTAAACAATGTTAATAGGTACACCAGGGGGCGTGGCGCCATGGATACTGGATCCACAAATACAGGGGGCTGACCTGTAGTTACCATTTCAATCAATTCCATTCATATTGGATTTTAAATTCTCATTACTTTTCTTATCAAGGAGTATACCTTCTATTCCAGCGGTTCCCATAGTTCTATTCAGATTTCAGAACTATCGTATTTGTTGGAGTGGGGAGGGGGTGTCAATGATGCCGCAACGCCAGGACTAAGGGGCTTATAAACCTACCAGGGTGGGGGTTGCACTGGTTTCCAGGAAGGTCGACGATGTTCACAGCCGCCTCTGCAAGTCTCCCCATTGCTGTAAACAGCTCCGATCAGCAATCAGAGCCATTTGCAGCAGCAAGGAGACACACAGAGGAGTCTGCAAACCTTCTGGAGGTCAGCACACACACACACCGGTAGGTTTACAAGCCCCTTGGTCTCAGTGGCACCACAATCACTGGGGCCACCATTGGGGCACTTATTTCTGGGCCACTCGCTTTAAGGGGAATGGCCATCTTCTAGTTTTCCTGGTAGATTGCGACCCAACAGTTTGTGAACTGCTGCTCTACCCTGTCATCTTGACATTATTTCTATTAATTAGAGTTTCTTGGATAATGGCTTCAAAAGTGCCTATGTATCTGGGTCACCTAGGGAGACATCTCCCATACAAGTAGCTCTCTGACAAACTGTAGATAGATGTTCTTTAGGAATCTCTACCATTCTGGTTAACATCTGGCTCCCAATTTTTTGTGGATAGCTTAGCAAAGAACCTTTAATCATAAGACTTATTTTTGTTAGAGACTAACACTCATCTAGAAATGCAGTGCAACAACTACTACAGTAATCCACAGTGCCGCATCACATTTCTTAAAAGTGCTTTTAAACCACTTTTTCATGGTTTTAAACACTAGGTCTCGCTTCCTTAGAATTACCTCCATACTTTGTACTTTTTCAGCAGTACTTTCATTTCTTGGTTCCTTTTCATCTTCAACATTTGCAGAGGTAGTTAAATCGCCCACCTGCAAACAAAACAGACATGAGAAGCAGAGCACATGTTTGTTTAGATGTTTCTACAATGGTTCATGTACATTCAAAAATAACATACTACAGTAACAATAACATACTACATGAACAGAAACCCTAATAAGATTGGAGGCCAATCACACAGCTTTTATAGGAATTTCAATTAAAATTATGTTTTATGAATAACCCTTGATTATATCCAGGTCTAACACTCTCATAGCATCTTCCACTTATGAAAGTGAAGCAGTAAAGGTTAGATAAAAAGGTAAAGGTTTCCCCACGACCGAATGGTCTAGTCGTGACCGACTGTAGGGGGCGGTGCTCATCTCCATTTCAAAGCCTGTGAGCCGGCATTTTTGTCCGATCATGGTGGCCAGCATGATTCTACGCCGTAGCGCACGGAACGCCGTTACCTTCCCACCAAAGTGGTTCCTATTTATCTACTTGCATTTTAGGTGCTTTCGAACTGCTAGGTTGGCAGGAGCTGGGACAAGCAACGGGAGCTCACTCCGTCACGCAGTCTCGAACTCCCAACCTTGCGGTCGAAAGCCCAGCGACAGCGGATTAACTCGCTGCGCCACCACGTCCCTTAGATACGAGACTATTATTACAAAAAGCAGTTAAATTGTACAGGGGTTTCTTTGAGCATATTGGGAGGTCGAAAGGCAACCCATAGGCAGCCTGAGCTGCATCAAGCAAAGTACCCTGGCTATTAATACAACAAAAATAAAAGTCGAGAAGGTAGATTTCAGTAGCACATCAATATTTAGGCTATGTTATGCCATCCAATTAAAATTAAGAGGGTATTTCAACTCAAGAAAATTAGGCTGGATTCTAATTTGAGTCTCTGAAATGAAGCTTCCACAGAGGATCTTCCTTGCCCCCTCCACTCCACGGCAGCCTCCTGAACCACCAAATGCAGCTAGTGACAGTCAGAAGTCTTAGGAACAATGTGGGATGGGGAATGGCAGGAGGAATCCCTGAAAATTATGATGGGCCCCTCCCATGAGCAGAACTCCAGCTCAGTTTTGAGATTCCTAGTGCTGTGGACTTAATGGATAGACTCAACCATGGCTGCACATACTTAAGATGGTTGTTTTTATTTTTTTGTTCTCCCTCACCCACACCACTACATAAGAACAAACACCATCACCACCTCCTCTAGCAAGGAGTTCCACAGAGTAATTACATGCTGGTTAAAGAAATATTTTATTTGTTCTTAACTCTCCTAACACTCAGCTTTAGTGGATGTCCCCTGGTTCCGGTATTGTGAGAGGAAAAAGATTCCCTCTATCTACTGTATCCACCCCCTGCATAATTTTGTACATCTCAATCATGTGCCCCCTCAGGCGCCTTCTTTCTAGACTGAAGAGCCCCAAACACTGTAAGCTTTCCTTGTAAAGGAGCTGCTCCAGCCCAGTAAACATTTTGGTTGCTCTCTTCTGTACTTTTTCTAATTCCACTATGTCGTTTTGGAGATGTAATGGCCAGAACCACTGCAGTGTTAAATTTAAATAAGAGGAGTAGAATCATATAAATATAATCTTATTCTTGTACGTCTAGTGGCCAGAAAGACTGCCATTCTGACAGACAGGTTGATGAATCCCTTGCCTTTCATTCCAACCGTTTATAAAGACATCAGGATGTGGAAAAACAGGCAGAGGCATCTTGATCTATCATCTTGATCTATCCAGATGCAGAGGCACAGTGTGCATTGCTTGCACCAGGGACAAGACACAAATTGTACCCCCATTGGTGGCATTCTCCTGTAGATAGAGCCTCTGGCACACCCAGCTTCAGTTGACACTGCGAGTAGTGTGCAGGAGCCGACAGTGTCCCAACCCGCAAGAGAACACTGGTGGCATTCTCCTCAGGGGCGGAGCTTTGGTGTGCCTCTCCCCATTTTACGTGAAGCCTGGGAGAGACATCAAGGAGCTCACTAGCTAAGTGCAAAATTTTGCATCCCTAAGAATTTTGTGCCCAGGGCAAACCCCCCCCCCCGGCCCCCATGCTATGTCTCTGTCCAGATAATCTATTACCTTAAAAATGTATGTATTTTAAAGTACACAATACTTATATTGTATATACAATACTGTATAGTCATCCAGACAAATTATACACATTCTTGATGATGATTGAAGTAAGAGCTTCCTTGCAATAAATGCCCCATTATTTCCTCCTTATGCAAGTTAGCTACCTCTTAACATTGAAACTATTATCATAGGTATTCAAAGTACAGTTGCTTTGTCATTCTGGTTATCACAGCCCACAGAACATGAGCAATGTGATATGAGCAATACATATGAGAAAGCCAGGTTGATCAAGGTCCATGGTGATGTAGGGCTGCTTATTACTAGCTTATCACTAGCTTGTCCTTACCCGGCGTTGCCCGGGTATTTATGTATCCCAAGCTTCTATTAGACAGGAAAAGGAATGAATTCTATCTATAGTGTAAAATCAAAGTAATTTTTATGTACAGGAAATTAAAAGTATAAGTACAGTATCTATATATATAAAGAAGAGTGAGTGTGTGTGTGTGTGTGTGTGTGTGTGTGTGTGTGTGTGTGTGTGTGTGTGTGTGTGTGTGTGTG